>CM050209.1:5477500-5880000 GCA_027475355.1 Coilia nasus
AAATGTGGAAATGACAAGTTTTAGGTAGGTTAGTCTACATATTTACTTTCACCATGTATGTTGTATAAGACCAAAAGGAAATTGGTCAGAAAGGTCCCTGTTTGTGACCACTAATTACAGCTCTGCCTTTCAAAGAAACCATGACTGAAACAAAAATGCAACAAGTGGTCTCCTTCAAACAGTACAAATCTGCTAGAATAACCAAACCCACGGCCAAGCCATGTAAATACACTTCAAAGTGGACATCGACTGTCTTAGAAAAAAAAATAGAAAATGATTTTTGTATGATACATGTTGCCATGTTGTAAAAAGTTGATTGACCATTACAATGAACTATTTGTATTATTTACAATAATAGAAATAATTTTCATGATCTAATATCTTTTTTAGAATAAGATACAAATATGACAAATACATGCTTATACTGCAAACCTGACTACTTACCTAAGTTAAGATGGACAGTCCTCAAAGACACATGCGCACACACACACACACACACACACACACACACATAGGGACATTAATACCTCACATGCACACATATGCTCATATGCATATGCACATGCAGCACAAACATACACACACACACACACACACTTAATCTAACCAGGCCATCACGAGTACATCTTCAGCAGTGTAGGGGGCTGAGTGTGTGAAGGTGAACGGAGATCTAAACGGCATCTAAAGTCGTTGTTGCAGAAACCCCTACTCTCTCCTCTGATCTGCACAGGCTGCACACACATTCTGAAACACCCTAACCCTACCATCCTGCCATTACAGAAGGAGGGCATTTCCCCTAAGATGGCATATGTCTGAAAATGATTCTTATGCTCAGAAACAGACAACATTTTCTCATCCTACCTTTAACACATTCATTTCTTCTTTCTTTTCATTACATAATTCATTTCATCATTCATTCAGTACGTCCCCACCAATGTCAAGAGCAAATCTACGCCCCTGGATTACATATACAAAATATAATGAGTTCACAGCAGGATATAACATTTATTTAATTATTTTGTCTTTCTAGCAAGCAGTGTTGCGCTTTTCATTTGCTTAAATTGTATCCAATGATTGGCAATATACTCTACAAAGGTGAGCAGGCCTTTTCTAGCTTTTCACAAGAAACTAACATAAAGATGCATGTTAACAGTCAGCTAAAAGTTTTTGTACTGATTTCATTAAGAGCACAAGACATGAAATACAGCCTGATGGCACCAGAGTCTGAATTATGTTTTGAAGTTGTGGTCTTCTGTTCTATATAAAGTATTGTTAATTGTTGGACAGAGAAACAAAAGCCACCTGAGAAGGATCCACCTACCGCCACACATCAGCCTCAGAAATCTGCATCAGTGTCACACTATTATCGCCCTCTCTGTGTTGACTGCTTCTGCATAGTGGCCTCCAACTGATTGTATCTGTTCCTAAAAGTGACTAACGTCTGTGGATGGACGCTGCGTTAAAAGCTTGTGTCTGGTGCAGAAGTCTCTGATGACATGAAGTGATAAGGTAGCCTGCGGTATCTCCACTTGCATGCTAACTGCTCAGACATTTATCTCTGTACTCCCTGAACTGACAATAGGAGACTAGAGAAGTGTTTAAACACTCGTCTCTTTTCATCATACAGTTCTGTAAACAAATGCCCTGTGATTTATTGTGGTTTTAATTATCCCTTCCCTTTTCCTGTCGTGTCTATCATTTCACCATGTTCACAGTCTGTTGCTCCGGGGATAACAACAACCCAAGAGAGTCAGAAAGACATTCATGTTTAGTTGGACTGTTTGGACAGCTGAGGTTTTGTCACTTCAAGCTTCAACTCTTTATGGAGTGTGAGAGAGGGGTAGAGCATAATATTATGGCACATCGCTAGCCAACAGGTACAGTGATGTGCAGTCAATAAACCTCATTTGACTGACACCTTTAGATTTTAAGACATGCTAGCACACATCTGTCTCATCCTTCTTGCTAGAATATCTGTGTCTGTAGCAGAATTGTGCTTATGTACACAACACAGATTACACCTGCAATTCAGAATGCAGTGTTACAATCTTTACCATCAAGTGGAAATACCTTTTGTGAAATCCCGACTTAGGGGAAACCTAAAAAAAAAAATGACCCCCATTTTCTCTGTAAGTTGATTCTACACATAAGTGCTACACATCCACTGAGACAAAGAAATCATTTTGCTCATTTATCTATTTATGAAATCATTTTCAGGTCCTGGTGTGTTGGTAGGTAAATAGTTCTGCTTTGTCCTGTTGGTTTTGTGGGGACTCGGTGCTGTTGAACTGCATGGTGGAGAAGAGGAGTGGAGCCTCGTCAGCGATCAGGTTTGCCTTTGGCAACCAGAAATGCCCAAGGAGACGTGCTGATTAGAGTCCCATGTCAGCAGGCCACTGCCACAGAACAATGTGCTATTTATGGAGTGGAAGGTGATAGAACAACATACGGCAGAGCTACAGTGGGCTCTCTCTGGCTTTAAAGCTTGCTAGCCCTGATTTTTTCACCCAATTTCATTGACGTGTGCTACTGGTCGGTCTGGGTGGTGGTCAGCTCTGAAGGTCACCCTTTCATTGTGCTGACTGAATATGTCTAATTATTTATTTTATTCGTGGGGGAGATGGAGGTATTTTGCTAATTTACTTATTTATTTATTAATTTGTTTGTTTACTAATTAATATACATATTGATTGGGTGATGGAGTTATTTAATATATTTTAATTAATAATTTCATCATTCATCAGTTTAGCGTAAATCATTACATAGGTTCTTAGTTCCCTTCAAAGCTAAATCAATCACAGAAGTAACATTAAAAATGTAGTCCAAAGTAATAATGTAGTCTGACCAAACATCTCAAGTGAACAATTACATGTTAAACTTATTACTGTTACACCATGACTTCACACCACAACCTTTACGCACAGTAGAAATGTACTCATTTGCACTCATGTATTGTAACATTGTTTATGTAGAAAGCTGTGAAGACAAACCCATGGCATGCTATAGCAGACTGAGGTGTCACACAGTATTTCACACACGTCTGACTTGTTTACACTCCTGTACTCAAGTACTGATAAAGACATCAGCATTGTTACATTATTTTTTAGCTCATTCAATGTAAAATGTGAAATTGCACTAGCTGTACAGACTAATCAGTTCAATTTCTGGAAAAAAAAGTATGTTTAAACAAAGCATTTGTACAACAACATTTATTCAACAGCTTTTCCTGTTATAGATCTGACCCCTAATACACCAGGTCATGTATGTTTTAGGTTTTGTCCTGAGGAATACATACATAGCACAATATATATTTTTATATAGGCCTGAAACAAACACTACGCATCATCGGAATCAGGTCATGGTGTGATTGGTTGTACACTGAAGCATCTGATAGACGCCCGTTGATCCCGCCTCTGAGAACTTCCTGCCTATGGGATCTCTGCCAGACCAAGCTCCGTCTACAAGCTTGGTAGACAGATTATGTCCGAATTTGTATCTGTTTTTGTCCTCGTGTTCAGTGATTCTTAAAGCTTAAAATGTACAATGTGGGACATGTGACCCATGAGGACCCACAAAAGCTACAGTTGGCTACATTACCAGTTACTGAAATTACTCAAATCCAATTGTTGCAGTAATGTTACACTGATCTTGTTTTTTATTTCTTTGGGAAAGACTTTCTGGACAGAGATCTGGGCCTGAATGTAGTATGTAGTGCTAACAATTAATGAAACTTTGCAGAGAGGAAACATCATTCTGTAACAACCTGATAACAACAAGACGAGGGGCGTTAGCATATTAGCACCACCAACTCTCTGAGGTTGACCACGAGCTCAGAGGTTCAATCATGGCTAGTTCTAAACCTAAATCTACAATATTTAGTTTACCATTATGCGCTGAGCACACTCAGTGCGCTCCTTGTGTGTGGCAGTAGAATCTGGCAGGCAACCCGCAGCCTTTGGGTGCTGCAATGATGATGTAAATTTTGTCACCTGCTTGTTGTGGCACACGTTTCTGTAGAAGTATACAATAGCCCTCAAGACGGAGATGTACTAACATGTTTACTGTGTAGCTACTAGCTGGCTACCATTAAACAACTGTCTGTGTGGAAGTCAAGCATGCCAGCAAGATGCTAAAGCCCCAGGATGCTAGCTTCAGTTAAGATCATGTATCTTAAGAACATTGGGAGTGAGCTTTTCTAGTGTAATTTCTGCAGCTACCAGCTTGACAGGGAGTTCACAGAGTTCACAATACAATTTTATCACGATACATTAAGATACTGATTACATTGCAATATATTGTGATATTCTTCTACATATTGCAGTGAAAATGTAAAAATAAAGCTTAATTGCCAAATGCTGTGTACAATCTGAATAGTCTTATATCTTATTGAATTAATCAACACAACTCTGAGTTTCTCAATTTAGAACTCAGTTTATTTTAACATAGTATTGAAAATAGGAGGTAGATGCCATTACAACAAAAAA
Source organism: Coilia nasus (assembly GCA_027475355.1). Taxonomy (NCBI): domain Eukaryota; kingdom Metazoa; phylum Chordata; class Actinopteri; order Clupeiformes; family Engraulidae; genus Coilia; species Coilia nasus. The sequence goes on from CM050209.1 coordinate 5,481,985, forward strand.
ATCTACTCTCTTACACAAACTGAACCAGTGGACAGACTGATGTCAAAAACATAAAGTGCATAGAATTTAGGAAAATAAACTACTGGAGGACAGAGCTGTAATATAGGAACATGAAATAGTTTAAACAATGTTTTTAATTTGATTTAAAAATCGATTTTTGGAGTCAGAAATCAATATAGTGAAAAGACGTATTGCGATATATTGCCGTATCTTAATTTTTGCAAAGCCCTACTCAGGATATACATTTTGATCCCTGCAGTTTCTAGCAATTCACAAATACTAAAATAGGATGATCAACTCAGTTTCTTATGAGTTACCCAAGTTAAAAAAAAAAAGTGCTTCAAATGTGTCTCCACTTCATACATCACTAGTGGCCCTCATTATTACAGTATACTGCCCCCATGTCTGCCACTGACTGGATAGAGTCGTTGCAATCTGTCCACCCACAGCTTGATATCTGTGTAAACCTCCGCTATATTGTAAGAACCACTATCTAAATGAGGTGAATGTAACCAAAAATCTCTTGCTGGCTGCTTCTAGTGTGCCCCCCATTTGCACCAATAGTGCTTATAGAGAAAGCAGATGTTCTATACAGAGCACATTTGTCATACAGGTGATGACAAAGCCATATGACGCAGGTGCATGTGAGAGTTATCCTTTGAATGGGTTGGCTGAGCTGAATTACACACACCCTTTGGCTGTATTCTGTGAGGTGATCTCTTGCGTTCTCTTTTAATGGACCAAATGCAGGGTTTCACAAATAAACGTACGTAGTATTATGTCTTAAAATGCTGGGCAATTTGGCTTAAAAGACCTTAATTAGGCATGGTAAATGAAATCTGGATAAATATATAAAATACATCTTTCAACATGGTTATTTTCCTTGATTTTCTTTTACATCCGATGCAATAGAAATTCAGAATATATCTACATTTATCAGAGGAAAAAGTCAGAAACAATGATAATGTAATTGTCATAAATAAGCAAATAAATGGTTAAAATGGATAAGGACAGCTAAAAGAGAAAAAAAAAAAATGACTATGTAAACTTTTATTTGCCATGTCACTTAAACTTCTGTCTAGGAACCAATGTTATGCTGATCCTTGGTGTAGTGATTTAAACACAGCACAGGCATGAGCGTTTTTAGACTGTATATTGTCTATGGGTGGGACCCAACGACACTCTTAGATTGGGAAGGTCATGTAAGGATTGCCACCCTGCAGAGAGTCTGGGCTAAAGAGGAGAGAGCAGCTCACTGTACATGGCAGACATGTGCTGTGATGTGCCAGACAGACTGCTGGGATCCACAGGTTAGCAGATGGGTTTAGCTGAGTTTTAGTTTAACATTCATACGATCAATTAGATTGATTTAATTAGAATGATGTGTGCCAACAGCTTTTTCTCAGACAAAACAATATAATTTTAAATAAAAACGACTGACCATGTTGAATGTAATAAAAGTGACACACGGGGCTACATCTGGAGTCTACCTGTGTGTCTTCATCTGCACATGTGTTTGCTGCCAGTGTGTTTCTGTTGTAAGTGTTGTATGTGTTTGGCTTTCAATTGTTAGTGTCCCTCCTGTCTTGCTTTGTAAGAGAGAGAGAGAGTGAGTGAGTGATATGTTCTCCGAGCTGCAGAGGCTTTCCTTCATTTCTGGTATATTTAAAATGATCTTTTTATTCAGAAAGGCAAATGACCATTACATACACTGATTACAAACTCTGTCACTCAAGGACATAGATGAAGATGGTTACAGTAAGTCCACGTGTTTCAGTCCATATTGCCCTTTTGAAATTTCCTTTTTTCGGACAATGACTTATTTTAGTTGAGAACATCAAAACAGAACTGAACAGAACTGGGGAGCACACCACTTGAGATAATCCAATAAATACACACACACAAAAAGAAAGAAAGGCAGGACTGGTTCGCACAAAACACAAGTACAGTCACATGAAGCCAGGTCTGTCTGGTATATTTGGGTGGGAGTGGGGCAGCAGGCCGGCTCTGGCCCGTGGGCCTGGCGCGGGTGGGAGGGTCGGGTGGCTGGCCCATCTGCACGCACGCAATTGTAGGTTGCCTTGCTGCACGGAGCCTAAAACTATGATAAATAATGAGGGCGGCGGATCCTGAAATAGCCTCCCCCCTCTTCTCTGTGGTCCGCGCTCAAGAAGCCCTCGTCCAGCCGTGACTTTTCCAAGTTGAACCCTCCCTTCAGCCTCCTCCGTTTTGGTTAGCATCCTGGCTAAATTTGTTTGCCGGGTTCCTGTAATTAAAGCGCGTGCTGCTGCTGTTTCTCGATACACGCTGGCAGCTGGCTTCGTTCGGGCTTTGCATGCCGCTTCCCAAACGCTGCCCTGGCGGCCATTGTCTGATTATTTACGATGCGGTAGCACTCGTTAACAAGCATCAGCCATTGTTATCTATCGCACAGCATGTATGTAATGAGATGACTGTGAACAATTTCTTCATTCACAACTAACTGCGGCAGGATTGTAAACTAAGTCTTGACATTTCATTAAGTGTAATGACCATCTATGTGTTTTTGCAATGATGACCTACTCATACCATACCTTCTGTAGTATCCTATATCCTTTTTTATTTACATCTTTGTGACATGTCTTTGTCTTTATATATATATATATATTTTTTTTTTTTTCCCCTTATATTATGTCAGTAAGATCATCTGTCTAAATATAGTATAGATATGCACAATCTGCCATTCTCAGACCCCCAGCCCTGTATTGGTAGGCCTGAAGTGTGGAGTGGGCTGCAGGGGAGAGTGTATTGAGGGCTGTCTATAAAAGAACATCTGAGCCACATTACCTCAGCTCTCCATCCACCCAGGGAAGGGGCCTGCATAGTGCGCCCACTGCGCTCAAACGCCCTTTTTTTCCACTGCTTTCAACACTGAATCATAAATTGCATAACGAACACACATTCACACACCACCCATACACATCCACACACATAGACACACACACACACACACACACGCACATGCACACAGATACAGGGTCCAACAGAGAATCCAATGGTGTTGCTTTCTAAACTTGATTAAAAAAAGCTATATCACACAGACTGTTTTGCAATATTTGTTTTAAAGGAGAACTTCGGTGTAAAATAAAAATTGGCATGTTAAAACATCATACTGAGTTGGTATGTGTACTGAGGAGCAACATTGATTTAGCCTGTTGCATAAATCAATTTTGCTCCTCAGTACACATACCAACTCGGTATGATGTTTTAACATGCCAATTTTCATTTTACACCAAAGTTCTCCTTTAATAACTTCATTAAGTGACATATGGACGGAAGTCCCCCTTTTTCATACAGGGAGGCAAATTAACCTATATTAAAATTGCTCCCCATGACCATCTTGCCTACAAATTTACCTAATGCTTGCACACTTATCCACCAAATGCAACGAAAATGACTGCGATTCTCAAACGTTGCAACAGAACACCACAAATTGCCAGTGTATACTCCCATCACCAGCCACAATCTACAGTGAAATCATATTTAGACAACCTGTTGAGAAGAATAGGGCATCTGACCACTGGGGTCAGCTTATGGGGGATTCAGACCAATGAATTGTGCTAGCACATTGTGGTAAAGGCTCAGAAATAGAAATAGAATGGAAATTAGCTGGGTATATCGAGAAGGCCATGCTAAGGTAGATTACAATCAACAGTTAGCAAAAACCCAAAGAAAAAAATTAGCTTTTACAACAGTCTTATCTTTGCCTCTCAGAAATAAATAAGACCTTAGTGACTTGTCATATGTTTCTCCTAAAGCCCACTTAGGAGAAAACTTTAAAAAATCAGCTTAATGTAAGATGTTTCTGAAAGACAAAGTCAAGACAATTCTAAGACGCAATATTTCCCTCTGAGTTGAAAATGAGGCTACCAGTTTAAAAAGGGATTTGAACTATTGAAAAAAGGAAAATATTAATAGAATACTTCCTTAACCCTGAGAATCATAGTGTTTGGCCATGGAAAAAAAGTAAAGTCACGTGGTTCTCTTGTCCTCATGTGGCAGAGATTTATGGTTTGTGACAAGCTCTTTGATTCTGCACGCAGATGAAAGGCAGAGAGGCAGTCATTTCTGTCGGCGCGGCGGTTCGGCAGTCCTTGCCAGCCGTAGCAGCAGCGCCTGCCCTGCACTCTCTTCTGTAAGCAGGCCGGCTATTTTAACAGCTTCCACCGAAAACCCACAATCACTCACTGACCGGCCACTCCGATGCCCCCACGATCATTACGTGGATATTGATAGTCCGCAGTAATAATTATGTAGAGTATATATATATTATATTGCGCCACATGTGGTCATCCCAGTCGGGGAAACACTAAACAAGTAATCGTGGTTATAATGATACCCTCTCTCGCCTCCCCTCCCTCCTGTATCCTTTGAGGTTTAAGTATAAACATTTGCTAGTACACTCCTGTTTTTGAATGGGTCTTTACATTTCCTGCCGTGAAAATGTGTAAGGATGAAACATTGTTAGGTTAACATAACATCAATTTGACAGTATGTCCTTGTTGTTATCAAATATGACAAGTTAAGGCATAAGGCATAAATGATACTGGTTAAAACCACTCAGTTTTAAATGAAACTGTTTCATTTATATAGCCATTTATCAAGTCCAGCCAAGTGGGTTTTATTGTCATTTCAGCCATAAACACTATACACATTAACACAAAACAGCCTTTCATCAGGACCAACTGGTGCAATAGGGACATGTCACATTCCTTAAGCACAGAAAGGGATTAGGTTCCTTTTTACGGTTCCTTTTTTAGTGTGTCTACATGTGACAACATGTTATACTAGGTACTTACACTGTACATACCTAACACTAACCCTAAGGGACAGTGCACATACATAATGTTACACATTGTTACACACTTCCTTACACTATACCCAATTGATGTAACAGGGACAGTAAAATAAAGTGTACATTACACTTAGCTGACGCTCTTATCCAGAGTGACTTATAGTTATTTAGGTACAGGGTTACAGTCCCTGGAGCAATGTGGGGTTAGATGCCTTGCTCAAGGGCACTTCAGCCATGGATGAGGGTGCAGACACCCAGCTACAGAAAAAAGTATACCAGTACACATTGTGCGCTTATTTACATCATTTCAGATTGGCTATAGCTAACGTAGTTTAATGCTAGCTCACGTTGCCGCTTTAGACTGGTGAAAGTGATTCCCATTTGAGGAGTCCACGGAAAAAACGGCAGTCACAAAATCACATTTTTCAAGTTACTCCCCCTATTGGTAGTTGCATTTAAACCCCTTTCAGCTTTTTAAACGTAATCCTGTGAATAAGCAAGCACAATCTCGGACTACAAGCATTTTGAAATAGCACTAACTTATAAAATCATATAAAACTTATAAATGACATTTTCTCAGTTTCAGCATTTTATGACCATGCCCAATTTTCCCATGGGCTCCTCATCTCTCATTACACAGCAGACCGTGCACACAACAAAATTCAACCCCTGCTGGACCATGCTCAGGGTACCTCAGTGGCAGTCTGGCAGTTGGTGGATTTGTACCTGCAACCCTCTGGCCACAGGTCCATTACCTTACCTGAGGGATTTGAACCTGTGGCCCTTTGGTCCACAGGTCCATTACCTTAAATGTAAGACCACCACTGATAGCACATTTGTCTACTATATGACAAGCTAATCACTTGTCCACACAACAACGTAACAGCAGTGTTGTCAGATTTTTCCACTTTGGAACCATTTTCCAAAAAAACATTGTTTCAGGGTACCCAGAAAACCACAGCCATGTGGACAAAAGGCCAAAATGATAGAATACTTCACCGTTTCGACCTAAAAACGTTCTTGTGTGGACAGGTCCTAAGAAAGGTGCGATTTTGTGTTTCAGTTAAAAGATGAAGAAATACATAGAGGTTACATAATTCTGTTTGTGAATTTGTGTAAACAATCTTCCTGTCTTCATAAAATGGCCAGACAGACTTAGGGCCCTATCATGCTGCGGCGCACTGTGCATTTGCGACATGTGCATGCTGTCATTACTATTCTGTGTGAACATGTAGCAAAGGGGAGGAGAAGTTCCAGGCTCGTTGGGATGGCAGTCAGAGCACACCCACAACCTTAGTGATGGTCACTCCATCACACTGCCTTCCCCTTCGGAAGGCGCAGCCATGCGCTTCACACACTCAGGTGTCCCTCACGCATCTCACACTGCCTTCCCCTTTGGGAGGCGCACCCATGCGCTTCACACACTCTCCCATCCAGGGTGCCCCCCACATACTGGTGCTTCACCTATCACTGCAGTCCTTCACACCTAACCTGGGGGTCCCTCATATGGCTCACACAGTGGGTGGATCTCCAATGACCTCACGGCAAGCCATCCCACTTCTGACACCATTTGTAGCGAAGGGGAGGAGAAGTCACCCCACCTGGCTTCGAACCCGGGTCTCCGGGGTACCAAACAGGGGCTCTGACCGCAACGCCAAAGAGCCAGGCTTGTTGGGATGGCAGTCAGGGCACACCCACAACCTTAGTGATGGTCACTCCATCACAGAACGTATTGTTCATTTTTTCCGGCAGAAATTCACGTTGTCTAGATAGGAGATGACACTGTGCCCACTGTGTCAGCCAAAGATAAGATGTGGCCTGGCGCAAAGCTAACCAGATGCTAATATAAGGACACAGAAAACAAGTCCACCAATGCCTGAGAAAAACCTGGTCGGTAGTCAGTCGTGCATTGCTGAAAAGCTATTTTATGGGTGCATAATGCTTTGGGATATAATGAGGGGGATCCCCCTCTTGTTGAGCGGCTGTTAGGGGACGATGCCTATCCACTATGTCATTAATGACACATACATCATGCCATCAACAGTGTGTGAACTGTCGTTGTGAGCCACAGCCAGCAGGTGAAATGTGTTCAAGCTCCAAAAAGATGTCCAGTTGCATACAACTTAGCTCTTTTCAGTAACCTACAAAGTCAGAGGCCCTAGCGGTGTGTGTTGACCTATGTGCGGCGAATATGGCAGTGACTCTGGACACATTCCCACTACCCACCTCAGAAGAGCTCACTGCTTAGTTTAATGGCTCAACAGTTTTCTCCAAACTTGAGTTCAGGCAGGGCTACCTACACATGCCTCTCCACCCCAGCAACAGGACCCCACAGCATTTGTGACCCACGCTGGTTTGTTTCGCTACACATGCATGCCGTTCGGCCTTAGCTTCGCCCCAGCTGCTTCCCAATGATTATGCCATCGGTGTTGGCTGGCATACTGGGAATGGCCATTTACCTTGATGATGTGGTCATACATGGGGCGACCCCTGAGAGCTATGATGAGTGGCTCCACGAAGTCTTCACAGCCCTAACTGAACACAGACTAATCCTTAATGCGGAAAGGTGTGTATTCTCAGCACTGGCAGCTGTAATGTGAGGAGGAACCATGGATATGGTCACAGGCGTGTTCGGAAGCTGTGCGTGCCTTGGCACACGGGTGTTGGCCCACTTTGACATCTCCAGCCCCACCTTGGTGACCTGCAATGTGTCAGCCACGGCCATAGGAGCAGTGTTGTCGAATTCAGCAGTGTGTGGAGAAGCCCATCGCCTTTGCCTCATGTGCCCTCAATTCGAGGCAGCGATACTCAGTGGGTGACCATTAAGTGTTGGCCTACATCTGGGCCTGTGAGAGGAGGCATTTGTATCTTTAGGGCTGTGCCTTCACCCTGAGGACAGACCACTACAGACCTGACTGCTCTGCTCTCCACTTTTGGGACAAGGCACACACCACTGAGGCTATACCACTGGTTCGACCGTCTTCGTCATTATAACTTTGGCCTCACACCCCACCAGGCCACTGTATTAATATGATACAAGAACTGCACGAGGTGTCAGAGCTGGACACTGTCCTTTCTCAGCTCCGGGTATACATTCACAGTGGCTGGCCTCCCAAGGTACCTGAAGAGCTGGCTGCATTTTCCGAGCTGTCCTGTTGGAACGACACCTGTGTGGCACGTGGCCTCTGCACAGTCGTCCCGAGCGCCCTGCATGCATGTGCTTTGGCCATGGTCATGAGGGGCACCTGGGGATTGTGAAATTTAAGCAGCGCTGCAGAGACCTTGTCTGGTGGAAATTGAGGCTCTGATGAAAGACTGTTCTGCCTGTGTTTTGATTGGTAAGACTGGTCCCTACCTCCTAAACCACTTGCAGTTGGATATATGCAGTGAAATACAGGAGTTCCCCAACATGAATAGTTCCTAGTAGTGGCATATGACCTGCACTTCAAGTGGCATATGGCCTGCACTTCAAATCCCCATGACATACTATCACCCTCAAGCTAATGGTGGCATTGAACATTCCACCAGTGACTAAACAATAACCTCAGAGCACACCTGATTCAGGGATGGACCTTTCCACAGGCCATCCGTCACACACTGCTGCACTACTGGACCACCTGGCACACTACAACAGGAGTCTCCCCAGCTTTCCTAATGCTTAGCACCTTATTTCCTCAAAGGCCGCCACCTGGGGTCAGGGCCTCTGTCACCTGCCAGCAGGTGGATGAAGCAAACATTCAACATCTTAGCTCATGCTAAGTCCCCTGATATCAAGGCCACAGATTGGGTTAGGGTCAGCAGGCCCCACAGAGGCGACAAACCCTCATATTGGTTTTCAAGTCACTGGCCAGCTGGGGTCAGCCACCTTCTTGCTTAATGATGGTACTCGATGACATTCCAGTCACCTTCACAATATGCTGCCCCCTGGCACATACAATGAGTGTCACACCTCAAGCCACGTATCCAGCTTGGCAGGACCCCCAGCTCCTAAGCTGGAATCTCAGACAGCTCCCGCACATCACTTAGATACACTTGTTAACCTGCCCACTGAAACCAGTGCTTGCCAATCACAGACTGCCCAGCCTGGGGACACCTCTGTGGTTGTCTGTGTCCCGTTTGCACCCGTTCTTCCACATTTTATGTTCAAACGCACACTATACTAACTTCATACACCAGATTTACAGCACTTCATACACCTTACAGCAACCACGACCACCCCCACCCCCCACACACACACACAGAAACGACACTGCTCCCCAACCATTCAATGTCATCAGAAAGTGCCCCATCCTCCACCACCTCCACAACACCCTATGTCATGGTTGTTCATGACTTACAGGACATGGGTTGAAAAGGGTTCAAAAAGCTGTAAATGTAAAATAGAAGTATCATCTGTGTACAGATTGATGTAATGGTGTAGAACAGCATACTGCTGCAAACTACTATGGTAGTACAACCCAGCTTCCATAAGAGTTGGAACATTGAGACTGCTTTCCTTCCTAACAAAACTAATCTCTACTAAACCATGTCTTTATATAGGTGCCTTCAATGTTCTCTACACATCTGTTAGCTATGAAGTCCTGCTTTTGTAAGTCGCTTTGGATAAAAGTGTCTGCTAAGTGTAATGTAATGTAATGTAATGTTGTGTTAAATGTAAATTAAGAAATAAATGCTAGCATACAAGCAATATATTTGTTGGCGAATACTCCAAGGACAACATATCAGTTGTTGAAACTGGATTTTTTATTGTTGTATGGGATATTTGAGGTCATTTCAAATTTGAGGCCAGAAACACATTTCGAAAAAGTTGTGACAGAGCCAATAGAATATGTTGTATTTTCTGAGAAAAAGTCAAGGAGGAAGATTGCTGCTCAACAGGTCTTTATTTGCGTTCATCGAGAGGAAGCCTGACCACAACAGAGCATCTCCTAGCCATCCTGACTTCCTGTTCCATTCTGAGTCCTTTTAAGCTACACACATCAGTATCATGTTGACTAGTGTCCAAATTCAGACACAGTGACTTCCAGTCTGCTATCCTTACATGGGTGACTCCCAAATAGCATACACCTAGGTTCCTCTGTCAGCAGTTCTCCTGCTGCTGAGTCTCCAGCATGCCACACACACACACATTCTATTCCTGTCACACAGACTTTTCCAGACTCCTTACAGAAAGACACTTTCAAAAATTACCACAAATACTGAAAAAGTTGAATAATGCTAAAAACATCACAAGGAGGAACATTACAAAACTAATTATATTAACTGTCAACAATAATGTATGTATAAAAGACCATAATGGAGAGGCTGAGTCTCTGATAATTAAAGATGTGGAGGCATTCATTACTCATTTATTACAAAAAAGTATTTAATTACCAAGATTGTATATATGATCTAATTCTGTAATGGAAATCATTGTATGGGTTAATTAGATCATAAAAATGCCCATTGTCTGCAAACACACTTTGACACTCCAGCCATGACAGCTGGTAACTTGACTATGCCAACTTGGTGAACATGACTATACCAAGAACACTTGATATTTGGGCATGAGGTGTAGCCTCCTTAGCAAGGGCTCATTTGAGATGGCCCCAGACGCCATGAAAAACTGTCCTGTGGTTACAAAAGTTGAAAATTTGTCATTCATTTCGGAAATCATGGAGTCTTGCATCTTCCAGGCTACAGAGGAGATGAATCATCCTTTTTTAGTGGTCAGTTCAAAAGGCAGCATCTATGATGGTATGGGGGTGCAGTAGTGCCTTGGTTATGGTCTGCTTACTCGTCTGAAGAGTTAAAATTAATGCTGAATGATATATATATATAGGTCTTGAACAAGATGCCACTTGTACATTATATTTTGAGGGTAGACCTTAAATATTACCAGATAACGAGGGCAAACTGCTTTCTATACAAGGTTTCAACAATGTGGCTCATCATAAGGGCAACCAGATGCTAAAATGGCCGACTTGCTGTCCGATTTGTCACATTTTATTAAGCATAATAAAAAGGAAAACATGATGAAGAAGACACCTGCTGGTTGCTGAAATCATGTCAAGGACAAGAAAGAATGTTTTTTTTAATGCAAAGTGTCCTTCTCTGATTTTTCTTTAGTCTTACTCCACTTTTCCTGCCTTTTATTGACAACGCCCCAACTTTTTAAAAACATGTTGCTGGCATGTTGGGGAATGCCAACATTGCACTAAAAACAACTGGCTACATTTGGGCTTCAGTTATATTGCACATACTGCATTTAATGCATGTCTGGATGCAAATAACACTTTTGACTATGTACATCCAGGTGCCTGTTCATACAGATGCTGTACATACCCGCTAATGCAATGCTTGCAGTAAAACCGTTTTTAACCTTGCTATTCAAACATCTGAACCAAAAACCGGCATGCAGACTTCCAAAGAGGCTCTAAAAGTGTTGTAGTGTTGTCCATATTTGGAATAATTGTGTTACCTACGGTGGCTACAGTCTAAAGAATTCAATTTTAATTTCAATTCAGTGGTTAGACACTGACCACAGGTGTCATTTGAGATTCATTTGCCTTTACTTATAATTACAAGAGAACTAGTATTGAATTAGCAAATAGTATACATGCAGAGATGGTGATGCGGTCGTAATGTATAGCGAAGTGCCTGTTACCCCCGTGCCCTTAAGTTGTCTTCTTCTCCCGCCCCTGCAAGTGTTGTTGGATGTCTGTTCATATCATTAACCATGATTTAACATCAATGTACAGTGGCTCTTGGGCAAGTCTGCACATCCCAAATATTGCTTGTGTAGTTAGTTGTTCCTCCGGAGCATATGGAGGGAAATGCAGAACTGTGTTCTTAATTATCCACTAAGGAGGACAAAACACTGTGAGGCATATGTTATTGATTAGAGAAACCAAATGGATGAGAATGAGATTCACATATAGGTTTAAAATCTTGTGGAGTATACCAAAACCACTCGTAATGGCCCTTCAACAGCAGCTGCAGACTTTACACAGGTTAAAGGTGAAATAATACTTCATGACATATTATAGTTAATATAACACAGTTATTGTTCCAGTACTATTTCCAAGGACACTGAAAACATTAATAAATCCAGCACATTTTTTAATCAAACTGGCCTGTCAAAGAAGTAAGAACATTAACCTTGTGCTTTGTTTAATATCAGGTGACTACAAGGCAGGTGTGGCTGGAATAAATAGTTGGTATGGGATTGTAACCTCTGAAGCCAGGTTACCCGAAACTGCTGCAAGGTCATCTGGAATTTTGATGCACTAGTTTTTATTCCACTTAAACTAGTTTTGACAAACCACACTAACCAAAGTAGAGATGTGTTTCCACAAGGAAAATGACTGCTTAAGAGCACCAGACCCTTGCCCAGCCAAATAACAGATTATGCAGCCCTGATCAACACTGATCATTATAGTTATGAGCAACATGTTGTTGTGCAAGGTAACTAGCCCTAGCAGAGGCTGTCACTGCAGGCCTACCAGCCTAGCAAAGTGTAGAGTAAAGTCAGCTGTTACTACAGACACCAGATTACACAGTTGGTTGTCAGAGTAGACATTAGTCCTAATTAAATGTGATGCCTTGTTGCCTTGATTAAACTACTGTTGCCCAGATGTTTTGAGGTGTAATTCATTTCAGCATGGAGAGTGCCAGTTGAAACATGGAATTTCTGAAAGCTGCACAGGGTGAAGTTTATGTGAGCCCTCAGGCTTTGGCCATACCACCACACACCTTTCTCCCTCACCCTGCTGAGCTGAGTGAATAGTGTAGCACAGAGGAAGGGAGATAGAGAGAGAGAGAGACAGAGACAGATGTAAAGAGAGAGAGAGAGAGAGTGAGGGGGGCAGAGGAAGAGAGATAGAGAGAGAGGCAGAGGAAGAGAGCAAGTGACTGCGAATCTGTGTAGGAGAGGCTAAGAAAAACATTCGGGCCTGGCAGTTTCACTGCAAAAGTGGAGGAGGGGAGAGCAAGAGAGAGTGAGAGGGCTGGGGGTGGGTGAGGTAATATCTGAGGGAGAGCATGGTTAGATCACATTCCTCTCCCTGTCTTCTCATGCACTGCGTTGTAGGGCCTGGCAGGGACACAGAGGGGTGTGTGTGTGTGTGTGTGTGTGTGTGTGTGTGTCTTTGTGTGTGTGTGTGTGTGAGAGAGAGAGAGCGGAGAGGAGAGGGGAGGGGAGGGGGCAGCTGGTGTGAACCAGTCCGACCGCTTCAGGGGTGTGTATCTCTGGCACCGCCTCTCTCTGGGAAACTGCTGGCCCTCGGAGCCTTGCCATCCCTCTCCCTCCAACTCCCTCTCGCTCGCAATCATTTAGCTTTTCCTCACACGTCCATGTCCGACCTTACGAGCTTAGATCTTCGGGAGTTTCCCGTCCCAACATGATATAGATGTCACTACCCTGGCGTGGGGGTTCAAAGTTTAAATTCACTTATATCCTTGATTTTTTGTTTTGAACTGCACTGTAAAAAGTGGTGCATACAACCAATTTAAAAAAAATATTAAGGCAACATTCTGCTTGGATCTTTTTATGTTGGTTTAACCTGTGTGTTCATACTGTACATAGTATTAGATAAATGAATGAATCCATGAATCCAAATGAATCCATACAGCCAACGTTGCCTTGATTTTGTTCAAGTTGGTTCTGTGCCTTACTTTTGACAGGGTACATGCCAATTACACACATGTTACATGGTACATGTCTGCTCAGCGTTTAGGCTCCTTCCTCCAGATAATACGCATAGGGGCTTTTCTGAGGCCTGGTGATTACAGCTGAGTTTCATCACTCTTTATCAGAATGTCAGTCTTGCTTTTTGGCCTCTAATGACATGAGCATTTTCTAAGTCAGCTGCCAGGACTCCTACCAGTGAATTATGTCCTCTGGCGATGATAATGGTACAGTGGTAGTAGTAGCTATTAGTCCTCCGTGTACTTCATCTGCTGTAGTTGAACAATTGCTCTCGTTTTTTTTCTACCAGTCATCCAGTTTTTTTCACTCCTACTAGTTCTACTTCCATCTTTCTTCCAAGCTTAGTCCGTGTCCACTATTTTCCTTACATTCCCTTACCTCCGAATAGTATTACCACACTCCGTTTGATTGAGGGTCAGGCTGGGTCATAAGTATGCCTAACGCAGCTATGCCACCCTGTTTGAGAATAACACACGTCAACGATACAATATGGCTTACAACGTGGCTACCAGAGGATGATTCTAGGGGGCAAACAGAGGTCCCTTTGAGGACATTTGAAAATGGAGAACGGTGCGCACATCTAAATAAAATAGTCCAGGTGCTAGACAAAAAGAGCAGATATTATAAAAAAGTGGTCTGCACACTGTGTATACGCCAAGGTGATTTTATTTATTTAAATCGGGCAACATTTCCATCCTGTGGGGTCTTCATCAGGCAACCCTTTGAGGACATTATTAGTCCTATTAGTGTTAATAGACTGCCGGGGGGGGGGCAATTTTGTATTTTTTCATAGGGCACAACATCTCTAGCAGCAACCCTGATCTCTACCTCAACCAACATCCCTCTCTTGTATGACAGTTCCTTCACCATGGGAGTGGTGTGTGACATAAAAGTGATGTCAAGAGGAGAGCAGTCAGTGAGAGAGAGAGAGAGAGAGAGAGAGAGAGAGAGAGAGAGAGAGAGAGAGAGAGAGAGAGAGAGAGAGAGAGAGAGAGGGCGCAAACAGGTGGTAAGTAGAAATGTGCTGTGTGCCCAGTATTGACAAGGGGTCCTTTGAGAATACCACTGATAATATTATGGATATTGTGAGGGCCCCAAATTGTATCCTGGGCCCAACATTTCTAGTGGCTACCCTGGCCATGGGTGTGGTGTATGACACAGGACTGATGTGAAGGTGGGGGAGGGGAGCAAAGGAGAGAAGGAGGAAGGGAGAGGAAGAGAGAGAGAGGACAGACAGGAGGAGAGCTAAGCAGCTGTGGGGCCGTGTCTGGGTGGGGGGTGTTTGTGTAAGGGAGTGTCTCAGGCCGAGTGCATCCTGAATGTGACACATGAGGTCAACGCTGGGCTTGAAAGATGGACGCTGCTCTGCTGCTGACTACAATTTACTGTAAAAGTCGAGCACAGCCGCCTTGCCTGCCTGCCTGCCTGCCTGCCTGCCTGCCACTGGAATAAATGTGTCATCCGTGACATTTAGGTTGCAAGTGTAACACATCGTTCGGTCCAGCCAATCAGCTGTCAAATATGATGTGGATATTTATATGCAAGCCTTGTTTATACATCCAGGTATGCATGGGGAACCTGCTGCAGTCTGTACCTCTTCCCCCAATAATGAAATGGCCATGCAGAATGCAGTTTATGGTTTTAGTAGTACCCATCTTTAATCGTGTGGTGTCATCCGATGGCATGATAAGTTAAGTTGGAGTGAGTTTGTCAGTGATCAGGAACAATTATCAGTCGCTGAGTTTAAAATACCAATGATCAGGACACAAGGTAACACCTAGGTACCCAAAAACACATTCTGTAGGGACAATGCTAGTACAGGATATTACATATTGTTACAGTTTGTACTCTGTACCTAATTAGGTAGGCACACTGTTACATTGTTACAGTGACACCGTAAAATAGAGTGTTACCCAGGGACAATAACCAATCAACAAACTATGAAAAACTTGCCAGCTTATCAACATTTTAGTATAAACTGTTATTATTCTTACAGGTTCCTGCTGAGAGTTGGGGGTGAATGTACACTTTACCAATCAAATGAATTAATCACTAGTTATTTTAAATAAAGAATCCACTAGTAATTATCAGTAAAAGAGCTGTCAGTTCTCTATATATGGATGACCTGTTTGTCACTGAGTCAGTGTTGCTGATTCAGAGTAGGTTCATGACCAAACACTAAGGAACTAAATTAGGAAACAATTATTAGTCATAAACAGACTCTTAGCAAAACTATTAGCAAATATTATAGTATAAATATTACTATTAACTTATAACCAATAGCATTAATAAACTACATTTATTTGAAAATGCAGGGGTCTGGGATGTAGCAGAATCAGAGTCAGCTAAGAGAAGTGACATTTTAGAAAAGTGACTGCTCTAAAATCTTTTCCAGTTAATCAACTTAGTGTACAGGTGAGTGGAAAAGGGTGACATACAAAGGTCTCCTGCCACCTCAGAAAAGTATGATTAGTATATTTCTTAAACACAAAAACACAGTTCTATGTTAACACATGGTGTGGCTGCTGTATTTAGTAGCATAAATTGATGCAGTTACAAGTAGAAAATCTAGTACTCCATTAGATTTTACTGATATTTTTTATGTATCTTTGTCCTTCCCTGCTTACGACACCTTCTTAAACCGATATTCATGGTAATACGGTAAGACATATGGACATATCTATCCATATAGATCACACAACATATTGTGAGGGTACAGTATGTAATGAACGACTATTTGATTTTAAAAGCAGTGCTCCAGATCTCTTTCAGTGGTTGGACCCTTTGTTGTACACATAAGAATCAAACACACAATATTTTTTATATATAATAATTAAGCTGTGATTGCAGATACTAATCATAAAACAGATCATTTTTTTCAACTGCATTTCCAACCCTTAACAGAATCAAAACGGTGAATAGGGCTCACACAATGCAATCACCAAAGAATAACTCATTTATAATCAGTGTGAATAAAGTCACATAAAGAATATCAGATTAAGTATACATGGGTGAAGGCAGTACGATTTGTTTGCTGTTACTCAGTGCATTGAAGGAAGTCTAGAGGTGATTATCTTTATGGTGCACACACCTGTTTTTCAAGTGTGTTGCTCACTAAGTAAAGAACAACCCCACACCCTTTTTTGGTGCCTTTTAATTGCCCCAGTGAGGCTGATAGAGCCCTTCTAGCTTTTCTGCAAGAGCACAATAGGCACTCAGAACAATACCGATCTGAAATGAAGGTGATTGAAAATTCAAACAGACCATGACACAGTCTTTGACATCACTGGCCGGCCTACCCTCACAATTTGTAGTTTAAATACACATGTTAATTTGTATCATGTTATCAGATGTAGGAAATATTTGGAATTTGGGGGAATATGGGGGAAATATTTGGAAATTATTTTATAAATTAGCCTAACCTATAATCTAACAATAATCTATTGGCTAACACTCTTAGCTTACTTCTGTTTGCAAGTGCATTTTTTTTATTTCTCTGTGCATTCACTGTTACAGTCTCCTTCATATCATGAGCTCTCCCACCACCACCACCTCCTCCTCCCACCTCCCACCTCCTCGTGTTGCCCTATCCCTGAAATAGGAGCAGGTTAGTAGGCAGGAGGGCTGGGTGTGTGTGCTCCTCCTCTCCCCACCCAAGTAACAGCACAGGTGGATGTTTAGGGATCGCTGCCAAATACTTTTGGTTAAGAGGGAGGGGTGTTGGTAGGTGGGTGTGCACATATGTTTTGTTTTGTTTCTCTCTCTCTCTCTTTCTCTCTCTCTCTCTCTTTCTCTCTCTCTCTCTCTTTCTCTCTCTCTCTCCCTCTCTCTCTCTCTCTCTCTGTCTCTTCTCTCTCTCTTTCTCTCTCTTTTTCTCATTCAGTGGTAAGGCTGATTTTCCAATCCCGAATCAGAGACACACCTTCTGTGCAAAATTGAGCTGCTCTTCCACCCCCTCTCCTTCTTTCTCTCTCTCTCTCTGTCTCTCTCTCACTCCCTTTCTTGCTTTCTTTCGCTGTCTCTCAGTCATTTCTCTCACTTTCGTTGTGTCTCTGACAGAGGATAACACCCTGCTTCCTGACACGGACTGAGGCTGAGAAGAGCAACAACTCAGAGAGCACCACAGAAAGGTCAGCAACATCCCCCTCTTTCTCTCTCTCTCTCTTTCACGTTCTCTCTCTTTCACTCTCTCATCTACTCTCCCTTCTCTCTCTCTCTTCTCTCTACTGTCCCTCTCACTCTCTCTCCTCTCTCTCTCACTCTCTCTCTCATACGGCACTTTCTTTTTCCATATCCCTCGAAATACATTGAAATGCAGTTTACTTTAAGAGAGCTGTGGAGAATGTGTCATACTGCTTCGGGGCAGTTGACTTCTAGCTTTTAGTCATTAGGGCACATAATCTTTGCAGCCTGGGTTAACACCCACACCTGCTACTGTAGCCCTCAGGAGATAACGCTGTAAGTCCTCAGCGATGGCCTCTCCTTGCCTCCGTTTCTCTGATTTAGGTGTTAAGGCTCACTGGATGAAAGCTGACAAATTTGGCTAAGGCCACTGAGGTGCATGTAGTCTCATGAAATGGCATGGCTTTCAGATTCAAGTTCATAGTTGCTACCACACCATTAATAATATGTAAGTGTAGTAGTGATATTTATTAATCCGATTGTGTGATATGCTATTTCACCCCATTGGTGTGTGCCTGTGTACATAGTATGCGCGTGTAAGTGTGTCTGATTTTGTCTATATGCTTATGTTCATGGGTCTTTTGTCTGTCTGCGCACTCAGTGACCAATTGTGTGTAATAGCAACACATACTTAATGTACATTCATGTACATGTACATCATATGTTTTTCAATTTAATGATAACATTATTCATGTCATTTGAATTGAGTATGAAAAGCTTTAAATGCACCCACGCGACTGAGCAGGACCTTATATTAGCCGTGTCCTTAAAGAACCTTTTCAGGACACTGTCTATGCGCGGAATCAGTAAAAGGTTTGGTGCCACTGAATGATGTAAATCACAAACAAGTTCTGTTGCTACAGCAACAACTCCACAATTATCTTTTATTATTTTTTTTTTATTATGATTATTATTTTTTTTCTTACAGTGAACCTTTCACTATTTATAAATGATACACACGTCTGATCATGTAACTGGCAACACATTTTAGCCAATGACAGTGGCAGTATGTGTGCAGGTTTAAAGAAATCTAAGTGTCAAATTTTGAATGCACCTTTTAGACAAGTACATCACTGTTACACCCTACATTATACTCCACTGTCCATAATGTGAATTTGAACATCTGAACGAGTTTACTTATTGTGGCACCAAAACCTCATTTAGCTGCATTGGTGTAAAGAGCAAGTGACACTTGGTCTTTGTATGGAGAGGAGGATAGTTTAGTATCAGGTGGAAAAAGCAGATGATTGGACAGACTGAATTATTCATCCATTTTTTTACTGTGGGCCCTGTCACATCCCTAATGGCTAGGGGGACCGCCCAGCTATTTCTTTTCACTCTAAATTAAACAAATAGATTATTTTCCGATCACACTTCAGTGTTTGCATTACAGGTACACTGTTCAGCAATCAGTCAGCTGTCCATTTGGAGGAGATGACGTGAAGCTGCCAGCCTAAAAAGCTAACATTGCAGGCGTGAAGAGGAAGTGACAATAAAAAAGAGAAAAAGAGAGAAAAAAACTAAAGGTTACAGAATTACAATTAATTGACAAAAAAGAGCTGCCAGTAGCAATTCATAAGCATGAAAACAAAAATAAAAACTGAAAAAACTGAGAGATTAAGTGAATTAGAGGGAGAGAGAGAGAGAAAGAATGATAAAAAAAGGAGGAGGAGGAGGGAGCTAGAGAGGGGTTACACGGGGATAAGCACCACACCTTTGTCTTTTCAGTCACCGGGACTGAAGGTTTATCAAGGTTCTGAACCTGATCCGAGAGGTGCTTTTGTTACGCCGGGGATACTTTTACATTGGCGTGTTCACAAACATCGCAGGAGTAGCCTCCTATTTGCTCACTCTAACTGGCGCTGTGTGGGAACGCAACAGGCAGCACAAAGCCAGGGCCACATAGATTACCTTTACAAGAGAGAGATGTGCAAAGGTCAATTAAGAGTTGTTCTGTTCGGATTCATGGGAACTGCCATCTCTAGTAGTAAAGGACTGCTTCTGTGCTTTTATTGCTGTGATGGGTGCAAGGAGAGGTGAAAAGTCACAAACGCCCTTGAGGCTATATATCTGTGGGACTTCCAAGAAAACTCTGCGTTTTGGTGTGTGACATATTCTCATTGTTGTTAGACCATTCAGTGTAGCTGTCGCAGAGTAATTTTCAAGATAGTTGTGGAGAGAGAGTGAAAAAAAATGTACATTCATTGTAGCTGTGTGACTTAAGTACAGTATCTAGACGACATTTTAACTGAACATGTTCCTTACCTTCCAGCACACACTGTTGGCCTTGTCAGACTGTCAAAGAACCAGTGAGACTGACAAAGATTTCTAACACATTAACACTGTAATACACTGACAGCGTACAACAAGACAAAACAGGACAGGCTTGTTAGAATACAATAGGCTGATATTAATTATGAGCTACAGATGCGTAGGTGGGTCAGGTTCTGATCTCATGTACTCGTGTGTGTGTGTGTGTGTGTGTGTATGTGTGTGTGTGTGTGTGTGTGTGTGTGTGTGTGTGTGTGTGTCTGTGTGTGTAGGTGTGTGTGTGTGTGTGTGTGTGAGAGAGAGAGAGAGAGAGAGAGCGAGGAGAGAGAGAGAGAGAATAAGCAAAAGAAAGGGGGAAAAAGAGAGAGAGAGAGCATGTATGTGTGCACGCGCATGTGAGTGAGTGAGCACACGAGTGTGTGAGTAAGCAGAGGAGAGGAGAGGAGAGCACAGATGAATAGAGGGTGGGAGGAGGCTAGAGGAGGCTTTTGTGGGTGGGTGCAGGGCCAGCTCCTTGCCAAAAAAGCAAGTTTGGGGGATTTGTGTACTCTGCCTTACTCACGATCCGCCCTTCTCAAACTGACAGGCATGCACGCACTCCCTCACTAACACACCCTGAGGTCAATCACACCCCCCTCTACTTCTCTCACACATAATACACACACACAGACACACACACACACACGCACACACACACACACACACACGCACACACACACATCTAACAGAGAGACACACACAAACACACATACACCCCCCCCCCCCCCCACCTTTGTCTCTCTCTCTCCCATACCTAATGTGGAGGCAATTGTGAAGAGGAAATTGTTACAGTTCAGGAAGTCAGTCACCTAGGCTTGTCACCCCTCTGCTTGTCCTCAGTTCACCCAGCCTCTTGATCCAGGAGAAAAAGAGCAGGGAAAAAAACGTGCAATAGAGGTGTTACCTTTACCTGACATCAGTTCAGCTGCAAGACTCCCTAACAAAGTGCTCTGATGGATTCAAATCAAAGCAGTTTCTTACTCTTGCTATTCCACAGTTACTATAGTTATGCTTTGTATTTGTAAGTAATATAGATATGATACTACACCAGACACCCAAACCTGATTTTGTTTTATGTTTGTGAAGTGCTGTAAATGTTGTAAGACTACCAAATTACCAAAGTGTTGAATGGGATAAAATCTAAGCAATGTCTTACTGTTTTTTCTATAATTACTGCACTTATGCTTAGCATTTGTGATTAACAGAGATCTGACATACTGGTGACTTTAGAAACCCAAATCTGAATGTTTCTCATGGTCATGAAGTGTTTTTATGTTTAAATCAAGAGGAGGATAGATAAACAATCTTGCTGCATTTTTAAAATCTGGTCCATAACATTTCCAACAACATTAAATCACATACATTAATATCATAACATTACATTAATATAATAACATTATATTTGATTATCTTCCCTAAGGCACAGTTACAAGTAAGACACAAGAATGACCATGTCTTTTCACAAGCCCGCATTTAGTCATTTTAAGCACTACAGTAGTACTGAAGTAGATCACTCGATTATATCTGAACATCTTAATGTCGAAGTTTTGCAAAGACCTTGTGCAGAATTGCACATTAGTATCAAAATGTTTATAAAGTTAACTTTTTCTACTTTTTATCTATTAATGGTGTAAATTTAGATAGATTGAGATTCATCACCTAGCACAGTTCATACTTCATACACCTCATACAGTACGCGGGTACATGGTCTACTGTTGTGTAGGTGTTTCCTGTGTGGCCAAGCCGATCAGAAATA
Source organism: Coilia nasus (assembly GCA_027475355.1). Taxonomy (NCBI): domain Eukaryota; kingdom Metazoa; phylum Chordata; class Actinopteri; order Clupeiformes; family Engraulidae; genus Coilia; species Coilia nasus. Next base: position 5,503,756 of record CM050209.1, read on the forward strand.
GTCTTTGTAACCACTGGCAACCCCCTGACTTTCCTTTCCACCCTCTCTCTCCATGTGCAAAGCAAGATGGGTAAATGACGATAAGACACAATCAGTCACGTTTCACTGCTTATCAGGTAAAATTATCGCTAACAAAGTAGGTGCGATACAGAGTTGGAAATAGAATCAGGAAAACACGTCATTTTAAACCATGAAACACACCAATACACATAAAGATACACGCACACACACACGTATGCATGCATGCTCACACACAAACAAACATGCACATAATAGCGCAAGCCTATTGTTTTTAAATTTCTTCTCTGAAAGATGTCAGTGTTGAAAACTGGGTCCACCCACTACAGAGAGGAGCGGAGAGGAGAGGAGAGGAGCAGAGAGGAGAGAAGAGGAGGAGAAAAGAGAGGGGTGGGCTGTATTTGAAGATGAATGTGTGGGCTATCACTCTTCTCAAACAGGGAAAGCATTGATCTGCCCACCCACCCATTCAGACCAGCTTTTTAGTGTAGCGTTATACCTCCTGTGCTGTCAGTGGCCCATTACAGTGGAGCTAAAGCACCAACCACCACCACCAGGATTAAAAACACTAATGCACAACTCGCCACACTTTGGACCAACCACGCCACAATCAAAGCCAGGACCTCTATAGTGTGAACAAAAGCTAGAAAATGGTATGCTTCCATTTGTGTAAGTGTGTGAAAGTGTGGCGTGAGTCTGTGGTACGTTACAATAAATCTGTGTGAGAGGCAGTGTGTGTGTGTGTGTGTGTGTGTGTGTGTGTGTGTGTGTGTGTGTGTGTGTGTGTGTGTGTGTGTCTGTGTGTGTGTGTGTGTGTGTGTAAGTCAGCCTCTATGCGTGTTTGTGTGTGTGCATGTCTGTCTGTGTGTGTCCATGCATGAGCATATGTGTGTTTGTATATGTGTGTTTGAGTATGTGTGTGTGTGTGTGTGTGCGTTTGTCTGTGTGTCTATGCGTTAGTGTGACTGTGTGTCGTTGTGTGTGTCCATCCATGAGTGTGTATGTGTATGTGGGTGTCCGTGCTTGAATGTCTGTGTGTATGTGTGTGTGTGTGCATGTGTGTGTGTGTGTGTGTGTGTGCACGTGTGTGTGTGTATCTGTATGTGCAGTGTGTGTAGTCCTGCTATGACAGACGTCTGTCTCCCCTGCCCTGCAGCTTGGCTGGTTTTAATTAGGAGGTGGCAGATCGCTGGAGGGCAGACAGAGGCTAGCCTCCCCCTCATTATCACCACTGGGAGCAGGAGCTGTCCTTGCTCACCCCAGCCCCTAACATACACACACACAGACACACACACACACACACACACACACACACACACACACACACACACACACACACACAGAGGGACATCTCTTGCTTGCTTTCCTGTCGACTCACACACACACACACACAGACACGCACACACACACACACACATACACACACACACGGACAGCTCCTGTTTGCTTTTCTGTGCACTCACACACAAAAAAACACACACTCACCGTACACACACTCACACACACACACACACGTGTGAATACAGTGTTCTTACACACACTAAATAGTTACAGTACAATTACTAATACAGTGTTCTCACAACCAACGTATTCTCACAGTGAACATACACGTGTAAAGTAGAGTTTAAAACCCACCCAGATTATAGTGTGCACTGCTATGTACTTTTCAACTTCACTCAGAGTCCTGGGTGTTAAGTGGCGTCAAACACACACACACACACACACACACACACACATGCGCGCACACACACACACACACATGCGCGCGCACACACACACACACACACACACACACACACACACACACACACATACACATACACACACACACACACAAACTTTACCTTTTTTGGTGTGTCACTATTTGCATGCATTATTGACCACCAATGTCCGTGAGCCAGAAAAAGCAGCTTGTTGTCATTCTTATACCATTTCTATGGGAGTGAATATGTGCCTTCTATATCTGAAACAGTGCTATGTTGGCATGTTGGCGTGTCATTGTGAAATGTCAAATGTATGGAGCGTGTGAGAGGTGAAGCCCTTCACTCCTCTCAGCAACCACTGATAGCATACTTGGAGAGACCATTGTTGACAAAAATGTTGAATTTCTATTTGTGTGTGTGTGTGTGTGTGTGTGTGTGTGTGTGTGTGTGTGTGTGTGTGTGTGTGTGCGTGCACGTGTGTTTTTGTGTGTGTGTCTGTCTGTTGAAGGGGGAGCTAATATACAATGTACTTAATAACCAGTCCTTAGGAGCCCTAAGCCATTTTTTTCCACTTTATTGCAACCACTCGTACATTTGCGCCATTGACGGTTGCTTCTAGTAGTACAAGCCTATAGCTGTGTTCATGCGAAACCACATCTCTCATCAGCCAGCCTCCCAACCCCTGTGAGAGTTGACGAAGAGGGCTGATCAGTGGCTGCCACCAACCACACAGCCATGCAACAAGCACCACCAACCAGGGCCTGTGTCAGAGCAGCAGCACAGCTGTACAGCAGGCCTGTTTGTAACACCCCCACCACCCAACAATACTCCAACAACCGTCATCCCCCACCCCACCTCAGCTCAGGTGCATCATCTTCCTCCCCCAGGCTAAAAGCCCTGTCTCAGATGAGTCTGTTTAGCTCCAACACAGACTAAACAATGCAACCAGAGAGTAGAAAAGAGGACTCGATTTGTCAGCAGAAAAAGAAAGACTGTGAAGTTCCACAACACTACCTTTTGTGTGAGGTGCAAAAAAATGAACTTGCAGCAGATTTTTTATGTGAATACAGTGTGTTTGCATGTGTGTGTGTGTGCGTGCGTGTGTGTCCATGTGTGTGTGTTTGTGTGTGTGTGTGTCCATGTGTGTGTGTCCATGTGTGTGTGTATGTGCATCAATGTGTGACTGTGGGTGTGGGTATGTGTGTGTGTATCCATGTGTGAGTTTGCTTGTGTGTTTTCATGTGCGTGAGTGTGTGTGTATGTGTGTGTGTGTGTGTGTCTGTGTGTGTGTGTGTGTGTGAGTGTGTTTCTGTGTGTGTGTGTGTGTGTGTGTGTGTGTGTGTGTGTGTGTGTGTGTGTGTGTGTGTGTGTGTGTGTGAGTGTGTTTCTGTGTGTGTGTGTGTGTGTGTGTGTTTCTGTGTGTGTGTGTGTGTGTGTGTGTGTGTGTGTGAGTGTGTTTCTGTGTGTGTGTGTGTGTGTGTGTGTGTGTGAGTGTGTTTCTGTGTGTGTGTGTGTGTGTGTGTGTGTGTGTGTGTGTGTGTGTGTGTGTGTGTGTGTGTGTGTGTGTGTGAGTGTGTTTCTGTGTGTGTGAGAGTGTGTTGTCTGTGTTGTGTGTTGTCCTTGGAGGTGGTCTGGGAGCTGCGAGTCTGTACAAAGTTAGTGGATCTGTGGGGGTGCCTGGCTTTTTCTCACAATCCTCCACCTTCCCCCAGAGTGCCTCCTACACAAACACCCGCAACAACCCCGCCACCCCCCCCCCCCCCAACCTCCCCCCACCCTTCCCTGACAAGCAGAGGCCAATCAGGTGGGAGAGCAGGAGCAAGGAGAGAGGCCGCTCAGGCCAGAGAAGAAGTACAGTCCACTGTGGAAGTCCACAGTCCTCACTGGCAGTTACATATTGAAAGTCACTACATCTACAGTGTCTCTCTCAAGGCTTAGTCAGACAGACTCCTTCACAAATGTTGCTAAGCTCCAAGATTTACTGACCTTATTCTGAAAGTGGTGCAGCGGGTTCTGAGCATCTTTAGACATCAGAAGCATTTGTCGGACTAAAAAGAAACGGAGAAAAGTGGCACTTTTTTTTGCTGAAAGACCTGTGAGAATTACCCCAAGGGTGAAGGTTAGGGGTCCAGCCCAGTGGAAAAAGTCTGATGAGGTCTGCATATGGCATTCAAGTTTGGCTATGAGTGGTTTGCAGACACCCACTGCCTCTAAGGCTGTGGCTCAGGCGAGGTTTAATTTTTGAAAAAAAAAAAAAGCTGTTATAAGACTGGCTGACACGTTTTGATGACCCACCCTTTCTCTGGCTCAGTTTAACACACACACACACATACACACACACACACACACACACACACACACACACACACACACACACACACAATAACACACACACACACACACACACACAGACATACACACACACATACAAACACCCAGTCCTTTGGCTTTTGTCTTAAATTTCCCAGTTCCTTTTCTCACTCTCACTCACACGCTGTCCTTCCTTTCTTTTCCGTGCTGCTTTTCGCTCTGTCTCTGTGCTCTTCCTTCTTTTTTGTCATCTTTATTACTCTTTCTTCTGTTTCTCCTTCAACCCCCCACCCATTCTCCCTCTTTCTCTCTCTCTCTCTCTGTCTGTGGTGGGAGCTGTGTCTGCCTGCGATGACAGGAACGGCGGGTGAACGCAAACAGGTACTGTGGAGCCAAACACTTACTCAGCCCCAGCTTCCTGGGTGCGAACAGACTGCAAAGGCTCTCAAAGAACCCATCGCAAAAAAACAAGCAGAACGGACGCTGAAACGCTCAGAAACTCGCAGCCAAGCTCAGAGCTGATGAAATACATAAGGATGACAGACTAAAAAAAAAGCTTTTGAAAGTTTACCATACGAGAACACCAGACATTTAAATCCCTGTGTGCTTTCATGTTCCTTTTATGTGTGTAATGAAGTACCTAAAACTGAAGAACTGTTCGGTTAAGACTCTAAGTCCAGCAGTTTCACTTACAGTTATAACGAAAGGAGAGATACCTGTGAGAGGTTTCTATGACAACAGGCTGAACATTCAGATAACCACTGTTCTGTGATGATTGGTTGTCCGTCTAGCCTGCTAGCGTTTAGATGGAGCACTATTTTTTTTGCCCGTTACAGTACAGAGTACTTTGAATCACCATCGTCAAAACAGTGTAACCACGGGGGAAAGAGCTGTGGTCTGAGCTAGAAAGTCCCTGGGAGGCCTTGGGCGTAGATCAGTCTGTGCACACCACTTTCATTCTTAAAACTGCTTGGGTAATCCACCAGTAATTTTCAGATTAAACTTAACCAAAAATATTACATTTTGTTTCATATTCATTTTGAGTAAACAGACGTTCTGTAGACACTATTAACTGTTAAACTATTATATAATTTCTGTCTTGTCCCATTTTGACACTTTGCACACAGTTAACCACATGAAACTTGTAAAAATCAACAGCTACTGCTAGATATGGGGGAAAGCAGGTCAGTTGACTCTGATGTTATAAATCTGTCCAAAATTACATAATTAGGCGTGCAGCACCTCTGATGTCATATAGGATATCCTGCTTGTGCTCCCAGCTCAGTCGTTAGAAAACCACTTTGTCAGTCTCATTCTCACAGCGAGTGAGGGAATGTGCAGTTCATAGATGGGGGAACAAGAGAGAGAGAGAGAGAGAGAGAGAGAGAGAGAGATCAAGAGAAAGAGAGAGAGTGGGAGAAGGAGAGATAGAAATACTGTGTGTAACGAGTTAGGGACAAAAACCTCCTCCTTTACACAGTAGTGGAGGTTGGTTTAGGGAGACATTTGCAGGCAACAGAGCAGAATATTTTATTCACTCAGTGTCCGTCCATCATATAATTGTTGAGCTAAAGGTTTTTAAGACTTATGGTCTGTCGTGTGTGTATCACGCTGTGACCATACATTTTTTCTTCCTCTCACTTTCCTTTTCACTCATAGCCCATAAATGCTAGAAAGGTCATTAGCTTCCCCCTTCTTTGAGAATGAATGAGTGGGATGAAAACATTTCTATCTACCTCTTTTCTTTTCCCACCTTTTGTAAAGACTCCATGAGCAAAGCCTTCCTCTTCCATCTATAGTACTGTGTCCTGAAATCTTAGAGTCAATCTATCAGTTTTTAGTACGTAAATGATTTATATATGTGTTGAAATATATCTTTGTATGCATATTTATTTTCTTTTTGTTAGATACAAAAGGAAAGCTACGCATCAGACTTAGTATCAGATATTATTAAGCATAAAAGGTACAAGGTTTGAAGACTTGTGAGAAAAAACGGAACATAATTGAAACGCAAAAAAAAAACATATTAAACACCAATCTAATCTATCACCAAATGAATTATTCGGCTCAGCAAACAGAACTTTTGATCTCGCAAAAAATAACGCTAAACTGTTTGTCTGCATTAGGGCCCCCCGACTCATTAACCCAACAGCCTGTAGGAAAATGCTTTAGTGGCAGAATTATCAGAAAGATGAAATGGCAATGAATCAACAGGAAGCTGTGGTCGTCCTGTTTTGAAGACACTGAAGCAATGTATTATAATGATTGGAGCATGTGCAGAGAGCTGAGTGCCTTCTGTATCCTCTTTGAAGTATGTTTTTATTTTGTATATAATGTCACATACTAATGTGCTTTGATTGCTTATGCTTGCCTCTGAACAAATATATGGCGTATATGTCGGAGTGCGTAATAACCCCCTGGAAAATGACCTCAGTGTATATTATTTTACTGTTTACTGCATTTGATCTCAGAATTGTCTCTTGTGGAAACTGTTTTTTTTTTTAAAGAATTTATTCACAATTCTTATCAGAAATGCATTGTGATTAATTCATTTTAGAAACATTCATTTCGCTTTGGTGAAAGAAAAATGCAAACAGGTGTCTTTTGGTGAGATGCTTTGATTGTTGATAAGGAATGACAACATTATATCTGCACTGTTGCAGAAATGACTATCTCTGTGAATCTGCCAAATCAATTCAGGTAGAAACAGAATTCAAATAGAATTCAGGAGGAATACAAAGAAATAAAAATATGCACATTAATTAAAGAAACTAAAGAAGTAACGACATGTTGAAAGCTATGAGCTTCTTTACCCACTGTCCTCTGCCACAGAGGCGTGCTTATTTGTGTTTCCTGACTTTGAAGTGCCGTAACTTAATTAGAAACTACAAAATAGAAAGGATTATGATGTATCTATTTTACTATTCTGGAAAGTCTCGCTGAGACCTAAAACTGTAAATCGTCTGTATTGTGCAGCTCTCAACTTTTTTTTTTTTTTTTTCTTTATGGATTCTCGTGTGCCATCCCATGCCAAAGCCATTGGAGGGTGTTTGGAACACGCGCTCTGTTTCTCTCAGCTGCTACCTCTCCCTGTTTTCAGTCCCACTCCCTCCGAACTGAAAATCCACTCTAACAAAACTAAAAATTCATTTAGTCTGACCCAAATCAGAGGGTGTCTGAGCCACGGCCTTATTACACACTGGGCTTAACTTGTGTTGTGGAGGAGGATGGGGTATCATTATCTTTCTGCTACCCACCCTGCCATAAAAACTAGCGAGCGACATCTCAACATCGCAGTAGTGGCGTTTAAGCTCTGCTCCCTTCTCTCTCTCCCTCTCTTTCTCTCTCTCTCTTTCTCATCCTTCTTCCTCATGCTCTTTCTGCCTCTCTTTCTCCCTCTCTCTCTCTCTCTCTCTCTCTCTCTCTCTCTCTCTCTCTCTCTCTCTCTCACTCACTCACTCACTCCGTCTCTTTCTCTCTCCCTCCCCACTGTGAATCAGACAAGCCAGCCTCCTCCCGGAGCGGTGAGGGCTGCCTGCCTGCAAAGTGCCGGGGAGAGCCGCTCAGACACTTGTCGTTTCTCCTCTGTGATCCCCGTGTGGATATTTACCCCGCGTGCCGGCTTTCTGTGAATGAGCGCAGGAGCGTGACGGCGGGCGGTGAGCTGTGAATGGACAGGCAGCTTTGTCTTAGGCTGAAAGGAGGTGATGTGATGAGAGAGAGAAAGAGAGAGACTGACTGACTGACTGTGACTGAAACAGCACTTCTGTAGTCTGAAAGGATTTACACCCAAAAAAGAAAAAAAAGAAAGAGAGAACAGAGAAACATACCTGAAGAAAAGAGAAGGTGGGTGGAGATTCTTTCTAAATGAATTTTTACCTGATGATAGAAGTGAAACCGCTGTGTGTGTGAGTGTATGTATACAAGTATGTAGGTATGTTTAATGCGTAAATGTGTATATTTATTTGTCCACCTGTACCGTTGTAGGTTTTGGGAATGATCGGTGTATTTTTGTGCGTATGTGTGTGTGTGCCCAAGCGCACATTGTAACTGCTTTTGTTTGTTTTTAATATTGATGCAATAAAAAAGGCTGTCTTTAGTTCAGGGCCTCTCAGGTACAGGGACACAAGCTCCATCTGTGGACAGGGTAATTTCATGAGTCATGTAATTATTCGAGCCTCACTGTAGACACCACTGGTAGAAAATTATGGTATTGGATCACTGTATCATTTGTTTCTTAAAACACGACCCTCACAAGCACTATTTTTTTAAAGTTTTTTAACAACTGAAAAGTTCAAAGAGACTTTTCTTGTTTTTTCTCGTCTTTTCCATTCTAAAATTACTACCATATTTTTAAGAAAAAATCTAAATGTATATAAGAGGGAAAGAAACAATCTGTAAATCAGCACGTTACGGTATAGGCCTCTTGCCAGAAATGACATGAAATTCAACATTCAGCATTTAGAACATTTAAAAGGATATGTTTATATATATTAAAAATAAAAGCAAAAGCACACATAGAGCATTTAGAGTGATCGTGGCATGGTGCGCAGAAGGTGGTGGTCATCAGGGATGAAGGCACGTGTAAATTACTGTTTGTGTAACTTCCAGCTCTTGTGGTGTTGTTCTAGTGTCACAAGCATACATATTATGAGGATTAGGATTTGTATTACACAATCTTCTGATTTGCTGTCTCCATTTATATTGATAATGTGTAATAGTGCGTATACCGTTGGTCACGGTTAAAGGTAGGAGGCCTGTAGTCATTCTAAAAGAAATGGGAGAAATGTTAGTCCTTTGAAATGTTCTAAATCTTTTCAGTTATTCTTTTTAATTAAGTGGCTGAAATGATTTCAAGTTTCTTTTGTAATACTGAAGGACAACAAGAATAATTCTGTGAAAATGTTCAAGGTGAAGAGAGTTTTAGACAAACAGACCGTGACTGAGAAGTGTCAACTGATCAAGGCGTACCTCAAGCCCACATCTCACAGAGATCACCCTCACACTTGGTCACAGACTTAAAATTACACAAAGACCTGTATAACGTGGGTTTAATTTGTACTTTGCTAATAAACAGTTGTGTTTTAAAGACTGAAACAAGTGACTGATAGTGTCCATGTGATGACCAGAACATTTTTTATATTGCCATTCATTCCTAATATTATTGTATTCTCTTCCTCTAAATGACCAAATATCACAAAATAATGACACTCTGTCCAGTGAAACCTCTGTAAATACTTTCATCACTAAGTTAATGTTGTACTCATCCAACTAAATCCAACTGCTGGGCCGGACAGGTGCACTTAGTTAGTTGTATTACACCCGGAGGAGAAAATAGCAAAAAGTACGTTGGAGTTGCGCCATGCAGTCAGGCCCCTCGACTGGCCTAAGGAGCTGATGGGTTAAACCCGAGAGCTCCAGGGCCCCCCGAGGAAAGCGCTTTAGAGCAGGCCAGCTAGCTCCCACAGGACCTGCTCACTTACAACAAGATTTAGCCAATTTACCACCGACCACTGCTGCTCTGGGAGCCTGCGCCTGCATGTGCATGCGTTCCCAGTGTTTCTCAATCACTCGCAAATGATGGGAAAATGTAGGATATTTGTCTCGGTCGCGTTATGAACTATACGTTATCATATTGAAAACATTATTTTTTTTTACCCTTTTCCCTCAGTTACCATGGTGAGTATAGACAGGTAATCTGGAATCATATAAACACAAATATACATATATAGGAGCATGTGTCACCTGACTAATTAATATTACGTTAATGAAAAAGTCATTACAGATGTAATTGTGCTGTGTTTGGGCCAAATGACATATATAATTACAAAAAATATTGATCTATTTACCATCCAGTTCCATTCCCAATTTTGACAGGTTAGTAAAGATGGGTACATTTTTGATTCATCTAAATCTCTTATAAGAGCAAAACAAGAGCCCTTACAGGCACTGTGACAATATTCCTTATGTGCCGTAACAAGGGGCCAAGGTTAAAGCAACCCCCCTAACAAGAGTCAGGGACCTTCATCATCAGGAGTGCTGATGCCACCGGAGCCCCAGCACTAGTGCTTGAGTCCCACTGTAATGTTAGGCACTGGATGGTTAGCCGAGAGGTGACAGCGGGGAGCACACTAACGGCGGGCACAGGATGGCGATGGCATGACAGTATGGAGGGTGGGGGTGGGGGTGGGGGTGGGGGTGGGGGTGGGGGTGGGGGTGGGGGTGGCGGTGGCGGTGGTGGTGGTGAGGCACAGACCTTGCACAAAAGGGGGACCTGACACCGACTTGGCTGCCCACCTCTCCTTTCTTCTCTCTCATTCCTATTCTCTGTCTCTTCCCTCTCTTCCCTCCATGCTGCTTCTTAAAATAAAGGCCAGGGGTGCTGGGGATACATAAAAACATGATATTATGAGCGCGGAGCTGAACAAAAAAAAAAAAAAAATGAAGCCCAGACATTTTGTCGTGGGAATTAGGTATACCAAGGAGCTAAACTGTTCAGTTAGTGTTCCATATTAAAAGATAATCTTGTGGTATTTTTAAGTTATCCCTTATTTCAAGTGATACATCCTTAAAGGTAATACTCATGGTATGAGAGGAGTAAGTTCAAAGATTTTTTGCACATTCTGCTCCTTAAAAACATCAGTGTCAGAATCCATTCTTCTCTTTTGTGCTCCACATTGTGGACACTTGACCTGAGCTTTTCAATACATATTGTCTAGACTGGAGAGTTTCAAATGTGAAAATACACTTTTATGAATTGTAAAGGAACCCAGAGTCATGTCCTTGACAATGAGCAAAGAAGAGGCGGCAGCAGAGCTGAAAGCAGCAAGGGTTAAAGCTGTAAGGCCGGGACGGGGTGGTGATTCTCCAAGTCCTTGTGGTGGGAAAGTGGTGCCCTGCTCCCCTCCCTGTCTATGTGGCATATCCTCTCCATAGAGTAATTAGGAGGAGGTGCGTCCCTCCAGCTTCAGTGTCACAGCTCCGCGGGCCAGAGTGGGGGCAATGGGGGCAGCACGTGTTCCCAGGGTGGGTGGAAGATCTCAGGCCCGAAACCAGCCACACCCGCACCCCCTACCACCTACCGCCTACCCATCCTACCCCACCTCCTGTTCGCCCATCTCCACATCACCCACCCACCCCCACTGGCCCCCTTATCCACCCCACCACTGTTGTTTTTAGCTCCGAACGCCTGTTTGACTTGGCTGGATTTTCCAGGGAGGGGTAGCCACACTGTTTTTTTTCCCTCTTTTTTTTTTTTTTTTACACAACCTGTCAGAGAACTTCTGGGGACATCACATCACCCTGCCCACTCTTCCCTTTTCTCTCTCTATCGCTCTCCAAATCTCCAATGTGACACATGTCCTGTGAGAGCATCTCAACACCAGTCTATCTTTTCCATGGTTGTCAGGTCTGATTGACATGTACAGATACAGACACAGCCATGTATTAGGAGATAGCGGTGAGAACTAGCTCTGTTTCAGGGGGGAAAGTGAAAAGACAACGAATATTTTGACAGGATAAAATGTACTCCCTGGTGGACACACTGGGCTTGTTAATACAAATAAGAACACTATCCTTACGCTTTTTTATGACCTTACACATATGAATTCTGCAGGAGCTTTTGAAACTTGTCTGCCTTCAACAATACTTTGTCCTTCACCCCCTGAGCTGAACTTTGAGGTGCGCATTGTCTCAAGTTTATACTGCAGGAATTATTAATGCTTTGCCAGCCAACAGCCAGTTTTGAGTGCGACATACTCACACTCTTTGTCAACAGGCGTGTTTTCTGTACAGTACTATATGTCTAAACGGCAATTATAGCCACTGTTCCCTAGCAACAGTGTAGAAAATGTTAACCAGTTGATTGGTTACCACAGAGCTCAATATTATTCTGAAATGCTGGACGAGCGTGTTAAAAATACATCTTTACAGTGACACGGCAGAGAGGAGTTATAATAATGCAAGGGGGCTAATTTGCTTTGGCGTTGGTAAGAGTGCTACGGCCCATTTGAATCCAGTCAACAACTCAGCGGTGGTTAGGCATATGAAAGCAACCATCCAAGTGCCTCCAGTGACCGCCAAGAGCCACCAGCTAAGATTAAGCTCTATTCATAGACGTGAATGAGAGACAGCGCTGCCAAAAACAATTTTATAACTCACTCCAAACAGTCCATGGAAAGTAACAGGTATAACCTATCCATGGCCCCTCACCCATTATGTAAAATGAAAAACAATAAATATGTAGGTCTAAAAAGCTCACGAATTTTGCTACCTGACAAAAAAAAGTATTAGTAATACTAAATAGTAGTACTTCTAAACATTAGATTTATATTGTATAGATTTATTTAACAAAAGATTTTTTGTTGATGCTGTAAAAAGCTTTAGGGGCATGTTCGACATGTGGGGAGGGAAAGTCTGAATCGTGTCCCCATATTGTAACTCACCAAAGTACGGAAAGTAGAACCTGACCCGTTTTGCCTTCCTGTATTGTTTCTGCTGCTTCCGAACATCACAGATAAGTGTATGTGTCTGGGTGCATGTCTGTTTTTTTTGGTTTGTTTTACAAGACAAAGCTTAAAGATAATACTCTCTTCTTTTCTTTATCTGAGAACCTCAAGACTTCAAAAGGCTCTTTGTTATCAGTTCTTCACCATGAGTGGAAACTACGCTTAAGATTAATGCAGTGCTTTCAACAGGGTCAGTTGTGCTTGATAGGCACGATCAGCCAAGGAGATGTGCTGCAATCGCACCTTTGTGTGTGTGTGTGGCTTTTTCTGAGTGCTCCTTCAGCCGAGATGTTTTGTTTCCTCTTAAAAAGGACATCTACATCATCAGCAGCAGCAAAGCAACCTGTTGTGCTCATCTGAAATGAAAAACCATAGGCATTATACTGTGTGGGCATTCAAAGCTTTTTCAAAATGAAGTGCCCTTTTGAATGAGTAATAACGTTCTTTTTCTGTCTTTGTTGTCCTCCCCTTGCTGCTACCTCCTTTTTTTGCCCTAGATTCGCTTTCTTTGACGATGGCGTACCGAGAAGAAGATCTGATCGGCATCCCGTTCCCAAACCACAGTAACGAGGTGCTGTGCAGCCTGAATGAGCAGCGTCGGGAGGGTCTCCTGTGCGACGTGGTCCTCATCGTGCAGGACCAGGAGTACCACACGCACCGCTCCGTGCTAGCCGCCTGCAGCCAGTACTTCAAGAAGCTCTTCACCGTGGCAACGGACACCAGCGAGCCGCATGCCGTCTACCAGATTGACTTCGTGGGGCCAGAGTCGCTGACCGCCATTTTGGAGTTTGCCTACACCTCCACCCTAACGGTCACAGCCGGCAATGTGAAGCAGATCCTGAATGCGGCGAAGATGCTGGAGATCCCCTGCATCATCAACGTTTGTCTGGAGATCATGGACGGAGGCGGTGGAGAGGAGGGGGGAGGAGGCGAGGGTGAAGGAGGAGGAGGAGGAGCGGATCGCGGCTATGACGAGGAGGAAGATGATGATGAGGATGATGATGATGAGGAGGAGGACATGGAGGACGATGCAGACGAGTCCAGGGAGGAGGAACAGGAGGAGCCCGAGGACGACACCAGTGAGAAGTCCATCCAGCTCTCCAAACAGCAGGACGGGGGCACCCTGGAGCAGATGGTCGAGATGGGAGCAGACCGTGGGGAGAGCCCGTCCTGCAGCTCCCAGCAGGAGCAGCAGTGCCAGCAGAGCAGGGCCGAGAGGAAGTGTCAGGGGGAGAGCCCGGAGAAAGGCCGAGACCCAGAGGGCCTAGAAAGCCGGGCCCTAAAAGACTTTTCCATTGAGTCGCTTCTCCAGGAGGGCCTCTACTCGAAGATGCCGGGGCTGGAGCGAGGCTCCGGCTACTCCCCACTGCTGCCCAGCTTCTACCCTCCCATGTGGGCCGCCGAGTTTCCGACCTTCCCGCAGATCCTGGAGGCCCACCACGCCCCTCACACCTATGGGCCGCAGATGGAGAACACGCCCCTGGACTTGGCCGTGAAGAAGGAGGTCATCCAGGAGGATTTGAAGGAGGAGGTGGCCCCGGGGCTGCTGCACAGAGACTTCTTGAAGGAGTTCGTGGGCCCGGGATTGGCAGCGCTTCCGTCGGAGGCCCAGCTGAGTCAGATCAAGGACGAGTCGGACCTGCGCTCCTACCTGAGCTTTCTCAGCGCCTCTCACCTGGGGGTGTTCCCCCCCTGGCAGCTGGAGGAGGAGAGGAAGCTGAAGCCCAAAGCCTCCCAGCAGTGCCCCATCTGCAGCAAGGTGATCCAGGGAGCGGGGAAGCTGCCCCGCCACATGCGCACACACACGGGGGAGAAGCCCTACATGTGCACCATCTGTGAGGTGCGCTTCACCCGGTGAGTGAGAACAGCACCCAGCACCCGCATCCCAGTCACCCTCAGCGTGATGCCTGCACTGGGGGGATGTTACACAAGGAGCCGTCGTTAATTTCACTTCGTTTCTTTCTTTTTTTTTTTTTTACATCTCAGGATGTCATGACAAGAACATGCACTCAGACTTGATTTTAGTTTGTAGTTTTACTTTTTAGTTACACAGAAAATCAGAAATAACAACATACTTATACTTAAAGTGCCCAGGCAGTGGCCCAATTCACTACAACGGCAAAAATGTCAGGCGATGTCAGAAACCATGCAGACATGCAGATCTGCAGATGTGTGCAATTTCAGCAAGGAATTATGAAACTTGGAGTGTTTAGAAAGAAAGAGAGAAAGAAAACTGTGGTTCAGGTGAAAAAATGTAAAGACCACATGACACGAGCCTATGAATCTCTGAAAACCTCTAGAGAGGCTTGTGACCTGCATATACGCCTCTTTTGTCTAATGTTCTTACACCATTCACTTCCTGTTTAAGCTAGGCGGGGTTTTGCCAGCTGTCTTGTCATAACATGACATATTTTACTCGGATAAAGGGCACATTCATTTTGATGTAATTAAATACATCAAAAACAGTATATGTTCAGTTTATGTGGCAAACAGAGAAAGTGTGTGCATGAGTGACAAAAAAATAGTAATTCTCGATGTGTCTTTGAAAGTCTTTGAAGAATCATTAAAATGTTGCCAACTGGAAGTTTCTTTTCATGATGTGATTATGACCTTAAGTGTTGAAAAGCAGCTGATGTAAATCTTGTTAGATATAATTCTTAGATGACTTGCAATAAAAATACTTCCTCGGTGATTCATTTGAGCTAGGCGGGGAGATGACAGATTTAAAAACACACATCATGTGACTTCCTTCCCAACCCTCTATCCTCAATCCGACTCGTTTTTTTCTCTGTTCAAAGGCAGGACAAGCTGAAGATCCACATGCGTAAGCACACCGGCGAGCGCCCTTACATCTGCCTCCACTGCAACTCCAAGTTCGTGCACAACTACGACCTGAAGAACCACCTGCGCATCCACACGGGCGTGCGTCCCTACCAGTGCGAGCACTGCTACAAGAGCTTCACGCGCTCCGACCACCTGCACCGCCACCTGAAGCGCCAGAGCTGCCGCGTCTCGCGCCCGCGACGGGGACGCAAGCCCGCCGCCTGGCGCGCCTCCAGCTTCCTGTACCCGCCGCCCGACCCCCCCCACCACCTGCACCACCAGGACAAGGGCCTGGCTGCCGCCGGATGCCGCCTCCTGCCCACCACACCTTTGCCCGCGCTGGGCGCCCGCGGCCTGGCAGAGAGGAGGCCGCAGGGGGGGAGGGCTCTGGAGGACTGCGAGGGGGGCGGCAGGGAGGCGGCGGAGGCGCGGCTGGTAGACAGGAGCCACATGGCGGCGGCCGGGGAGGCGGAGAGGAAGAGGGGGGTGTTCTCCTTCGCCCTGGCCCGGGACGATGTCCTGGCCCACGCGCCCTTCCCTTTCCCCGCACCCCCGCCACCCCCGCCCAGTGACCCCTGGACTGTCAGGCTGGACAGGGCTCCACCTATTCCCGAGGCAGCAAACTGACCTCCCAGAACTCCCTTAATTCTCTGCTCTGCACAGACGTTATGTATGCATGAGCAAAAAAAAACACACACACACACAGACACAGGCGCACTCGAGCACACCCACACACACAAACACACACAGGCATGCACGCACATACACACACACACATACACACACACACAGTCAGGAGAACAAGAGGAAATGTGGGGATCGGGAGGACAAACTATCTACTAATGTAGGCTTTTGAAATGCAAAACCATTTTTCAAATGAACACTTTTTGGACTGACATTGAACAATTGTGACATTTTAACAGCCTTTTATATGGCAGATTCCTTTTGTCCTTTAAGACAACTGAGATTTTGAACATTTTTAGGGATTAAATGTTTTATTATTATTATAATTATTATTATTATTATTTTAAAGGTTGTGGTTTCAGTACATTTCTACTTACAATAAAATTTGATGACAACGCTTTTGCATTATTAGGTTCTAAGATTTGTTGGCTGTTCAGTCAGCTGTGATTGCCACTAAATGTGCAAGCAAGCATCAACTGAGCTGAATTCTGAGTTTAGTCGGAGGCTTCAGTTCAAACATGCAGTTCGCTGTCTGAGCTCTCTGGTTTCTCAAATCACTCCCGGCCATCTTGCTGTGAATGCCACTGTCACACATGACTTTACTTCTCTCCTTAGCACTCCAGAAATTACTGATTAGATATCAATAACCTGAGGTAAAAACTGAAAATAAAACTGCGCTGCTGAAAGACAATATCACAACTACACAAATGTTGTTGTTAAATGCAAATAGAAATGTTCATCGGTACTACTAAAAAATGTTGACAAAACTATATGGGATTTTTTGCTTTGAAGTTATCCAAAGGCAGGTAAACTGTATGTGAAATAAAAAAAATGTATATAGAGAGATGAATGTGGACACACACTTACAGTTTTAACATTGGATAAGAATATCAGAAAATATCCTAATAGCAATTCCACGGGAGAAGAGAGTAAATCAATGTGGGCATTTTCACTGCAGCGGGTCCTGGGTTTGCATCCTTTGTATGATGAACATGCTTTATCCCTGTGCTGTGCACCAAGCTTATCTCTGCACTATTGTAAATATGTACAAATGTTTTGCAAATTTAAACTTTGATTAATTAAATGTTGCTGGATTACTTACGTTTTTTGATTAAAATGTAAAATGTAAAAGCATCCAAAGATGTGTCTAAAAAAAGCAAACTTGAAATATTGTTTAATGTGTTTGAATTTTTCTTGGAGAAGCTTAAACATTTTATTTGAAACCTCAGAATTGTTTGCCACTTGAAATGGTCATCACAGGTGCTTCTCTTTGTTTAGGAATTAAAACAGGGAAATCTGTCTACCATCTTCATATATTGCTCTTCTTGCATTTAAACTGGTTAACATAAATGTTGTATTTCATGGTTGTTGAAAATGATACTGAGAAAATATTTTCAAGCTATTTATGCATATTTAAATAGGCCTTGGCTATATTTTGCTAAAATGTTTGTAGAGACACTAAGATGTCACAAAGTATGTGGTTGGTGGTTATGGTGAATCACTGGTTGGTTGTTGGTTGTTGGATGGTCAGAGTGTGTGTGTGTGTGTGTGTGTGTGTGTGTGTGTGTGTGTGTGTGTGTGTGTGTGTGTGTGTGTGTGTGTGCATAGGCTTTTGTTGCAAACACTTCTGAAATCGGCAAAACATTGTTTCTTTAAAACCAACCGATCACCCAATCACACATACAATACAGACATGCCCACGCACGCACACACACACACACACACAAACACACACACACACATACACACACACACACACACACACACACACACACACACACACACACTGGACACACAGATATGGTACAGCAGTTACAAAATATTAGTCAGGAACCATATTTTGAATAAAAACACCATTCCAAAACGATGGTTAAAGTGTTACACTGATGAAACAAACAAGGTCAAATTTAACAAATTAAGGTTTTTTTACTTGACAGAAAAAAACTGTCTTAAATGCCTGAATGTGTGTTACATTTCTGAATTACCCTGATGACAAAAACAAGATGTATTTGCACTATTTGTGATTTGTTATTAAATTGACCAGATTATTTACAAAATCCTGAAAACATTTCATGCACTTTACTTTAAATTCCAATGTTGAACCCCACACAAAACAAATTTTTGATTTTGTTTCCCTAATCAAGTGTGTGTGTGTGCGTGTGCTGCTTACCCCTGCACACTCAGTCTTTTATTCAGAAGAGGGAAGGTGTTCAGATCAAATAAAGAAATCTTTTCTCAACAAACAGTTATACTTTTGCCTATTTTAATATGAAGTGTTGAAAACGAGAGTGTTTCACAGTAACTCTGTACATATAGAGTAAATTACTACACAAGGCAGAATTAAAGAACAAAGTTATTGGTGATTCTACGGATGTAATGAAATCACAAATAAAAAGTCCTTGAGTTAGTTTATTTGGTCAGTTTCTTTACAGTACGTGTTACATTGGTGCTTGCTGCCCTCTTCTGGGCAAAAGCAACAACTATAAGAGCCAGATGACAAATGAGATGAGTTACGGAGAAGTTGGTTGGATTGGTGCAAACAAGGTGATTGTACTTTAGGTTGGTTATATTTTATATCAGTGATGGACAATCTAGTACCACATTTTTTCCATCCATTAACCAAATCAGTTTCCAATTAGCACAGCCTTTCAGCTAGGTAGAGGAGTAGGCCTAAACTATTAAAATCACTTTTAGCATACGTGTAGAATGAGGTGATTTTTTGGAATATGTGGTACTAGATTGTAACTTCTGAATCCAGGTTGGCCATCACTGCTTTATATCATTTACTGACAGCTGTATCTGTACAGTGTGACTGAATGGTATACATACTCATCCTGCAAGACTACAGCCAATGGCTCAGTGGTCCGATTTCAGATTTTGGGAAATGACAGAGATGCCAGAAACTCAAACAAACATTTCTTGAACTAAAAAGGTGTTGTTGTTTTTTTCAGAATATTGTACCTTGTAAGTACACAACGTGAATTGAATGTGCAAAGCCATCTATAAAATCAATATAAAAGACATTTTGAAAGATGGCCAAACAAGCTGAGAAGTCTGTCAAGGGCATAGTAGCAATTATTTTTAGTATCATCATCATTTTGACAAACAACAAAGGTTGTCACCTCAGGACAATAAAACAAATAACATGAGATAGATTTTTATATTATTATATTTAATAACAATATAAAATAAAATAATATAATGTTTAATAATAATAATAATATTGAAATTAGAATAGAATAAGATTTTTTTCATAACAAACTGTCCTGCTGTTCAGTTCAACCATGACAGAAGGAAAGCAGTTAGTGCCCTCTCTATATTAAACTGTACAACTGGACTTGCAAGAGTGAAGCACAGGTCACTATGCCTCCATTTTCTTGAGAAAGAAGAATATTGTTTTTTTTATTATGTTTGATTTATAACTCTGCTATGCCAAGATAACAATCTTTGTTACCTAATTACTAACAAAATAAGTTTTAATTAGTTCAAAATCATCAGACAGCCTAATGTTATTTAAATTATTGAATAAAACAAATATGGCAAATCAAAAATATATCCGAACACCGTTAAGTCCATTATCCCGATTATACCATGGTTACCACACTTGTCTGATGTTAATTGCATGTAATCATTTCCACGTTTTAATCGCTAAAACAAACTTATTTGTAGAACTACTTCCATTCTCCACAAGATGTCTTTTCATTACTTACTGGACAAACTGCCGTTGCTAATTCCAAACTGGAGGTTGCTATGGCCAATACCCAGTGGTTAGTTCCATGACTTTGGTTGTCAAGTCGACAGGTTGCACTGAACAACATACAATGATTCCTAATTGTAAAGAAATTATAGAATAATTTTAATGTTTCCAAAATTCTCGATTGTAATAACAGCAGCCTTCGAGGTGACCATTTCCACGAGAATTAATCAAGTTGGAGGAGCATCCGCTTCGCGTTGCTAAGATATCCGGCTCCGCCAGCGTTAAGTAGGCTATTTCTGTGGAAATGCAAGCCGGCGGCTGTTATCCCTTACCTATTATATATGTATGTTTACAGAATGTAGGCCTACGATGCGACACCTTTTGGGGGAAACAGTGGTGCAACAACACTACTAAACCACAGAGAGGCACTGTTGTATTCTTTTAGGTCACCATTACCCAACACCCAAAATCACACACAAAACTGCAAGCCATTTGTTCCTATGGGAGCCTTGCAGTATGCGGTCCTGTCTTCTACCCACCACAAAGTGTAAGCAAGTTCTTTTTCTTAGGCCAAACACGCTCGAACATTTACAAATGGCCTTATTCATTTCCTACTTCAAAATTTAACTTGTCTATGCTTGACATTTGTGATTATTAAAACTTACTACTTTTATACACATATTAAAAATATCTATATATACTATATCTTAAAAAAACATTTCACTGAGTCACATTGATCTACCTCTCAATGATTTATGTAGTTTAGGCTTATGTGTGGGGCCATCTTAAAACAGTTTAGGATCAACCACTGTTGTGTGGGGAACATAAATGCAATATAATTACATGTGGTACTATGGTAACCTCAGCTCTTTGCCCATGAAGTAAAACAGCACTAAGTAAAACCATGCCAGAACATCTGCAAGAGTAGGTCTTTTTGACATCTTGACCCAAGTGCTCCAAGCCACATACTCTAATTTCAGTCAGATGATCAGCCGTGTAAGAAGAAACTGAACGAAGCAAAGTTAAAAGGGACGGGGGAGACACAAATCTATTTGAGACATAACATTAATTTCAACAACTTACTATGTCTTTAAGGTTTCTTTTCCTCAGGTTCCCTTTCACTGCTTTGGTTATGAGTTTATACTTGTCTTTCCATGGACATTCCCAAGCTCTGTCAGAGGTCTGACATACAAACCCTTATTTAACACTCAACATCATCCCAGCTAGCTTCAGCCAAGAGGTTCCTCCCCTTCACGGAGTTCCTAGCCATGCCAGACTAGCGTCTCTTTTCTGGTAGGACAGAGAGGAGAAGGTATGTGGTAAGGCATACTAACTTCTCTTGACTTGAGAGTTACTGCAGTTCAGTTGAGACTAACGGCAAGTATAGCATTTCTGGTCACAGCAGCAGAGTGTATAAATATATTCTGTACAGATGTTCACTGCTTCCCCACATTCTTACAGCATGAGGTCCAACCCCAAACCCTCCAGTTGTACATCTTGTACCAAAGTCATGAGTCATGATTAGATATTAAAAATCCAAAGGGGGGAAATTTCACCAAAGTTCCAAAACTGTGGTTAAGTCAGAATGGTACAGTATCTACAAAGACTGTGGCTTCAGTTTACTTAAAGCACAACACAACACAACAAGACAAGTCTGTAAAGGAACCATTTAATTTCAGGCACAGTCACTATGTCAGTCTAGAGAGGGAAAGAGCTAGAAAGACCACCTCAAAGCTGTGGTGATGCCACAGCTAGTTTATAGCAAAGCTATGCTAGATGAAAGGCCTGTCTCACGCACACACACGCGCGCACACACACGCGCGCACACACACACACACACACACACATACAGTATATATTTATATAATCGAGCCCAGTATGTTCTTTGATTGTTTCTTTGTCTGTGTGAATTAAACTTTGTGAAGATATTCAGTAATACTTTGAATTCTGTCTAAGACGATACAGTCTGTATAAGGACCTTTCTATGTTTAATTCCACAGTCAGATAATTAATAATGTTCCTTATTTCTGGCATTTTTTGTGATTTCTCTAAAAAAGTGTCACAATGGGACATTCAACAAAGCTGTATAAAAGTGGTGCTTTGTATTGTCTCATAAGACAAACTGAAAACTGAATATAAAGTTTCTAAACAAAAAGTGAGCACTTAGTTAAAAAAGCAACTTTATATGTTCCATTTTTTACATTTCAAGTAAGAAGAGTAGTAGAGAGTAGAGTAGAGTTACTTTATTGATCCGAAGGCAATTAAGGTGTCTAGCAGCATACACATAATACACATTACAGAACAGATGAAACATATTGCACACATCTGCATACCTATAAACGTTCACTTAGTTGGTGAAAAAAAAGAATCACTTAGAATCACTTAGACAAAGTCCTTCATTGGGGACAGCCTGTGCTTTTGGGACTCCATTACATCACATGTAGACGTTGTAGTCAAAGGGATGTTCGAAGGGGCCCAGGAGGAAATAGCTCACACAATAGTTTCTGTGGTCCTCTCAGTTGCCCTAAATGCTCTTATGACCTTGCATGACCTTGAGTAATTCTCTGTCTTTCTTCAACCTTTTCTGCACCTTTGCAATAACAAATGCTCCGGTGACAAGGCGGATGGACGGAGAGGATGCTTTGAATGTCTGCTGTACAATTACATCAGTCAGTGCATTGTGTGGACATTTCCTGAGGCAGCACAGGATACTCAACATTTGTATCAATTGTTTTGTGTCATGGTGATGACACAATGACAGCAAATTAGTTGCAGCCAATTACATTTCATTCACAAGTGTTTCTGTGGTAATAAGATGGTGGTAATACATAAAAAAACACAGAGTGCCATACTTAAACACTCTACATAATCAGAAGACATAAAACTTCATATTATGATGTGAGAGTTATTTTACACAACCACACTGGATTTGATGTAAGAAAAACACAATATCCTACTAGCAATGTGTGTCACATAACTATTTGTTTTGTAGTCACTACTCATGTAAGGAGATGTTCCTAAATGTCCTTCTGCTTGTTTATTTTCAGACCATTTTTCTCCAGTAGAACTACATTGGCAGTGGTGTCTTTCCACAGCGACCCTTTAAAACTATGTGCCATGAGCAGAGAGAGAGCGAGATATTCAGACACTTAATTTCAGCAAAGGTATCAGTACAGCAACAGAACTCCATTACAAGTAAAAATAAAGTAAAGGGGGACAAGTGTTAAAACAATCTTAAACAGTTAAACACTGTGTATCACTAATATTAATATTCCTTAGGGTGGGCTTTGAGGAGAGTTAAAATTAATTTGTTTACATTTTTTTGGCCTTTGCAGTTCATCATATTACAAACAGCTACCAGAGGTACTCAAAATAGACTTCAGTCATTTATTTTAGGCCCTGTGGACTTCTCCGTCTAAGTAGCACATCATCTTTTAAAGAAATTAGCCACTTCCTATAAATTATAAGGGGGTGTTACAGTGAGTTATTGCCCCTACAGAGTAGTGAAGTGTATGTGCATTCTCTTACCTGACTCTGGATGCTATTAATAGGGACCTTAAAGGTGCCCTGGGCTCCATGCCAAAACAGACAAATGCCTTACTACAGGGGAGCAAAGGGAAAGTTCCATTAACAGATATCAAACCATGGTTTTTAGTTTAGATTGAGCTGTATACCCTTGAAATGATTCTTCTGAGAAATGTGGTGATACATGAACTCACAATAGTATACCTACGCCATCGCCCCCATCCCCCCCCCTCCCCCCACACACAGACACACACACGCACACACACACTTTCTCTCACACATACACACACATTTACACATACGCAAACGAAGAAAACAAAGCAAACAATTTGCTGGTTAAGCGTTATTTTTTAGCTTTTATTCTTTAAAACACTGGCTTTATTCAGAGGCATACTGTATTATCCAAAGGCATTTCTGACTGGAAAGAAAGGAAGGAAAATAAAATGAGAGCCTTGGTCAACGTGGCACATGCTGAGAGAACTTAGAATCTGGGTAGAGTCCAACAGAAACAGGGCCTGGACCTCAGAGAAGAGTTTTTAAAAGGGTATTCTGCTCCAGTGTCTAAACATAACTTTTAGGGGGCTGGTGTGATGGGGGCTCTATAATTGTTAAGGGGTTTGTCCTTGCAGCACGTCCAAACCAAGCAAGACTTGGTTGACAGAGCCTTGAGCAGAAGGTGGTCTGCCGTAGTGGGCAGTCCATTACAACAATTTGAGCAACAGTTGCAGCAAAGCAGTTTTATCAGATATTCAAGCACAAATGGTTAGTGTAATGCATATTGTTTGAGACTGATAAAGTACATGAGTTAACCGAGTAAAAGAAGACGGTTGAGTGATGGATGACACTAACAGAATTGTCTGTTGAGCTGTTTTGATCAGCTGTCTTTTCACATGATGGAATACATCATGGGGGGGGGGGGGGGGGGGGGGGGTTGTGGGTATTACAATGAGTACAATTCTTAGGAACCAGCATCCACAGCAGTAATATTATTTATGGAAGGGGTGGTATAAAAATGTTAGTCCTTCAAACAACCCAAAATTTCCAGTGGTGCTCCTGGTCAGGGTCAACTGACACAGCATATGCCAGTCATATAGCAGTACATTACTAAGAAAACAATACAATAAGAACATGTCAAGTAAACGAGGCAAAAATCAGGTCAACCCATGAAATGCAGATTTAGACACCAATCTGTTCCTCTTACTGACAGCCCTGTCCTACTTATTCACCAGTAATACTGAAATTATTTTTTGAGTGATAACTGCCACTAAATCTACAGCGTGTCTATAAAGTGAAACCCTGGCTACTCCTCGAGAGAGGGCACAATGTGTATCATGGTTTATTGAGACAAAATTGGATGTGCAGACTCAGAGAAAATACATAACTAAGTATAGAAGAGATCCAGCAGTGTGGATGGACTTTGTTGGAGAAAGAGCAAAGGATTGTCTTACACAATGTTCTTGGTCGCCCACTCCTCCCTTTATCCAACACTGTCCCTGTCTCCATAAATTGCCTGTTTCTCTCTTGAGGAGTAGCCATTGTATAGGAATTTAACAGTACCTCTGTCACCAAGAGGATACCTGAAACACACAATTTCAATGTGATTACAAACTTTGATAAACACTGATTACAACAGAACAAATCAACAGCCTTTGTTAAAAAATGTTTTAAATTGTAAAGAGACTTTATGGACACCCTGTATTTTGCCAAAAGATGAACTCATTTCAGTGCAAATATGACCATGTTGTATAAATATATAGATTAAGTTAGAGATAAAGATATAATAATAATACATATCATACATATTATTCTCAAGTAAAGGGAAACGGGTAAAATTTGGGGAAATTATGTTTTAAATTTCACTGCTGGTTGCTTACATAAAGACAAATTGATAAAAACTAGTAATACATACTGTATGCAGACACAGGCAAAGCCTGGGCCACAGACCAACCATTGCACTTCATGCCTGATAACCTTAATACATAATCTGCATGTTGTCTATAAAAACATATAGTGATCTCATACAGCGATATCTAAAAACAGAACTGTGAACAAATACACACACACATCGCACACACAAATATAAATATAAACCCACTACTTTTTACAACACTACTACACAAATCCTGTGACCATTTATCTTTGGACGATAACAAGGTTGACTGAAAATACAAAAAATTATCAAATTAATGTGACTTTAAATTTATATTGTGTCCAAATACATTAGATTTCTATCAGCAGTTTTGGCAAGGTTTTAAAGTGAAGGTTATCTGTTCACACAGAATATACATTTATAAAAGCTGGAGGCACAGGCTATATTTAAGAAAAAATGTATCATGATACAAGGTTGACTGAAAATACAAAAAATTATCAAATTAATGTGACTTTTGAAAGGTATTCATGACTTTTGAAAGAAGGGGTGATTGAATTTATTAAATGTTTTGAAAATGCGGCCATGTTATTGAGAAAAAATGTATCATGATACAAGGTTGACTGAAAATACAAAAAATTATCAAATTAATGTGACTTTAAATTTATATTGTGTCCAAATACATTAGATTTCTATCAGCAGTTTTGGCAAGGTTTTAAAGTGAAGGTTATCTGTTCACACAGGATATACATTTATAAAAGCTGGAGGCACAGGCTATATTTAAGCTCTACAGTTTCGCTCTGTAGCTGCAAAGAGTATGCTGCCATTAGTGAACACTGACTGAGAGAGGTATTCATGACTTTTGAAAGAAGGGGTGATTGAATTTATTAAATGTTTTGAAAATGCGGCCATGTTATTGAGAAAAAATGTATCATGATACAGTACGTAAGGGATAAAGGCAGACGAGGTGACCAGTTCTGTGGAAATAATGAACTCCGTGACGCGAAAGTTATACAAAGTTAAGTTCCCACCTCATCGGCCAATCAGAAAAGAGAATTCCATTGTTAAGGGAGATAATGTAAAAAATTAACTTAAGCAAGTTTGCGACTGCATAACTGTCGCAAGTTCTTATTCATACATCTCAAATGCACTCCCAGCTTCCAGCAGTGTAATGCATTGGTAAACTCACAAAGTCTGTCTGTGAAAATGATTTGTATCCTCTTGTGATACAGAGTAATGGTAATTGCAGAGTCCACAGTAAGTGTCCTGCCATGCATATTTTATGCTCATGACCAAGTTTGCTTTTTGTGCTTCCTGCTTCTGTCTAGCAGACAGTCTCCAGTAGGCCTTACCTCTTAAGAGCACATACTGCCCAGATGAATTAAGGATGTTTTTATGCGCACAGGAAGCAATAGGCTATACTGTGTAGAAATTAAAACCTCATCGATACAGTATAGACCAGGCACTCGATTTTGCTTTTTTTGTTTTTCACTTGTTTTCTTTTAGAAATGAAATGCAATGGAATGTTGGTGTTGAGTTTTAACAGTTACATTGTTTCTGGTTATCCATACACTGAATCTTTAGCAGAGTGATTACAACATACCCACTCCTAGTGATGCGTACAATTCGTCTTGTTCAATCAGAAATAGGTAAAGTTCGACTGAAGTTCGACCTGACCTAACTGTTGCAGGCCTATAAGTATGTTTTTGTAGCCACCGAAAGCAATACGCTGTGTAGAAATGTAAACCTCGTCTGTATAGCATATAGACCATGCAATGTAGATGAGAGGGAAGGCTGGGGGACTGAAATTAGGGTTTATTTAAAGAAAATTTGAAAATAAGCCTTTTGGTGAAAACTTTTTTTTTTCTATACATGTGAAATTACAAGTACATCTATGAAAGGAGTGATATTTTGTGTTTTTAATACTGTGGCTATGCTGCAGAACCTGCGATTTAGCCTTATTCACTATGCCAAGGTACCTGCACAGCTGGCACAGAATGTAACAAAATAGCACAGAGGAGGTAAGCTTAATCATAATTTAATTACCAAGCTTGACAAAAAAAAAATGATCTAAAAAGCAGTTATACTAGAAAGAATATACATGACAATAAAAAATGACAATCACTAGAAGCAAAGAAAAAGTCTTTGGTGCAGGGCAGGCCCGTGTCCACAATATAGAAAAAGATGATCTCAGATGCTGCCAACAGGAGAGGCCAGGGGCAAGAAGTCAGTTGTAAGGATCTGGCCATAGATCCCCATGGTTTCCGCCAGAAAGCTTGATATAACTCAGCCGGACACAAAGGAAAAATGCTGTTCTTCATTTATTATAAAGAAGGATACTACCAAACTGCATAGGGTGGACATAGTCTGCAGTACTTGACCAAATAATACATTTAATGTCTTTTTAGGAAGCAGCAGCACACTGTAAGGTGTATCAGAAGAGAGAGGAAAGGGGGCAACCAAAAGTGACATCATCAGAGGACGATCATTACACAATCCTCGGACATCACGACAGGGACCAACTTGTGGGGATGGGGTGGAGGAGGGGTGTCACAGGATGGGGGGTGGAGGAGGGGTGTCAAAGTCACCAGAAAGCAGCATAGAACAGAGTAAGACAGGATGCTTATAAGACAAATATAAGGCCCCCATTGGTTGGTAATAACTACAAATCTTCCCAGGAAACTTTGGTCAAGCTTGTTAATGGATATTTTGGAATAAATTATTTTTATATTTCATTGCTGCACTGTCTGCACACTCAAGACAGTGACATTTAATAACTTTCTGGACATTACTTATCATTGTTTATTTTATTACATTACATTACATTGCACTTAGCAGACGCTTTTATCCAAAGCGACTTACAAAAAGAGGATACAGCAAGCTAAAGG
The DNA here is from genome assembly GCA_027475355.1 of Coilia nasus. NCBI lineage: Eukaryota > Metazoa > Chordata > Actinopteri > Clupeiformes > Engraulidae > Coilia > Coilia nasus. The sequence goes on from CM050209.1 coordinate 5,531,778, forward strand.
AACACAGAGTAAACAAAGGCATGGCAATACATGGTCACTGCTGTATTTCAAACATAGTTGGTAACAAGCAACTTTGTGAGGCTGGCACAATTACTGGTGAGAAATGTTACTTAGTCAGTGGCTACACCAGACAGAACTGAAGCAATGTAAGCAGTGTTGTAAAACTATCTATTTTTTTGAATGTTTGGCTTTTTTGATGTGGTAGCCATAACCATGAAATGGGAGGTAATTGTCCTGGCATACTACAAACACAGGGCTTCAATTCCACACCCAGTGTGCCCCCCAGGTTAGGGTTTCTTTTCTTTTTCATGTCAATCTTACTGACATGTCAATTTCAAATTAAGACAAACATTCCAGATTGTTCCAAAAGCATTTTAGTGTTACACAATACACCATTGATAGAGTTTTTAAATATTTAAGTTACTCTCTGCTGAAAGCTTTACATTTGAAATCATTGCCAGCTCCTCAATGTGCAGTCTGCTTCCAGGATGAAGCAATTAAGACACTGAGACCACAAGTGCATGTGGTCCCCTGAGAGTCTGCGCTATGCTACTTTAAGCAATGGTAATGAAATGCATTCTGGGAAAGAGTGCATCTTTTACACAGCTTTCACCATTGTGGTGGCTAACCATACCCAGTATTTACAAAGATCCTCTCCTCGGGTCATTGGAACTGTACTGCAACATGATGTAAATAAACGGTAAAACTTTAAGTGCACAGTTAGACTAAATGCGTGTGTGACATCAGTCTACACAACACACACAATAGCTCCAAACTTTAAATCACACAACACCTACAGGTGTTTTTGGTAAATTTTGACAAAACAAATATGTAGAGACTATACAGCTCACACATGGTATGGATGACTGTGTAAGTGGGCATTAGTAAAGGGCATCCCTGTCTGTCTTTTACCGTACGAGTCGATCAAGTTGTGGCTAGGTCAGTGGCTGTGGCGGCTTGCTCCGCTTGCTCCATCTCTCCCTGGAAGCCCTTTCACCTAAGTCACACAGCTCTTCATCTGTATTTGCCCGTTTGAAGTACAGACGCCCATCAAAAAAAATTGCTCTTCCTCTTCCTCAAATTCTCCTTAATACGGTCCGTGTTCTGCCATCTCTACAGTATTCCGGAGACAGTCACCTCAACTATATAGTCAACAATTTTGGTTAGTGTTAATGTGCCGCTGCCACCTCTGGTAAGTCAATTGACTTGTATGGACTTTCAACAGGGCGGCGACCAGAAACTACAGCAACGTACTACCTGTAAAAACTTTTTAATAAACGATCTGTATACTTACAAAGTTCTGCACACCTCGTTTTGAATGCCAGGGCCCTTGTTATACTACCAAGGAAGTGTGGAGCCACTTTAATCTTCCTCTGAGCCCTGATCACTAGTATAGTAAGCCTTTTGGTAAAAACTGTAAAATTTGAAATGCAACAGGCTAGCGTAGTTTTGTTCCTCAGCAAACATACCAACCCGTTATCATGTTTTTAACGAACGACAAAAAATTAATTTTAATATTTCCCCTTTAATATAAGACAAAATCTGGTTGCAACCTGCAATTGAGAGATATCCTCTCAGGAGTGAGATATTTTTTCAAAGGTGTATTGTACTACTGGGCATCATTTTTAAAACTACAGCTCTAAGAAGGGTAATAAAAACTGAAATGATGAATGAAATGAATGTTTTAAATAAAGCTATGAACACAATAACAGGTTACTCAAAATTATGTTTTTCCTCACTGCAGTTGATGTCTATCACTTAAGGTGACAACACTCGATGTTGCAATGTTGATGACATGATTGCAAAAAGTGCATGACATTGATCTAAGTTCTCCTGATAAGATTGTGTTGCCTAATCTCACTGGTGAAGTGACTAAACAACTTCTGTTAGTAACATTACCTGGCAACAGTGGTCAAAAAGTTCCCAAGTGTATCATCATCTGAAGAGAATCTGGAGATATACTTCAGGTGAAAATTATGTTAAGAATGACACAGAAGATGTACTACTCAACTGTCTGGGATTTGACATCTGGTTTAAATGTACTGTAACTCTCCTGAAACAAGCTTTGCTACTAGAACAGAACTCCTACATTTATGTTGAGATGAAGCCTTGGCAGGATTTATCTCACTAGTTTAGGAGCTATTTTTAATGCTGCGCTCACGACCACGTGTTATTCTGTTGAGCTAGACCGTTGACATGCTTGAAACCGAAACACGACCGGAACAAGTATTTCTATGTCTCGGTCATAACCCTTAATTTTGCACTGCAAAGCCGATGGTTTACGCAGGCCTCTATAAATATGCAATTATAAGGAAAAGTCTGCCTTTAATTCTGTCTCGCCCACCTTCTTTTTTATAAGCCCACACCCCATGAATCTGAGCTACCCATATAGGGCATATGGTTAGGCAATGGTTTTCCGCCTGTTTTGGTGTGGACAACAAACCACCTTGGCTAGATGGTGACAGGAAGCAAATAAGAATGTATCTGATGATGACAGTGGAAAGTAGTTGGCCACAACAGGAAGCTCATGTGACAAAGCCAAATGCACGCTTACGGAGATGGACAGCACTTCATGTGCAGCCTTCTTCACCACTTTCTTCACTGCAGCGTTTTACAGCATGCTGCATCATGCACTCCACCTACTTCACCAATACACTTAAAAATGGCTGGCAATTAATCAGCCAAGTATAAACTAAAAAAATGTGTTTTTACCTGTCTTTTAAAACTTTTTGTGCTCTCAGAGCAATTGGGTAATTGTATTCAAACTATTTCACCACTGAGGCCCCAAAACAGAAAAGAGTCTAGACTGAGGACACCTGCCACTGATAGTTGGTCGACACAACAAGTAATTGTTGGATAAGTGAAGTGAAGTGGTCTAGATGGGGTATAGTGCTGTAATATATCACTGAAATAGGAAGGGGCAGATTCAGTTATGGTCATCTGTGTGGAATGTGGTATGCACAAGGAAAAGATTCCTATGAAATATGAATGAAACTGATGAGCTTTTACCAGTAAAAATTACTTCAGGACCTGTGTTGCTGTCCAATATAAAACTCTTCATGAGATCAGTGAGTTCATTAGAAAATGCCCCAGCACCTGACAGTGCAGTGACAGTCCTAGACTGTGTGGTGCCCTGGGCAAGTACCCCTCTCTGGCGCCCGGCTAACAAACAATCACTTTATCCAATTCCTCATACATTGAGAATATGAGACAATTCAATACACTTCTTCCAGTTAATGGCTAATTAATTTTATGCCCCCCCCCCCCATTTTGTATATACTCTCCCCCTCATTCTCTTTGCTCCTTTTCAATGAAAGTCTTGAAGTCTTAACACGGTCTAAAATGTTTAACAACCTACATCGGTGTCTACTGTTTACCATCATAGCCTATAGGCAAACGGCTAACAAACGTTCCTTTCTCTTTTTCCTAAACTGAGCACCTGATGGCTTTGACCTTTTCTTGTTCATCTTCCATCCGAAAACTAACTTAGGGTATTAGTTGCACTATTAGATGCATGCCTAGCTGCTGCAGCAACGGAGAAGGCCTGAATCCCCTGTCCCACTTTTTTTCAGCCCTTGTGCCCTGTCCCACTTTTTTTAAGCCCTTGTGCCACGCTACGCCCATCACGACATGCCACCCTGGGCGGCTGCCCCGTTCGCCTGTGCCTAAAACCGCTACTGTGATAGTCCATAGAAGCCTGAATGTCTGTCATGAACGAAAGCATCCATGTTACTTACAGCTTCTTCAGCATACTTTTGCTGCCTAGTCTCATCTGAAAGCAAGGAGTTTGGAGAACAATTTCTCCTGCACTGCACATGTAATGTTTCAATATCCCTATCAAATAATGTGATCAGCATAATGTGATCAGCACAATTTGACGCAAAATGCTGGGTTTGTTGCAGGGTTTGGCCTATGCTTTGGTTCTTTGTGTGTGTCTGCATCTCCCTTCCAGGCAGTGGCTTGCGGGAGGTCATGGACACTGATTGAGAGTTGCATGTGATTTGCTGGGAGCCAGCCCTTTTGTGTGTCAATGCCACCTTAAGAGACACTCTCTCTCTCGCCTTGGCCGGACACACTGATACATGTTGCTTTTGAAACCTGTGGCTATGTAGTTATAATTCTTTTGTCATATTTTTCTAAAAATCGGCATTGTTACATCTGGGCAGATACACCGTTTTCTCTTCCTGCACTTTGTTAGCGTAGGACCAGCAAGTGCAGAAGACTCACCTTTCCTCTGTCTTTTTGTTGGGCTACTGAACCTTGTTTGGGAGCCAGGCAAGCTGGTGTAAATTAATGAAGTCAGTGTGAGGCTTTTCTTTGTTTTTTTTCGTCTGGTCTTTATTATCCATCCAGTTTCTTGTAAATCCTGCCATCATTATTAAGTGGATGGCTCCAGTTGACGCACCTGATTGTTCCTGTGAGCTGAGTAAGTCAGGATTGGAGCCTGGTCCTTTAAAATGATTTCTCTGACACTTTTGGTTGGGTTTTGCCATCTGCCACGTAACATGCCACTCTAGCCAATGGCCCGCGTTTTCACCATCCATTCCCGCTTCTATTAGGGTGGCAGTCTAAGATGGATGTTAGGAAGCGTCAAGGCTTTGTGGAGGACAGTCCTTTTTTCTACATTTTTGACTTTTTCCTTTTTCTTACTTTCTTATAAATAAATATTTAAAATTTTGTTACCATAGTGTGTTGCATTACCTGCCATTTGCTACTTTTTGCTTATGTCCTTCAAACCCAGACTGACTGGGACTTCATATTAGATATAGGCCTATGCAGGGTCATGAGAAGCATTTTTAATGTTTGGGGAAGATACTGACATTTTTCAATGAAGAAGATACAATTTCCTGCATTCTGGTGTGTTTTAACTTATGTTTACCCAAAGAAGTTAATACTTGCTGCAATGACAGTTTCAGAGACAGATTCATTCAATAATGTCCTCATTGACCTGATCCATATGCATCTTTAACAGCCTTTCACAAGTCACAGAATCTACCTTTAACTGTGAAGTTTTCATAAGTAGAACACATTGCTTTTTTATGGTCAAAAGTATGAATGTTAATGATAGGTATAGAATGTTCTGTAATAGTCTAGGTGTGGTGTTATGGTTGCTATTAATGCCATCATACAGCATGAGGTAATTCTCTCAAGTCTACTTCTATACACTGACTGTGCATGGCTTCCCTCCACCCTTCCTTCCTGGTGCCTCCATCCCCATCAGGAGTGGCTGGGAGGGGCAGGCCTTACTGGTGTGGTCCGCTCCTTCAGCTGGGCAACCTGCCATCATACCCCCCCTTCACCCTCAGTCTATGGCACCCATAATCACTAGACAAACATCATCCCTGTCTGTTAAAGCACTGCCAGTAAGAGAGGGGGGGTCAGTTTAATTATTACAACAGCTGCACATGGTACTCATACACACAGACACAGATGCAGGTGCACACACTCACACACATACATACATGCATGTGCGCTCCTACACACACACACTCACATACATATATATGCACACACCACACTCCCACACACACACACACACACACACACACCAATAAAGGACCTTTTTCAGGCCAAAATGCACAGGAGGCGTTTCCTCCACATTATGCTAGTATAAGCATTGACTTGCCTTATTGCGTCTTTGCTGCACTGTCCTCACATATGTCTTCACATAAAAACCACAGTATAACAGTATACACCAAGGTGTAATTGCCTTGTGTATTAGTCTGTACATGTATGTCTCTATATTCGTTTTGAATAAGATCCCTTTTTTCATAGCTAAATTCATTGGTACCGAATACCCTTAAAGGAGAACTTCGGTGTAAAATGAAAATTGGCATGTTAAAACATCATACCGAGTTAGTATGTGTACTGAGGAGCAAAATTGATTTAGCCTGTTGCATTCAGAGTTTAACTATTTTTTATCGTTTGTCCCAGAAGGCTAACAATGCAAGTGGTAGGTGCCCTTAGACGAAGCATGACGACTACGCTATTTTTAAACCATTAAAACAGCTCGAAGAAACTCCACACTCCATCGGAAGTACAACAAAGGCCCTGACATTAAAAACGAGGCACTTTCAGTTTCAGTTCCTCCTCTCTCTATTAAAGTGTATATCCTCTCTACTTTAAAATCTACATTTACCCTTTTCTACTCATCATAGTTTGGAAAGGGCTGTTTTTGCTGTGTGCTATCCATGTCTGACTTGCCAGACATAGCTGGTATAGTTGGCTACATAGCTGCAGAGAGATGGCATCCAGAGAGATGGCTGGGCCACTAAAAAAGATCAAATTATCTCCCCCTCCCCAAAAAACCCTATGGTTTTCAATTGAATGAATGACATTGTGTGTGTTTGTGTAGTGTGTAGGAGTGATTTGTGAGGGCAAGGAATAGGCAAAATTAGATTTTGTACAATTACAGCACCCCCTATGGACCACATTTTATGGCACGTCCTATGGTTTTAGAGGTCTTTGTGCTGATCATGCATGACGTATTTTGCGCAGTTCCCACCTTCTCGGTCCAAGATATTGGCAGTTCAAAATCCCAGTTTTTGCATTTACCCATATCACTAGGTGGCGCTATGCTTCAAGTGACTTTGACCAAATTTCAGCAATTAAAAGCCAAGATATGGACTTTTGAAGAATTTAAGCTACCTGTTTAATGTTCATTGACGTGTAACTTCAAAACGGTTTATCTCAAGATAAATCCTTTGATAACTTTTTGTCAGCATTGTCTTTAGATGGCATATATCAACTTTGGTGAGATTCACATGAACAGCCTGTGATGAGTTCGTTCAGATTCGTTTTCGCAATATTAAAATGTCACGGAAATTGTTCTCGTTGGAAGTGGGCGTTGACCAGTGTTTTCAATGCGTGAGGGTCAATAGATTTCACGATAAAATAAAATTGGTTGTAAACATTAGCATTCACTAGATAATAGGCAAAATGACATTTTGTACAATTACAGCGCCCCCTATGGACCAAATTGTATGGCACGTCCTATGGTTTTAGAGGTCTTTGTGCTGATCATGCATGACGTATTTTGCGCAGTTCCCACCTTCTCGGTCCAAGATACTGGCAGCTCAAGATCCCAATTTTTGCATTTACCCTTATCACTAAGTGGCGCTATGCTTCAAATGAGTGTTTATGGGCTGGGTCGAAACGCCTCTGTAACACCTACATACTAACACAAAATCGTTGTCTTGGGCAAAATTGTTGCCGAGTTATTTAACAAAAACTGTTTTTCAACACCTAGCTTCGCCAATAAACATCGCCCCCTATGATGAAATGTCACAAAATTTAGTACACATGAAAAGAAAGCTGTTTAGAGATGGCATGTAAACTTTGACCAAATTTCAGCTATTAAAAGCCAAGATATGGACTTTTGAAGAATTTAAGCTACCTGTTTAATGTTCATTGACGTGTAACTTCGAAACTGTTTATCTCAAGATAAATCCTTTGATAACTTTTTGTCAGCATTGTCTTTAGATGGCATATATCAACTTTGGTGAGATTCACATGAACGGCCTGTGATGAGTTCGTTCAGATTCGTTTTCGCAATATTAAAATGCCACGGAAATTGTTCTCGTTGGAAGTGGGCGTTGACCAGTGTTTTCAATGCGTGAGGGTCAATAGATTTCACGATAAAAAAAAATTGGTTGTAAACATTAGCATTCTCTAGATAATAGGCAAAATTACATTTTGTACAATTACAGCGCCCCCTATGGACCAAATTGTATGGCACGTGCTGTGGTGTTAGAGGTCTTTGTGCTGATTGTGCATGACGTATTTTGCACAGTTCCTACCTTCTCGGTCCAAGATATTGGCAACTCAAAATCTCAATTTTTGCATATACCCTTATCACTAGGTGGCGCTATACTTCAAGTGAGTGTTTATGGGCTGTGTCGATACGCCTCTGTAACACCGACATACTAACACAAAATTCCTGTCTCTGGCAAAATTGTTGACGAGTTATTTAACAAAAACTGTTTTTTGACACCTAGCTTCGCCAATAAACATCGCCCCCTATGACGAAATGTCACAAAATTTAGTACACATGAAAAGAAAGCTGTTTAGAGATGACATGTCAACTTTGACAAAATTTGAGCAATTAAAAGCCAAGATATGGACATTTAAAGAATTTTAAGCTACGGGTTATTTGTTCATTGACGTGTAACTTCGGAACGGTTTATCTCAGGATAAATCCTTTGATAACTTTTTGTCAGCATTGTCTGTAGATGACATATACCAAATTTGGTGAGATTCACATGAACGGCCTATGACGAGTTTGTTCAGATTCGTTTTCGCAATGTTAAAATTTCACGGAAATTGTTCTCGTTGGAAGCGGGCGTCGACCAGTGTTTTCAATGCGTGAGGGTCAATAGATTTCACGATAAAAAAAAAATGTTGTAAACGTAAGCATTCTCTAGATAATAGGCAAAATGACATTTTGTACAATTACAGCGCCCCCTATGGACCAAATTTTATGGCATGTGCTGTGGTGTTAGAGGTTTTTGTGGTGATCGTGCATGACGTATTTTGCGCAGTTTCCACCTTCTCGGTCCAAGATATTGGCAACTCAAAATTTTGCATTTACCCATATCACTAGGTGGTGCTATGCTTCAAGTGAGCGTTTATGGGCAGGGTCGATACGTCTCTATAACACCGACATATCACAAAAATTTCATGTTGTTGGGTAAAACGTTCATTGAGTTATTCAGCAAAAACTTTTGCCGGTCTCCCCCTCTTTAACGGACACTGGCACAGCGGGGGGGTGGCCCTGGGGGACCAAAAGGCGTTATTCGCTCACAAACTTCTAGGGCTACATGTCTACAAACATTCATGTCCCCCCGAGTTTCAGTGTCCTGGGGAGGTTAGCATTAAACCACCGTTGTACAACGTAGGTTCAAACTACTCAGCACCCCACAACCGACTGTTTCCCGAAAATCTCCAACCACCAAAGTACGATGGAAGTCTGAACTGTTGTTAGTTTGGACTTAGGTGGTTCAAACTGCAAAGTACCCAGATGTTTCGGAAGTGCTCGGAGAGTATTCGGATGCATTCGTTGCGGATAACGACAGAAACGATTGATCTACATAAGGACATAAACGTAGTCTCATTTCATTTAAGCCGGTATGACAGCTGTAGAAACTCTGGGATATCTCCGTAAACACAACCATGTGCCCTCGTCATTAAAAGTAACAACTGACTATCAGTTTGTATCATATGTCTGTGTATTTAATTTATACTACATGGAACAACAGCTATAAATATAACCACTCCCTCCATATAGGTAAGTGGTGGTGTGGATGAGTGGTTAGCTTGTCGGTCTGTTAAAGGAAGTGTTGTCTTTTTCGGTGAGATATGGGTTCGAATCCTGCCGAAGAGTAATCAATTTGTAACAGGTGAAAATGATCTACGGGGCAATGGAATAACCGTGCTTGTGGGTCAGTAATCAGTGCACATACATCACAATATTACAAAAGTGCTCATTAACATCACTGACGCACATTAACTTTTATCCAACCACATTTTGCAACAGCTTTTTGTGTGTTATCGGGTGTGTTTTCTACCTTCTTTTTACATGATCTGGCAATGCAATACCGAAAATTAAGTGAATTGGGAGTAACATCATTTATGCAGATGGTGGCAGTAACGCACAGACAGCCGCTTAATTCGCCACAAAAAGGCCAAAGGTGACGAGCAAGACCTCACGTGTACAAACACGACGGTCTCACGACAGGTCCATGCTAATCGTTCCAACTGCACAGCTTCACGATGGAACTTCCGATGGTTCGTCCAGACTTTGTTGTTGGGAAACACTTGCGTCGTTGAACGATCCATCGGACTACTGTAGTTGTAAACATCGTTGGTTGCTAAGTCTGGGGTGCGTTTCCCAAACAACGACGGAGGTTAGCATTAAACCACCGTTGTACAATGTAGGTTCAAACTACTCAGCACCCCACAACCGACTGTTTCCCGAAAATCTCCAACCACCAAAGTACGATGGAAGTCTGAACTGTTGTTAGTTTGGACTTAGGTTGTTCAAACTGCAAAGTACCCAGATGTTTCGGAAGTGCTCGGAGAGTATTCGGGTGCATTCGTTGCGGATAACGACAGAAATGATTGATCTAGGCTACATAAGGACATAAACGTAGTCTCATTTCATTTAAGCCGGTATGACAGCTGTAGAAACTCTGGGATATCTCCGTAAACACAACTATGTGCCCTACTCATTAAAAGTAACAACTGACTGTCAGTTTGTATCATGTCTGTGTATTTAATTTATACTGCATGGAGCAACAGCTATAAATTTAACCACTCCCTCCATGTAGGTAAGTGGTGAGGTGGATGAGTGGTTAGCTCATCGGTCTGTCAAAGGAAGTGTTGTCTTTTTTCGGTGAGATATGGGTTCAAATCCTGTCGAAGAGTAATCAATTTGTAACAGGTGAAAATGATCTACGCGGCAATGGAATAACCGTGCTTGTGGGTCAGTAATCAGTGCACATACATCACAATATTACAAAAGTGCTCATTAACATCACTAACGTACATTAATTTTTATCCAACCACATTTTGCAACAGCTTTTTGTGTGTTATCGTGTGTTTTCTACATTCTTCTTACATGATCTGGCAATGCAATACCGAAAATTAAGTGAATTGGGAGTAACATCATTTATGCAGATGGTGGCAGTAACGCACAGACAGACGCCTAATTCGCCACAAAAAGGCCAAAGGTGACGAGCAAGACCTCACGTGAACAAACACGACGGTCTCACGACAGGTCCATGCTAATCGTTCCAACTGCACAGCTTCACGATGGAACTTCCGATGGTTCGTCCAGACTTTGTTGTTGGGAAACACTTGCATCGTTGAATCCATCGGACTACTGTAGTTGTAAACATCGTTGGTTGCTAAGTCTGGACGATGGTGTTGGGAAACAGCAGTGTGGTAAGACCATCGTTCAAACCTACGAAGTTGCTAAGGAAGTTAGCAACGACGCTTTTGGGAAACGCACCCCTGGACGATGGTGTTGAGAAACAGCAGTGTGGTAAGACCATCGTTCAAACCTACGAAGTTGCTAAGGAAGTTAGCAACGACGCTTTTGGGAAACGCACCCCTGAGCTACCAAGCGATACTGCGCATGCGCGCTCATGCGCACGCATGCGCACCACCCCTAAGTGCTGCTACAGTTTAAATGCCCGTCGATTTGAGCTACCCGAGGCAGAAGTGGAGTTGTTTTCAGCTGTGACAACGCGAGTAAGTAACATTTTAACAGTGTATTGGTTTTGTTGTATGTTTTAACCACTTAAGCATGTAAGGAACGATATGTGCATGTTAGATTTGCGACAGAATATCTTCGTCAGATTATAGTAGTTTGGATTTAACAGTTGACTGTATCATTATCGTTTTCATTACGTCGTATTTTGTTATTTTGCTTCCATCTGAACGTCGAAAACCTTTTGACTTTGTTTAGAAAGGCGCTGTATAATTAGCCTATATTTAGTTTATGATTAGAACGACTAAATCTAACAATTCCTGTAAGCCTATCTACTAGGTCTACACTTGTATGAATTAAGTTATGCTTCTGTAAACGAGTAGGATAGGTTTGGAAGACTTAAGAACTAGGCTACCTTACTGTAAAAACGGCTACCTACATAGTGAAAAAAAAATTGTTTTGTGTTTTACAGTGTGTTACATTTGTGAACGTAAATATAGAGAGATGCAAGGAGGTTTTTGTATACCTGACCAGGGGGGAATACCCAGAAGGGTATACCAAGTCTCAGAAGTTAAGCTTAAGGAGGTATTCTCAGACATTTACAGTAAAGGGTAAGTAGGCAAAGGTGTGTTCAAATATATCCATGTCTGTGAGAATATTGTTGTTTATCACTTTGTGATTGTTCACTGCAGATGGACAGCTCCTCTACAAAGATACTACAAGAGTGATCCAAACAAGGGATGAAGCCAGATCACTGGTCATTAAATTCAATTAATCACCAATTAGGGGACATATAGGAGTCATTAAAATGAGAGCAGCAATATGCTCCAGATTTTACTGGGTTGGCATGTCAGTGGATATTGACAGATGGGTATGTATTGGATGTGACTTATTTCTGTGTTATGTTATGGACTCATTTTGTTTAGCCAATTAGGTTAGGACATTTAAATTTATCATGACAATTTTCTTAAAGGTCTCAAGAGTGTGACAGATGCCAGAGAACTGGAAGATCTTTGGCTGTTGCACAGCCATTGCAAAGCATAAAGGTAAATGTAATGAGTGCTATTGTAGTATAAGCAATTAAATCTTGAGATTCCCTTGTTTACAAGATGCATTAATCATTGTTTGCATTGGTGAATAAAAGTAGGCTTCTTCACTAAACTCCATTCACATATAATGTTTAATGACATTTGTCCTCATGTAAATGTACTAGGATTGTAATGCAGTCAAGCCTGGCAACCTTTTGGTCTTTGACAACTTTTTTTGTTACTTGTGATGGCCATTACACCACAGCCACCTCCCCAGATAAGGTTAGCAACTTAAAAGATACAAAGTGTGGTCTTCAGGTTCTCAAGTAATAGCTGTAAGAGATGCTGTGATGGAAGGAGACTGCATTTTAAGATTAAAAATCAAGGTATTATTCCAAGACCCAGTTTTGACTTTCCCTAGTTAACAACAGAAGATACTGTTCCAGACGTATATTTGAGAGAGTGTATTCACATCCCTTTGTCTCCAGGCCAGGCCAGCGCCACAGGCACCTCTACTCTATTCTGACCTGTTCAAGTACTCTTAAAGTACTGTGATAACTTCTTTTGGCAAAGTCTTCATCAGTTTAACTGATTTAACATTAATGTTGTGTTTTCAGTTAAAACGTTGTGGGCTGCAAAAGATCAAGGCAAAGTGGAGGCTGTTGTTGGACCATACAAACTATTTCACACATCTTTCCGTACACTACATGGGACCGAATGGCTGGCTGATGACGTGAGTGGTTATAACTCAGCAATGAACTTTTGTTTTCCTTTTCTATCTTTCCCTTTCTTACGTTATTTGTTTGTTTATGCAATACAGGTTATTGACGCATACATTTTTATCCTGGCTGAAAAACAGCAGGCAAGTGGTGGGCGTGACATTATATATTATGTTGTCACTACATTAGTTTAATGTCCCCTGGAGTACAGTTTTTTTCATTACACACTCAATTGTTTTCTAACAGGACCGCGTTCATCAGCTCAGTGCTGTGATAGCTGGATGTTTGTTTAATGGACGATTTCAGCCTCTTAGAAAAGTAATTGTATTTGTTTTGTTATTACACCAGTAACCTCAATTAACAATATTTTGGTATGAATGCCATTATTCTATTATTATATGCTTGTTATGCTTTTCACACAATGATAGGAACTTCCCAAGACAGAAATGGACTGTTCAGATTGTTTCCCATGACAAGCAGCAAGACAGCAGTAGCTGTGGAATTTTGGTTTTAAAGGTAAAGATTTCAGTGTTTCCAGTAATTTCTTTCTCTTATATCTATCCAGTGATGTGTAACTGATTGCTTTAAATTGCATTTTGAAGTTTGCAGAAGAGATTCTGAAAAACGGCGACATCACGTCAATCAAGACATACCCTGAGGAGGTCTTGAAGGCTCGATTGGAGGTCGCATGTGCCCTCCTAGAGGCATCACAGTCGGGATAAATTTCCCTCCTTGGATGGAGTGTATATATATTTGTAAATAAATATGTTATGTTTCTTCTGTTGTACCTTTTCCTGACCTCATCCATCATGAATAGGAGACAAGCCCATTGTTATTAATTGAATTGCATTAAATTATCCCATCTTCAGTGTCCCCTGTATCACAAAGATGAGGAATACTACTTTTAGTGGATGCATTATTTGGATGAAGATATATGTGAACGGTGGTGATTGTACAGTGGGAGCATTGTATGATGGGTCAAGTGGGCTGTCAGAACGTGCTACCTTTAGTGGGAGCCTTATTTGATAAAAAATATAAGCCTGTCGAAATGAGCTACCTTTCCTTTAGTGGGAGCCTTATTTGATAGAAAATATAAGTCTGTCGAAATGAGCTACCTTTCCTTTAGTGGGAGCCTTATTTGATAGAAAATATAAGCCTGTCGAAATTAGCTACCTTTTCTTTAGTGGGAGCCTTATTTGATAGAAAATATAAGCCTGTTGAAATGATTTACCTTTCCTTTAGTGGGAGCCTTATTTGATAGAAAATATAAGCCTGTCGAAATGAGCTACCTTTACCTGCATTCATATAAATTAGTGAGTGGTGGTGATTCTACAGTGGGAGCATTATTTGATGGGTCAAGTGGGCTGTCAGAATGAGCTACCCTGTACCGCATAGCGTTGCCTTGAGGCAACAAACCGCATTTTTAACCCCCACACTAGCCCTTTAGAATAATATATCATTTTTTTTTCATAAACTATGACCAGACACATCTCTGTCCAATAAAATGACGATTTAAAGTGGGTGTGAGCTTTTTTGAGGGGGCGGAGCAGTCCTTTCAGGAAGTCAAGCCGCATGGGACACATGCCACAAATTGGTAAGATTTTATTCTCTTTTAAACATGTTTAAATTGAACAATTTAACACAAAAAAAAACATGCATGTGCATAAATATGCAGGGAAGCTCATTTGATCAATTAAATACCTATTTTGTGTTTATTTATATGTCAAAACAGTATTTTTTCAAACGTTGCCTCAAGGCAACACTGTGCAGTTAGTCCTACTTTATTCAGGCAATGTAATGCATTGGTGTGTATAAGTCTTCATATGTGTCTGTATGGTTAAATGACCATAGTCAATGTTTTTACTTGCAAATCTTTTGAAATTATTAATATTTATTGATGTTTATGCAGGACATGGATGTTAATACATTTTTGGGTAGAAAAAAGGATGTTCAGGTTAGGGCCATTCCCACTGACAGCGAAGACAGTGAGCTTGGCAGTGACAGTGAGGACCAGGAGGAATGCATCCCTGAGTCAGGTTTGAGGGACACTTTATAGCTCAGCTGTCAGTTAGAGGTCATTTGGAAGAGTAGCTCTGTGTGTGTGTGTGTGTGTGTGTGTGTGTGTGTGCATGTGTGTGCACGTGTGCGGGTCTAGGTTTCTATGCATGCATATGAGTGACTGCGTAGTTGTGTGTTCCTAATATGTACTTCCTTTGTCTCTATTCAGAAGAAATCCAGCCTCAATATCTGCCTGGATCAAACAGCCCACTGGCTCATTATAACTGGAGGCAAGGGGCGATGCAGGGTGCCAGGGTGTAATGGTACACCAAAAGCAATGTGCCGAAAATGCAATGTCCACCTTTGCTTTACTCCTGAACGCAACTGCTTCCTCAAGTTTCACATGGAATAAACAAATAAAATCTTAAAAACATGGATAATATTGTGTATTTTCCTTGTTTGAATAATAATACTTATTATGGAAAAACTTGGTATTTTTGTACCCTTAACGCACAGTGTTGCCTTGAAGCAACAAACCAATATCTTATTGGGGGGGTGGTGGGGGGGGGGATTTTATTGTTGATCTATAGTTAGGGACCCCAAAGCTCCCCTGAAATAGGGAGCAAAAATTTTTTCTCCCAAAATTAAAAATTCATGCAGTACAGGGTTATGTGGGAGCCTTATTTGACAGAAAAATATAAGCCTGTCGAAATGAGCTACCTTTACCTACATTCATATAAATTAGTGAGTGGTGGTGATTCTACAGTGGGAGCATTATTTGATGGGTCAAGTGGGCTGTCAGAATGGGCTACCTTTAGTGGGAGCCTTATTTGACAGAAAATATAAGCCTGTCGAAATTAGCTACCTTTACCTGTATTCATATAAATGAGTGAGTGGTGGTGTTTGTACAGTGGGAGCATTATTTGATGGGTCAAGTGCGCTGTCAGAATGGGCTACCTCTGAGCTACCTTCAGTAGGAGCCTTATTTGATAGCGTAATACGACGGTCTAAATGAACTGCCTTCGCATATAACTTATAAATGAGTTAATATTTTACATAAGGGTCATTCCATGCCAAACCACTCAATTTTTTTGATGACATTTGGCATGGTACTTGATATTGCATTTTTGGAATGGTCCGAATGAGCTGAAAATTGCTATGTTACCATTTCTCAAGGATACCCACGAGTATGCCAAATTTTATCAAAATCGGAGGGGGGGCGGAAAAAAATTGAGTGGTTTGGCATGGAATGACCCATAACTAAGGTATAAATTATGATTAGCCTACAGCAAACAGCATATAACTCTCTAATCCAGAAATATCTAATCCAAAGACATATCTTGTAAAACTGCGGAGGTTAGCTTTGAATCTATACAACCGTAAGCGAAAAACGCAAGGTAGCTTATTTCGACGGGGTAGCGTAAATCGATAGACGCCACCGTCTATCGAAGCAGCCCATTTCGACAGTACACCGGGAATCGTTGACGAAAAATCGGTGGGGGGGGGATTTCCCGGCAACTCCAATATGACCACTTTCATAGCGGCGGTCATAATAATAAAAATAGGTGGTGAAGGGGACATGGAAGAGAATAGTGAACATTGCACATTGCATTGTGGGTATTGCACAGGAAGAGGTAGTGGGGCAAACCCAGGTAGAACATGGGCACCAGCAGCAGTGGGGTACCACCCCAATTACACACGTGCAAACACACAAACACATACACACACAGCAGTTAAGTGACAGTGAGGTGTCCATATGAAGGGCAGTATCACTGTCCCGATGCATTTAGAGTTCTGATTGCCCATGGGAAGAAGCTGTTTTTAGTCTGTTTGTTGTGCTCCTGATGGACCTGAACCTTCTGTGATACTATTTGGATTATAGACATAATTTACCTAGAACAACGTCCTTGCCAACGTTTTACGTGAAATAAATCAATTTCTAATAACAGTAAATCAGAAGTCTGAGTAACCTGACTGAGTATCATTAAGCCAATTTAGCTCATAACAATAGACTACATCGTGCCGTACAAATCCGCATTTCCCTTAAATACTTATCTAAAACGTTTTACCCATTATGTCAGCCGCCCCTCCTCTGCCAAAGAAGGGTTGTAACGCCCTTATCCTTGGTATCGGAAACATGAGGCGAGTTAGAGAGAGCCGTTAATCGTGAAGGAAGCAAATGCACTCATGGACATGCAAACTCCTGAGGAGAGCGCACGAGCCCTTAAACAGGCATCCCGTTCGTCTGGTTCAGGCTACTGAATGGATTTATGATAAATCAGAAGCACTGAATCTAACTATACATACCTTAATTCAGTTTTTGTCATCTTAAAAGGTGAGTTCTCGAAATGTTTTGTTAAAAACTCTGTGAAAACTAGGCATCATTACAGTCTACTGAGTCGTGCAGAATTTTGAAGTGATAGTCTGCCGACAGCCAAGTGTTCAACGAACTTGTGAACAGTTGGTGCCCTGCTTGAAATGCGTAATTTTAATGTGAAACGGATTTCCCCTCAATAGTTCAACAGACAGTCTATACTAAATACTTCGTTAGACTTTTTCAACAGTGTCAATAAAAGTTATGATAGTTCCATTTACGCATAAGTAATTGAGTTTGCTTAAAGTAGCCTAAACAATTTTGGTCACAGCATTCTCTGATATGTATTGATTATTGGTTATTATTGTTACTGTTGGTGCTGCTATTACGGGCATTACTACGCTTCTGAGTAGTAAGTACTCAGATTCTCGATTCTGGTAAAGATATTAATTTGAAAAATTAATACACACATTTCGCCCTCTTTTTGTTGAATGCATGACTATAGTGTAATGTAGTAGGCTACTGCAGCTTTCTGATGCTTTGTCTTTAATATTCAATCTGTTTTTTTTAAAGTGTCTGTTATTCTCTTAGGTGGAACAATCTGGGCAGCTGTTGGCAAAGGTGATGACTTCCAAGGCGCACTACCCACACAGTCCTGACTGCAGCCAGGTTCTTCGCCATTTCCTCTTCGCATAGAAAACCCTCATTCTACCCAGTGTTTGTGCGTTACCACACTGCCACCTGCTGTCTAATCCCAGAAAGATGAACCATTATATATATTTACACTACAATTACACTGGTAAACTGGACAATCGCAAAGAGAAGTTGAACGGGCAAAACGATCCTAAAACTATCGTTTTCCTCTTCATCTGCTGCGTGATTGTGTTTGAAAATGTGGTTGTGTTGGTGGCTATATGGAAAAATCATAAATTCCATAACAGAATGTATTTCTTTATCGGAAATCTCGCCTTGTGCGACCTTCTGGCGGGTGTAACCTACACAGTCAACTTGTTACTGTCTGGAGAGGCGACGCTTCATCTGTCACCGGCACTGTGGTTCTTGCGGGAGGGGAGCATGTTTGTTGTTCTGGGTGCTTCCGTTTTCAGTTTGCTAGCAATTGCAATCGAGAGACACCTAACTATGATTAAGATGAGACCCTACGATGCCAAGAAAAACTACAGAGTGTTCCTCCTTATTGGCACCTGCTGGTTAATTGCAATTTTACTGGGAACGTTACCCAGTCTTGGTTGGAACTGTCTCGATAACCTTCCCGACTGTTCCACTATATTACCCCTCTTTTCTAAGACGTATCTGGCCTTTTACATCACTATCTTTATGGCCCTGTTGCTTGCAATATCAGTGTTGTATACCCGTATCTACATCCTGGTAAAGTCTAGCAGTCGCAAAGTCACCAAGCACAGCAATTCAGAGAGATCTATGGCGCTATTGCGCACCGTTATCATTGTGGTCGGTGTGTTCATCGCCTGCTGGACTCCTATCTTTGTTCTGCTGCTGGTAGACGTGGCGTGTGATCATCGCCACTGTCCCGTGCTGCTCAAAGCCGAGTATTTTGTCGCCTTGGCTGTGATCAACTCGGCCATGAATCCTGTCATATATACGCTCGCGAGCAGGGAAATGCGTCGCGCTTTTTTCGCTATAGTGTGTGGCTGTGTCGCTAAAGACAACATTTGCAATGCCAAAGCAGCGTTGGAGCAGAGTCGAAGCAAGTCGAGCAGCAGTCACAAGCCCAATGATCAAGAAACCCCGCAGGTCATCGAGTGGCATACGTCTCAAGAACTTTCTCCAGAAGGGAGGATTGCTTAGTGCCATGAGGTGTCGTGTATTGTAGCCTACCTCTGTGGTGCGCAAGTTCACATGAACTAGTTATACGTTCACTTTATACAGAAAAAAAAGAATGAAGGCACGTTCATAGCTATTTGTTTCAACTGAGAACTGCTTCATGTTCAGTTCACTTAACCTTTACACATGAAGAAAAACAGTGATGAGGTATTTCTGCACTTATCGTTTTAAATAAACCTTCTTTCAGGATCAACTGCCCATCACTACCACGTCCAACTGTTGTGGATACTATTTTGTATATAAATGTCTTATTCATTATGACTAGGATCCATGCAGAATACATCAAAATGTTTGAACAACTTAAGATGCTTTAGTTATATGCGTTAAAGTTAGTGCACACTTAATCTAAAATAAATTTGTTCAGTGAACTACAGCAGTTCCTTTGAAATGCACAACACTGTCATACCTCATTGTCTAGGGTTTGTTAATGTTACGGACATTGCACATACGTTTTAAGACTGCATTGGCAAAGCGATCCCTGAGAATGTCTTGCACATTAAATGTCTGTTGTTTCAACATGTATTTCAATTTAAAAGAACGTTCAGTTCTTGGGTTTGTAAAGCTGGTATTGCATCTGTCTATAAGTCGTAGCTATGTGATAATGTCATCGTAGCCTGCTTTAGTGTAGGCCAAGGTATTAAACTATTTTAGCATGCAAAATATTTACCTGAAAAGAAGGACAACATAGATTACAAATTTCAGATATGGCAAGTTTTGTTGAAAATTTTGTAGGAAAATAGGCCTACTACTAGTCTGCTCAGAGTTAAAATCAGAATGTTGTCAAAATTGTGGTAGCATCTGTTGATTAAGTTATTATTGTGTCGTTGTTATTATTATTATTGCTATAGCTACTACTTCTACAACTAGGGGGTATACATCAAAATGCTTTTAGTGACAAACCTGGTTCATTTCACTAAGAGGTAGTCATAAACCTGATAGAAGAAGAGCCTGTTGCAATTTGGAGAAACTGTAGTTTCTTCTTCTAACAGGTTTACAACCACCTCTGGCTTAACTAAACCAGGTTTACGACTACCTCTGGGTTAACTTGTCCAGGTTTATCACTTAATCACCTTTGTAGCACACCCGCCTCGTGTGCTTTTGAGAAGAATGACAGCAAACTGAAGCTCACATTCACAGTTTTATTGCCAACAGTCATACAGAAAGATGATAACTCATAAAACTGAAAATTAAACATGTAAACATTGTTTGGACTTAACTTTCTGTTTGTTTTGTTTGTGTTTGTTTGTCTGTCCAAACTTCCCATGATCCACTGGACTGTAGTCCATTCACACTAGGGGGGGGGATTAGAAATGAGACCAAAAAGAGAAACTAGAGTCTGTAGAGCAGCAATACTTAGTCAGTCATGGTCACCTCAGTGATCAGAGAACCTAGCGCATTCCCCTAAATTGGGCTTGGCTATTGCACTTTGAAGAGGAACTTCCACGGGTAGAAATTAAAGGCACATTCTCCTAAATATAAATCTGGTGATGTCTGTTGGCCAAAAAAAACAAATACACAATAAATACATTAATAAAATAATCATGATTAATATTACCAGCTTGCTTTCTATGCCAGGCTTTGGGACTGATGCACAATAAACCATGGGGAAACTATAATTTGATACTCAATAAAATTAAATTATTATTTTACAGTTTTTTTGTCAGGTATAGCAAAATTCTAAATAATTTAATTTGGACTTGAAAAGAATAGGTCGGTACCTTGTTTCTACCTTGATTGTTAGGTTTTGACTAGTAAGCGCCACCCTTTATAAATACTTTGTGTTCAATAACATTGTGAATATACATAAGAATATAATTTTGGTTGTTTCCTTCTTTGTGGACTCTATGTAGCTGACAAGTCTACCCAACAGGCTGACAAATATACACAATATGTTGCATATATGTGAAAATCGGAGAAAGAGTAGAAATGTTTGTACCCCAGTCAGTAGTCATCCTGTACCTTACATGAGCAAGTGTTTTAGCAGATAAAAATAGATAAGGATGAAAGAAACAACAAATGAAGTAGAGTCATCAGCTAAATACAACCATCACATCAGTCTAAAACGTCACAATCATTTTGTTTTTGTTGCCCCCCCCAATCATGAACTAGCATCAGTGAAGCACTGGTTGTCCATAAGCAGTCACTGAAATTAACATCGTTCTTCCTTATTCCTGAAAGTGCTTCCTAAAAAGAGAACCGAACTTGCTTTAAACATGACCTTTCATCAAGCCAATACATTATACATCTTAATGGAACTTCATCAGCTAAAAAAATTAAAATGTATGCAGAATCTTTTATATACCCAGTGTATGTGTACTTGCATGTGTGAGATAAATTTCCATTTAAAGAATAAACCATATCTGTGTGCACAGTATAGCATGTCAGTCTGTCTTACATATTGGCTACAGTGTTACAGTATAAAAGTACTGTGTATCAACAAGCTGCAGTAGTCTCTATTGATCCCTTGATCCTTAAACCTTTTAATGACAAACATTTTATCACAGAGTAGATAGCATTTGCAGAGTGTAGTAGTTATTTAGGTTTAACCCTATAAGCACACTACCATCATATTATAAGGGAATACACATTCAGTGTCCTGGACAGGAGTGCCACTAGAAATGCTTAGGCCCTTTGGAAAGAATACAAATTTGGCCCTGTTTATATTAATAACATTAGCAGCTAAGGGTGTTTTTGAACATTCAGTAAAAGAATGCATTCTACAACAATGTAAATTTCTAAAGTTCCACATTATATTCTATGGACCCCAACAATCTTTAGAATTTTCATCCTACCTAAACATTCACTTCACACGGGTGTGACAGTACACCCTTAAAAAGTGAACCCTTTGTCAAAACTTTCCCCCACTTTGGGCCACCATCCTGACTTTACCCCTCCTGTTTGTGGCCTTGGTGCTGAAGAAAAAAACTGCCTAGCTGACAGGTGAAGTAAAAATGCTAAACTTGATGATACAGATGATCAATTATCTGGGCGATCAGAGGTGTGGCATCAAGGTGCTGTTGTTTAATTTCCACAGAATTGACTTTTTTTCATTTGAAGTAAAGGCCTGGATATACTCGCCGCGCGCAGTGGTGCGCGCGCAAAAGTGACGTCAAAATGACGTCAGTGCACATCTGGCACGGCGTTCTCAAGCGCAGGTTTGCCGTGCGCGCACCTCCGATTTTTTGTAACTTGCGCGCGGCAGCCCCATTGAAAACCATAGGCAATGGCTAGTCTGGTTTCAGCTAACTTTAGCCTAGTAACTCCTAGCCTAAACATGTATTTTCCATTGCTACAAATCAGCTAATATTACTGGAAACTCACAAGAAATACAAACACTGACTAAAAACGTTTAGGATTTTGTTCAGTTTTATCCACAAACCAACTTAGCTGCAAACCTGCAGTTCGTTTATTAAGCTAACTTTTTGCCTTATCCTATCATCATTCATAAGGTCGTATAAAGCTGAAAACACTGTAAATATACACACTGACTCAAACCTTTTCGGATTTATCCAGTTTAATTTCCAAATCATGATGTAAACCTGCAATTCAGTCATGTTTCACTCCTCTGACACGCAAGGCTCCCGAACTACTGAGGCATTTGACACCTCTGACGAGGAGAAGATTGCCGTGTGTGTCGAATGAAGTATGTATGGGCGTGCGGCGCTGTGACGTCACGTTTGCGCGCGCACTTCTGCATGCGGCGAGTATACACCTAGCTTAAGGCTGCATGTTGTGAAAACCAAGACACTTTTTAAATTAAGCCCAATGGCACTGTGATTGCGCAAGACCACACAAGTGACTCACCTTTTTTCACTGTTCACACAGACAATCTAAGTGTTGATTGTGCTATTGTTAATAATATTTTTAATCTGAAATAAATAACAATAGAAATAGCAGTAATAATAATAATAATAGTAATAATAATAATGTGTGTCTTGTTTTTAAGCCCACAATAAAGCCATGAAAGCTATAACTGACATAAATATCCATATTTATAAATTAAGCCCTGAACTAATTGTACTACACATCTTTTACATTTTTAAAGAAGGAACCAAATTCATAGATATTCTGAAAAGCATTAAATATTTTACATTGTGAGCATACACAAGCACCTCTTCAGGGGTTCAAGGTCTACCAACAATGACCACAAGAACAGTTAAAGTTTTCAAGTCATGCGAGTGCTGTGACGTGTGCACTTCAATAGAAAAAATGTTTTCTTAAAGCTGTGTGTTTGTGCGTGTGTATCCGTGTCTGTGTGTGAGTGTGTCTGTGTGTGAGTGTGAGTGTGTGTGTGTGTGTGTGTGTCTGCGTGGGTGCAGAGCAAGTGAGCATGTGCCTGACACTTTGTAACTACTGTAAAGCAAACACGTTGCACATCTTTTCCATAAAAGCAGAATCAACAGTTATTTGATACGCTACCAAATGAGTTTGTCACATCAGCTGCAATTAAGGACAAATCCTAAAATAGTTAGATACAAACAGTATTTTTTCGTTTTTTTTACTTTTTCTGCCCTAACTCATACCAACAATGGTGTAAATTGTGTTGTGCTTGATAGACAAAACTAAATTTTTTTTTAGATTATTCTAAAATACTTTTTTTTCAATCCCTCCTTGAGGTCAATTTCCTCTTCATCTAAAGTATCAACAGTTGTCCCTTTTTGCGTTAAAACTCCAAATCAACAGGTATGTCCAAATGCACCTATGTCTTCTCAAAAAATATATAATTTCAATCACAACAAAATAATAACAGTTCTATAAATCATGTCATTTTATCAACAAATCCTCTTTAAATCGTCCACGGTCGTCTGCCAGATGACCCAATGACCATTTCACTGACCAAGTCGAGGTCATCTACCAGTAGTTAATCTCTGACAACAGTAGATCCTCTGTTCTGTATCTTCAAGTTTCAAGTTTGGGTGAGTGACCCACAAGTTTTTTTTTTTTTTTTTTTTTGGATGGTGGGGTGTCACTATTTCTTAATCACTGGCTGCTTCAGACACAGTTCACTTCCAGCGGAAACAATGGGCAGACTGTTGTCACGGTGATGGCCAATCAAGTGGCTGATGCTCTCAAATATGTGATCTTTCGTTCGTACCTTTGAAGAGAATTTTTTTTTTTTCAAATGACTCATTTTCATCATGGATTTTTTAACCAGTCACACAAAATTGAAATATAGTGTTTGAGCATACAATCAGGATGTATCCTTTCTACATTATGAAGACACACACGCACATGCACAGTGATGGGCAATCTGGCTTCAGAAGCTACAATCCACTAGTACCTATTTGTTCAAGCCATTCACTAAATCAGCTGATTCTAATCAGTACAACCAGGTGGAGGATAGTAAAATCTATGACAGAACCAGGGAATGTGGAATATGTAAAGCTGGATTATAGCCAGGGGCGCCACTAGAAATTGTGGGCCCCCTGAAAGAAAGCTAATCTGACACAATGAACATTGTCTCTACATACACTACACATAGGCCTAGTTAGAACAGCAGACTTAAAATTTGGATAGAATTAGCTGGGAAAAGCATGCATCACCTACAAGCGAAGCATAGTGCTTGACTTCTCCTGTGGGCTAGTATAATTAGCTGCCACACAAACTAGGGTGGGGGCTACGTTAAAAACTCAATATGTGGACAAAAATACACTCTCACTCTCATCATTTTCAATGCACACACTAGGATAGGCTATGTCCAAAACTGACAGTAGAAAAATTTTTTCTTCTTCACAATCCTGGCAGTAGCCTGGACAAATTCAAATGGCTTTCTCATTTTGGCTAAAATCAGCTCGTTAATGACCAGCTAGTTAGATTATCTTTAAAAAGCTGTGTGTATCATTTAATCTGATCCATTATATGGACAAACTAACTTAATATGTCCAAGTATTTTACTTGCATATGCTTGATTAAAATATCATAGTCCTCTGTGGGCCCCTGTGAAGCTCTGGGCCCTCTAAATTGTGCCCCCCGAACACCAACCCCCCCCAAGCGGAACCCCTGATTGTAGCTTCTGATGCCAGGTTGCCCATAACTGGCTGAAAGTGTCTGAAATATTCACTAGTTCACTATACAGTACACTACATAGTGTGTTTTACATTGTGTTATTTCCTACACAGTGCACTGGCTGTGACTTTCATTGTCTTGTTCCCTACACTATACAGTGCACCACATACTACATACATACATACATACATATTACATACATACTACATACATGCATACATACTACATATATACATACATACATACATACATACATACATACATACTACATACATACAACATACATACATACATCATACATACATACATACATACATACATACATACATACATACATACTACATACATACATACATACTACATACATACATACATACATACATACATACATACATACATACATACATACATACATACATACATACATACATACATACATACATCATACATACATACATACATACATACATACATACATACATACATACTACATACATACATACATACATACACACATACATACATACATACATACATACATACATACATACATACATACATACATACATACATACATACATACATACATACATACATACATACATATATATGGTTTGGTGCCCTACACAGTGCACTACTGAACGAGTGAACATTTTGGATTTGCCCATGCAGTGGCTTATGTTTCTCACCGTGCCCTCGGGGTCCACCAGCAGCAGGTGTTTGGCCAGGCCGTTGTGCATCCCTGTGAGGACGTAGGAGCCGGGGTTGGTGGTGCTCTTCCGCACCAGGAAGTCCCCGTCCTCCCTCAGCAGCTTCTCCGCGTCCCTGCGGCTCATCTCGTGGTGGTACCACGGCTGCCCCTCCAGCTCCTCCTGGGCCCGGAAGGCCACCGCCCGCACCAACAAGGGGCTCGAGTTGTCCACTGAGGCCGCTTTGTGGAGCCCTGGTGCCTGGGACTGTGTCAGAATAGCATCCTCGAATGGCTCTGCAGTGTAGAGGTGTACAGGTACAATTGTGTAAATGTACAGGTACAATTTTTTGGCATTAAGATTAATATAATTAGCAAGTCGTAGTGTTTCTCCCAGTGCTTTATAGTTAAGATGGCCATCTTCACAATACATCCCTTCCACCTTAACCAAAAACAAGAAAATTAGACTGATAAAACTGAAATAATACATATGACAATAGATAATTCATCAATTGCCTTCCATTCATACAAGCTGGAAAACTTAAAACAAACATGATGCAAAGGACTAATATGAACTACACTGCATTCCTGAAGAAAATGCTAAAAGTGTGCTTGCATGTGTCAAGTTTCGAGATCATCGGAGCAAATATGCGCCAAAACATATTTTTTTGCCAATGACAGCATCAGCTAGTGGTCAAATGATGACAAATTAGTTGTGCATACTCTGGATGGGGTCAGAAGCCAATGTACCAAATTTGGTGGCGATAAGTCGATAAGTTTGGAGGCAGAAAGTTTGGAGGCAGACATCATAAAGGATTCCAGTAATACCATTTTTTTTTTTTTAACTGAACGTACAGTTTGAAAGTTACATGGATAAATGTACCTCTAATGTTGACCAGCTAACCAGACCCACTTAGCATTGTTAGCATAGTTAGCAGGACACAGCCCTCACGCCCCCCTGGCTCTTTGAGCAAGCACACTTAATAGTTTTGGAGCGATACATTTCTCAAGCATCACCTACCTGGACAGCCACCACCTTAACTAACAACTGAACTGAACTACAAGGTCACAATTCTCAACAGGTCAGTGGTAATCATGATACAACAATACAAAAAGCTAAGATCACAAACATGGGTAGAGTTGGCAGTTACTATGCACGAAATATGCATATCTCAACAGACTTTTGCCCTTACATGATAATACAATTACAAATAATAAAACATAATTGCCTTGTTATATAATTTATATTAACAGGCACATATCTACTGAAATATAACTTTTTTAACACAGGACATCCATCAGAAAAAAGGGTCCTGCCAAACCTACAGAGCTGAAGATCCTGGCTTCAGAAAGTCAAATCCCTGCCATGTATTCCTTCTGCCTGTACACTTAACACTGCACTTTCACTAATTAGTAGGTCTACCTGTGTGAGGATTTGTATGCTCAGTAAGATCAGCTGATTCAGGAAATGGTTGGATCTAATAGGTGGCAAGGTTTTAACTTCCAGAATCTCTCAGAGGTTCTTTTCACTCTGCACACCTATAAGCAGCAGTGGCAAATGTTGGTGATTGTGATTGTGCTCTTACTCATGTCAAACATGTCCTTCTGGGGGCTGTCTTTGTTTGCCGTTGCAGCGCCCCCCTCTGGCGAGGGGTCTAACTCCCCCTGCAGAGCCGCCAGCACCTGGGCGTCTATGTGCTGCGTGTTCACGTAGGTGGGGGCCTCCCCCGTTTTTGGTGCTGAACTTTTCCCCTCAGGCATACTATACACGTCACTCGAGCCTGCAGCAGAGAATGGGGCAGGACATTATAGCCAAATTTGCACCAGGAAATCAGGTGCAATGCTTTACTCAACAGACCTGTGTAGTGACGTCACCTAAAGACATAGCTCCCAGATGTGTTGAAAATTACTATGTAATTCATTATGCTAAATAGGAGCTAACTCAGGCTAAGACCTCTTACTGTAACTCAACTAGACCTCCTAGCATTGGTTAGCTCCCATTTAGAATCATTATATTACATTACATTACACTTAGCGACTTACAAAAGGAGAATCATATTAAACCCCTGGCAATGATGATTACAAACACCAAATGGGAAAATACAACAAAACTGTCTGAATCCTCCATCACCTACAGAGTTTGACAGCACTCACTATTCAAAAATCCGATGTTAATTCTCATAGATAAGTCATGATTTCGATGACATCACTTGTCACATCAGTATTGTCATAGAAGGAAAAGTGGTAAACACCTTGTTGGATGAGCATGGGTCTACCCTGGTAGTACGTCTGATCTACTGGACCCTGAAACAAAGGACACAGCATTTTATGATTTTGCCATATGTGAATTCAATAAGGTATGTATGTTCAGTAGGGTTGCAAAGGGGCGAAAAATTCCTGGTAAATTTCCAGAAACTTTTCATGGAAACTTTAGTAAGGGAATTTTGGAAATATTCCATCATCCAGGTCAGACAACAGGCACAATGGCAGCGTTGTATTACATCGAAAATGCACCTGCAGCTAGTTTGCTTATGTGGAAGCCACTACAATAATTGTCAGGTGGCGGGCATTGACTATTCGTCAGTGCTTCAGACGCAAGAGTATTGCTATCACTTCATTATTGGTAAATTAGATAGTTCACTAGTAAAATTATTTAGAGACATTTAAAACTCGTTTTAAAAGATGCTGAGCTATTGTTTGAACATGAACACACCTGTCCACCCTCAGCTCCAGCAGCTGTCTGACTGCTGAGTCTGGCGTCAATGAATCCACCGGGGGGAGGCATCTTCCCAGGGATGTTGTTGTAGTAGGGATGGTCGTGACCATCCTCATCCTCCTCCGTCCACGGGGACTCCTCAATGCTCAGCACCCTGCCAGGAACACCAGCAGGATTGAAAGGAGGAAGTCTTTCCAGGGATTAAAGCAAAAAAGTAATGTGATTGTTTTCTTAAACCAAATGCGGGCCCAATACCACCTCAGCCATACATCAATGTATGCTGTGTTGTCCATCATGCCCTAAGCCCCTACTTGCATTTTTATTATACAATTCCAACAGTAAAGTGAAAGTCCCATTTTTGTCATTATGATCAGACGGCACATCACAGTGCACACAACGAAATTCACCTCTGCATTCAACCCATCACACACGTGAGCAGGGGCCAGCCACGACATAGCGTGGGGACAGTACCATGCTCAGGGTACCTCAGTGGCGCTACTGACAACCCAGGATTGGAACTTGCAATCCTGCGGTCACCACTGTCCCTACTTTAAGCTAAGTCCAAAACCAATAAAACTAAGTAATAAATCTATGCCTTGACTATGACTATGACATTATTATTATTATTATTATTATTATTATTAATTAGCAATTTTATTTTTTGCACTTAGCTGAAATACAATCATGTTATGTCATGTAATCACATCCGGGTATTACAGCCTGGTGATATTTGCTCTTTTTGACAGCCAAATAAATGTTAATTAAAGGAGAAGGAAGAAGAACTGGGGCAAACTGCATGCATCCTCTTGAATTGGATAACTTAGCACTGTAGGCTAAAATGATTTTGGTCTTATGTTGCTGATGTTTTTTTGGACTGTGAAACTCAAGCATCAGTGTCGTGGACGAACACTGCTTTTTGTGCAGCTGCGCATTTTGGGTGCATCCAGCTCTATTTACATAATGACCGGCAGTAGCCTACAGTTTGGTTAGTCTTGAATAGGTTACACATAATCAGTTTAAGCTGCTTTATTTGGCTTTTAAGAACTCTGATTTGGAACTTTTTGTTCTGCCAAAGCTTGATAACTACAGCAGGCTAGGAGTGAGCTGCGAGTTCGTAGGGATACGCCTTTACTGTGCATGTTTTGCCACCGTGCATGTATTTATTTATTTTAAATTACAAAACTTCTTTTCAGGAAAAAAGATTTTCCTATTTCTTCCAAGTAGTTGGTGTTGGTGACCCTTATAATATCGTGCATATGTAATTGAAGTATACTGGGTAACAGATATTTTGCATTTTTAAACATATCGGCATTGCCTGATATCTGCATAATATTAGCCCGAGTAATAGAGATGCATCTGTGAGCACAGGAGTGTCTATTATGACATTTTCCCATGATTTATGGCATCATTAGATACATTACTGCAACTACAGTGGAATATTTGGGAAAATAATGAAAATACATATTTATCTTTGATATATTTCCACTGTTTTGGAACAGTAGTGCATGACATTCAATGGGTGTCATGACTGGAAAAGGGTTGAAAATCTGAAAAGTGATCAAACTGAAAAATGAAGAGACAGATCACAGGTGGATTTGAAAAAGAACGTTCAGCGACCAGTTCAGCTGCTGTTTGAATTTCTGTACATAGCTCTTAAAATTTATTTCTGTTATTCACAGAAAAAGCATGTCTCCATTAACAGAGGTGGGAAACCCAACCTGAGAAAAATCCTACTGTGCATATGTTTTCCAGCCATTCACTAATCCTGCAGTCACAATGTTCATAAAGGATATTATGAAGCGTCAACCAGCCATTTGACATTTGCATGGTGGTGAAATTGTGTTTGTGTGTGTCTGTGTGTATGTGTGTGTGTGTGTGTGTGTGTGTGTGTCTGTGTGTATGTGTGTGTGTGTGTGTGTTTGTGTGTATGTGTGTGTCTGTGTGTGTGTATTTGAGTGTATGTGCTGGTGGCAGAGGTGGACATCCTGGCTCCAAAGTTCAGCCATGCATTCCTTATACCTGTGCTCTTAACACAGGTGATTTTACTCATTCACTGCGTGCACATGGACGAGTTGAATCCGATTGGAAATGGTTTGGGATCGTATCGAATTCATGTGCACAGGCTAAAGATCATATAGGGATTGGTTTCGCGAATCCGATTGCAACCCCTGGCTTAAGCCGATGTTAATCCGCTTGGTGCCGCCTTGTGCACGGTATTGGTTTGGATTCGTGTACTGCGCATGTAAGACCACTCGACCCCAGAAGCTTCTGTCCCTGATTTTCATCCATACTGAACGTCGAGGCTTTCTAGCGCCTGCTCTCGACAAGTCTCGTTGTCCTCCATTGCTTGTAATATCAAACGCCGACGGCACAGTTCATGTCGTATCAAGGAAACCAAACACGCTGTTTGTTCTTTAATACGGACTTCCAAACAAAGGAGAATGCACAACATGCATGGAAATGCTGCTCTGTCAACCTCCTCGAGCGCTATCTTTGTTTTGTATGCCGCCAGATAGTTTGTATTTTCTTTTTAGCAGCCGTCAACCTGAAGTAGTTCTAACACCACTTGTTGAAAGGAATACAGCGCCATCTAGCGTAGCGGAAACGGCCAGATCTCTGACCATTATCCGCTATACACGAACTCTCATGTGCACAGGGATTTGAGACAGACCACCCGTTGGGTAGCAACACCCAATCCAATACCAATCCAATCCGATCCTACCATGTGCCCGTAGTGAGTAGCTTCTCTACCTGGCTGGAGGGTTGTGCTAATTAGGAACATATGGTTCAGTGAACTAGCTGGAACATGTATGTGGCAGGACTTTTACTTTTCTGAAGCTGGATTGTGGATTTGTTTGCGTGCTGGTCTGTGGATATGGTTGTGCGTGCATGTGTGTGTGTGTGTGTGTGTGTGTGTGTGTGTGTGTGTGTGTGTGTATGTGTTTATATATGCCAGTAGACAATAAGACAGTGGACAGACAAGCAAACTGGGAGGCTTCACCTGTCGTGCATTGAGGACAGCTTGCTGGAGGGGCACTGCAGGTACAGCTGGAAGCGCAGGTCAAAGGCTTGCCCAATGGTGCTGATCACATCCTGGGCCAGACCGTCAGAACATTCCAGAATGTGGCATGCTGCAAAAAAAATATATAATGGGGGAGCAGGAGTTAAAGAACCCGTTGTATACATATCAAATACAGACCTACAAAAAAAGATATATTTTTCGCATACAATTAAATAACAAGCCTTGTGTGTTTCATAAAATTTATATGAAGTATGCAAGTTTCACAGTACACATATAAACCATACGTTTTGTATGTGATTCACCATCATTTCATTTACTTTTAGGTTAAAAAAAGGATATAAAAATCCCTGAGCTGACACACTCAACATGGGCAAACGGTTGTGGAAGTAAGGCTTCCACTTACATAATAGTGGGGTTTCTTGTAGGTGATTTTAATGGTTTAAAAATAGCGTAATCTTCATGCCTTCTCTATGCACTTAGCACTAGCATTGTTAGCCTTCTAAATACAACAGGCTAGCACAATTTTGCTCCTCAGCAAACATATCAGCTTGGTATGATGTTTTCCTTTAAGGCCTAAGGCTGGCTAAAGTTTCATTATTCCTAGTGCTGACGAATACTGTCCTTGAATACTGTACCATGAGATGTTGTAATGATTATCACAAGGACGTAAACCACAACTTACCCCTGCGGTTAACTGGATCTTTTGCTACATATGCAACATAATCAGTTGTATCCTGGAAAAAGGTCAAAAGCGTTATGTGATTAACAGGCCGGAAAAAAATGTATGTGCTTACAATGGAGGAGTGCCTCATTCCCAGAGGTGAGCAATCTGATCTCAGAAGCTGCAATCTAGTACCATGTGTTTGTTCCAGCCATTTAAGAAATCAGCTGATTCTAATTAGCACTCAGGTAGCACAGCCAGGTAGAGGGGTTAATTATTGAAATCGCCTGTTTTATTAAGTACACAGGTAGAACCAGGTATTTTAAAATATGTGGTACTAGACTGTAGCTTCTGAATCCAGGTTGACCATCACTGGTCATTCTTTTAGTGGACTGACACTCATGGAATGTAATTTTTGATATCTTACTGGATCTCCGCCAGATGCAAAGGAAATGGACTGCATATGATGATTAGCAATTATCTGCAATTGCAACAAAAACAAAGACATCATTCAAATGGACCATGTCAGGACTCTAAAGAAATCTGTACCATGTCTGAAATGGTCACCCACTCACTATATAGTGGCCTACGTATGGTGTGTGTTGCAGCATATACTTAGCCTGGTAAAACACCCCCTCGTACTTCATTTCATTTTGTACATAGGGTCTGGCAGTGCTTTCATTGACACTGCTGTATTACGTAGAATTTTTGCCTAGCCAATAAGCAAACAGAGGGAGTGTTCGTGATGACTTTCACTTTGTGTGCTACATTTGAATAGTTGTGCATAGGCAGGCTAATTGCATATATCACGACCAGAGCGACTTATTTTAAACTTCAGCTGAGCCCACTCCTCCAGGAACAAATCGTTTCTCAAAACAGCACTGCCAGACCCTCTGTACAAAATGAAATAAAGTACGAGGGGCTGGTTTACCAGGCTACCATATAGTGACCGAGTGAACATTTTAGATTCGGCCCCTTATTATTCAAGCTGGTCTACTAAGGACAATTTATCACACACCTGTTTGGAGTCTGGTGTCATTAGGTTGAGACTGCTGGTAGAGATGTTCAGGTTGATACTCATCCCAGCAAACTGCAGATTACTTTTGCCCAAGATGCTGGACAAGGCTTTGGAAGGAGGCTAAAAGGATGAGGTTACATCTTATTTGAAACAAATCTCCGCAAGACACCCCTTAATAACACCAATAGCAACAGAAAAAAACAGCAATAAAAACAATTACAAGCAGTAATAATAATAATATCCCCAAAATAATCAGATCTTGTTATCCTGGACAAAAAGGCTTATACATCCTATGAACACAATAGTGTCCTCTAGCATTAAAATGAGACATGTAAACGCACATGCAAATTCACACAGACACACACACACACACACAAAGAGACACACACAGAGACACACACACACAGGCAGGATCCGGGTTTGCGGCTCTGCCTCCTGATTAGTGGCGCTCTGCACTACATGAGTCACCAGGCACGCAGTGCGCGCTGTTGGCTGTGTGCACGCCTACGCATGCTGTACCACGCCATCCCCCCACTCTCTCTTTCTCTCTTTCCTCTCACACACACACCTCTTCTCTGCACACTGCCTCTTGCTGCCTTCTTCTTCCCTCTTTCTCTCCGTCCACAACCTTTCTACCGTTCATCATCTCATTCTACAGTTTGTGCGCCACATATTGTATTTTTTTTACCAGCACCCCCTGGCCTAATTGCCTTTTTCACACAACCTTAAGCTCTTTGTCTTTTGCTTCATTCTGCTAAAGATTTGTCCATCCATGCTGAGAATGACGTACCTTTCTCTTACGGAGTGCTCCTTTGGCACCTGGAACAGCTTCACACACCAGGCTGATGGCCTCCCTGGTACCAAGGAGGAGGGAGTGTGTGTGTGTGTGTGTGTGTGTGGGGGGGGGGGTGATTGACAGGGAGCAAAATGAGAGAGAGGGGCAAAAAATGAAGAAAAACAAGAAATCTAAGTGATCCCTTTTGATAACATACTAAGTACCACATACCATACCACAGTAGCATACCATACCATAGCACCATAGCACTGTTGACAGAGGTTTTACAACTGGACACTGAAAATCCGGGAATATTCCTCATGATTAATGCATTGTAACATTATAGTGTATTATAAACAACATAGAAAATCATCAAAGACTACGTTACAGGTCAGATACATACTGTGGAACTCAACAAGTAGAAGTAATACCTGCACGAATCTGTGGTAAAAGTATTCTATTTATAGTGTTTGTTGACAATGACATGGCTCTGTCATCAGGGGACAGCAGTACTGAATGATGCTGTGCCCACAGCCATGGCTGCCGAGTCGACTCCGGGATGTCAAGCAGAAAAGTGGACATGACACACCACAGCCAACACATGTGACATTGCTTGGAGCTTGGGACATTAGTAGCCCACATAGCATTCAGCACTCGATAGCCTAACCAACCATTTCCTCTGCAGCACAACACAAAAACACGTGACAGTGTGATCTACTGTCTGCACCGAGAACAGCCTCTCACCTTGTTATTTGTGATCTCGTGTTGAAATCCAAGGATCTCATGGAGCGTAGGACTTCTATACAACCTAAATACTGAACAGAAAAAGGAAAGAGGTCATGTTTTCAATAGCCAAGAAAAAGCTTAAACTCTAATGAGGCTTCAGTTGTGTGGCACACAAGTCTATTTTTTTTGTTTGATTAATTTTTTATATGCACCTCTTCACAGTTTACTTAGTGTCAAAGTGACTACAGTAGGTCCTAACTTAGGGCCCATCTTCAGTGAACTTCAGGCGACTTAATTATTAGTACCGATTACACCAATAGCAACAGAAAAACACACATTAGTACCGATATTAGTGCCGATTACACAAACATTGTAGGATGTTCAGTGTGTTTTCACTGAAGCACTATTAAGGACTCTGTGGAGGCTTTTTGATGAGAGGTTCACAGAAACATTCAGCCTATGAGGAATATTTTTAATCTAGATGACAATGTTTGTCAACAAATCATGTCTTTAGCGCTTAATAATTAAAATAATCAACAGTATACCTTTTAGACAACTATATATATATATGTAACACTTTATTTTATGGTTCCTTTTACAGTGTATATAAATGTAAAAACATGTCAGTACATAATGATACATATTGATATATATTAAATACACTGTAACAGTGTAACCCATATACTATATTCAGGTAACACACAAATGATCTATTCCAATATATGAAAAATATGACACTGTGTGTGGACTATACAATCCAAACTAGTTCTTCCATCTCATTCTGTACTCATTTTGTCCAAAATATGGCTCGAAAGGCTCAAAGTCAAACATCGCAAGGAAACGAGAGGCAGGTTGCTTCGGTGTCTATAGTTGTGTACGTGTTTCACCTGAGATTAACTCACAACAACATCCAACTCTCAGTAGCCTTTATCTCTTAATCTGGTTGCATTTTGATCTCATGCGGTGAAATATACACCCACATGCAGCATCACCTCTGACTAATACCACTGGCAGAGAACAATTTGTTCTGGGAAAATTCAAGCTCAGGAATTTTACTCTCACACCATTTTTACCAACACAGTCAACACAAACACATGTAGGCATCTTAGCAACGGAAGTAGCATTTCATGTTATTGAGCTTATTGTTTTTCCCCCTCTGCCATTCAGCACAACAGACTTGAACACATCATGGTAAATTGCCATGAATAACTAAACTGAATGAACTAAACTGAAGTCATGCTCTTCTTCAGCCTTTTGTAGAAATGTAGTGTGCATGAACTTCTTTTTTCATGTATAGATTTACTTCAAAGGTTCTTCAGTAGCAAAATAGCAATCAATCAAAATAGCTCTCAATGTGGAGGTATATTGAAGGGGTTTTCACTGATTTCAGCACACTGAAACATCACCAAAAAAACACTTTCCAAATATTCCTAAACAAATATGCTAGCCTGGCAGCATGCTTTTATCATTTGCAAATGGTCAACTGGTTATGTTTGCAAAATTTTTGTATAATTTTTACTATGTTTAAATTTTAAATCCTTTAATACCATGTCATCAAATTGACAGCGATATCAAAACCAGTTTGTTTTCGTCATGAGTATAGGTTTAGCGAAATGTAGCCAATACTCTTTAGCATAGTTAAGGGCAGTGTCTCGGCACTTTGAGCCTACAGACTTCCAGCATCTGAGCACAGAAACTACGGGCCTATATTTTCACCACTTTGAACCCTCCTATCATCTCATATTCACTTAAAGGTGAGGTCAGGGTGAATCAATCCATAACTCTGTTTATCAAGCACACAGAGTGCTGTTTGTAGGAAAAACAAAGAGAAAATTTGACGCACCATAGGCCGAATAATGAACTTGTAACTAATACTGACTGGATGAGGCATAGGGAAATGAAACTAAAAGTTAGTTTCTATGCCCCAAGGCAATCAGTGTTAGCTAACAGTTCATTTTTCGAATATTTGAACAATGGAACAATAAAATTCTCCTACAATAGCAACTATGTAATATCCACAAAATACAGCCATTTAACAGCATAGCTCTTAGGTTAATATGGCTAAGATGGTGTGTAGAGGAGTACAAACTATTGTCAGTGGGAAAAATGGCCAAAATCTGCAAATATTGCACTTTAACATCATGCGGTGACAATGTCATTAAAGGCCATCTTAAGGAAAATGAGAGAAATGGCCTCTGTGGAATACTTATTTCTTTCAGCATGGTCTTTAGGTTTGCATACTGTGTACATGCACAAAAGCTGCACAACACACTAAAGACATTAAAGGACAGCGACAGGAATGCCAGAGAGCATCCAAGGTCACCTTGAGGCCCAAGGCTCCGTAACAGAATGTTCCAAGTTTGTCCTTTTGCACAACCTCAAATAGTGGTGAGCCCTACGACCTGAAGACACCATTTTTGAAGTGTCTAATCAGAATATCTGATATCAGCAAAAGGACAAAAAATTGGAACATCAAAATAAATCAGTAACTTCAGTACTGACATTAGTACTGCAGGTTAGATTACACTTGTTTTTTTGTTTTATTTGCCAGCAGACAGTGTATTTGCAATATGAAGTTTTTGTTTTGAACTGTGGTGCAAAATGTCAAAATCAGCTACATAAACATCCAACATTACAATAACTATAGTTGTGAACATGTTTGTTGGCATTGTATAAATTACAC
Organism: Coilia nasus; assembly: GCA_027475355.1. NCBI lineage: Eukaryota > Metazoa > Chordata > Actinopteri > Clupeiformes > Engraulidae > Coilia > Coilia nasus. The sequence continues at coordinate 5,569,204 of CM050209.1, forward strand.
AGACAGATGTCTTAAGACGTAATGTTGTATACAGCAATACCACTGGTTAACCGAATGACAGATTGATGATTTGGTAGATTGATGGATTATTCCGTAATGTTGTAGGATGGGAGCAACAAACAGTCAATTAGCAGACAGTCAATTAAACATAAGGAACTTTCTGATTGGATGGGCCTGTTTGACAGGCAGGTGGCTCAGGCCTATGCTAAGCTTATGATTTGTGCATCACTAATCAGCTTTTGTTTGAAATAAGATGTCATTGGGGATCGATTGTTTCCACATTGAGATTCATGATTGAAGACGGGCATGCTCTTTTGCATTTTTTCTTTTGTATTTTTCCCCAAAGTATGTGGTGACCTCACCTTGTTCTGCAACAAAGTTGGAAAAGTCCGGAATCTCAATAAGCATTTGCAGGCAGATGATAAATATAACTTCCATGGATTACAGTTGCTACCTTGTGAAATTGTACCTTAGTATGTGCTTCAGGTTTTTCTAACTACCTTTAAAAAACATAACACACCAACGGTATAAAAATGAATGAAAAAAAGGTTTATGGCATCACGTTTAAAATCTAGCTACAGATAGCCACCTTTTTACAGACCTACCTAAACCCAAGTTTACCGAACACAGGCAAACACTGCACTTTAACATCATGCTGTGTAAATGTCATTAAAGGCCATTCCTTTTTCAAATTGTTTGCATACAAAAACAGTACATATCACACTTGGGAATAGAGTGGGGAAAAAGAGCATTAAAGTATATGAGGTCCCTTTCAAAATCCATCACTCGACAGCACTTTTATATGACAATGTAAACCTTGGCTAATGTTTTGTTTTCTGATATCAAAATAGTATGATGTTTAGATTAAATGCAAGTTTGTTCAATGTCCATGATGTCCATGTCCTTTGCCAGTGAAAAATATAAAAGTGTGTTAATGTGGAGACCATTATTTTGTGGTAAACGGTGATCACTAAACTAAAATTGTGCATTTAGCTGCAACAGTGATGAACAAATCCAGGCACCAAGGCACCAGACCCCACACCACATTAGCTTTCAACTCCTAACAACCCCATATAACACCTAAGCAAAAATATAGAAGAAATATCATTAGAACACAACTGTAGAGTTCATTGCAAATTTGGAGCACACTTTAATTCAGTAGTCCTATACATAGCTCAATAGGCTACAGATGGTGAGATTATTGGTGAGATTATTATTGATTATTAGGTGATTTGTCTGTGTCTTGTCAGGGATACGGCTAGGGTTTGGGTTTGATTAAGGTGATAAGTCAGTATGAATTGAAATTCAACAAACCATCTGTAAGGTCTCTGTGGGTGGACTATCCAAATAAAGTGTTACCCCAAACGTTTCACACACAATCAATGCAATTGAGGATCGCTGCCACAAAAACATGACAATGTATTTTCAGCTGTTTACACTGATGATGCAGTAGCTTCCAGTGAAACACTGAATAGGTGGGTACATAGTAGGGCTGGGCGATATGGCAAAAAAATTATCACAATCTATTTTCCCATATCGTCTGATATCAGTTTTTATCACGATTTGTTTCCCGACACTGACAGTTTGAAAGCATCTGGATCGAAAGGCGCCGACATATCTTACATACCAGCCTTCTTTGCTCCATGTCACTTTGACCAAGAACAAACCATCACCACACAACTGACAACTGGGGTGCGTTTCCCAAAAGCGTCGTTGCTAACTTCCTTAGCAACTTCGTAGGTTTGAACGATGGTCTTACCACACTGCTGTTTCCCAACACCATCGTCCAGACTTAGCAACCAACGATGTTTACAACTACAGTAGTCCGATGGATCGTTCAACGACGCAAGTGTTTCCCAACAACAAAGTCTGGACGAACCATCGGAAGTTCCATCGTGAAGCTGTGCAGTTGGAACGATTAGCATGGACCTGTCGTGAGACCGTCGTGTTTGTTCACGTGACGTCTTGCTCGTCACCTTTGGCCTTTTTGTGGCGGATTAGGCGGCTGTCTCTGCGTTACTGCCACCATCTGCATAAATGATGTTACTCCCAATTCACTTAATTTTCGGTATTGCATTGCCAGATCATGTAAAAACAAGGTAGAAAACACACCCGATAACACACAAAAAGCTGTTGCAAAATGTGGTTGGATAAAAGTAAATGTACGTCAGTGATGTTAATAGGCACTTTTGTAATATTGTGATGTATGTGCACTGATTACTGACCCACAAGCACGGTTATTCCATTGCCCCGTAGATCATTTTCAGCTGTTACAAATTGATTACTCTTCGGCAGGATTCGAGCCCATATCTCACCGAAAAAGACAACACTTCCTCTGACAGACCGACGAGCTAACCACTCATCCACCTCGCCACTTACCTACATGGAGGGAGTGGTTATATATTTAATAGCTGTTGCTCCATGCAGTATAAATTAAATACACAGACATATGATACAAACTGACAGTCGGTTGTTACTTTTAATGAGTAGGGCACATGGTTGTGTTTACGGAGATATCCCAGAGTTTCTACAGCTGTCATACCGGCTTAAATGTAATGAGACTACGTTTATGTCCTTATGTAGATCAATCGTTTCTGTCGTTATCCGCAACGAATGCATCCGAATACTCTCCGAGCACTTCCGAAACATCTGGGTACTTTGCAGTTTGAACCACCTAAGTCCAAACTAACAACAGTTCAGACTTCCATTGTACTTTGGTGGTTGGAGATTTTCGGGAAACAGTCGGTTGTGGGGTGCTAAGTAGTTTGAACCTACGTTGTACAACGGTGGTTTAATGCTAACCTCCGTCGTTGTTTGGGAAACGCATCCCTGATTTGTAACCTTTCTTGTCAACAATAACATGAGCTTCAGGGGATCAACTACATATGCCCAAGGCTGATCATCGACTGACATGGATTTTATCACGATCATGATTTGTAAACGATTAATCGTCCAGGGGTGCGTTTCCCAAACAACGACGGAGGTTAGCATTAAACCACCGTTGTACAACGTAGGTTCAAACTACTCAGCACGCCACAACCGACTGTTTCCCGAAAATCTCCAACCACCAAAGTACGATGGAAGTCTGAACTGTTGTTAGTTTGGACTTAGGTGGTTCAAACTGCAAAGTACCCAGATGTTTCGGAAGTGCTCGGAGAGTATTTGGATGCATTCGTTGCGGATAACGACAGAAACGATTGATCTACATAATATAAACGTAGTCTCATTTCATTTAAGCCGGTATGACAGCTGTAGAAACTCTGGGGTATCTCCGTAAACACAACCATGTGCCCTACTCATTAAAAGTAACAACCGACTGTCAGTTTGTATCATATGTCTATATATTTAATTTATACTGCATAGAGCAACAGCTATAAATATAACCACTCCCTCCCTGTAGGTAGCCGAAGTGGTGAGGTGGATGAGTGGTTAGCTCGTCGGTCTGTCAAAGGAAGTGTTGTCTTTTTCGGTGAGATATGGGTTCGAATCCTGCCGAAGAGTAATCAATTTGTAACAGGTGTAAATGATCTACGGGGCAATGGAATAACCGTGCTTGTGGGTCAGTAATCAGTGCACATACATCACAATTTTACAAAAGTGCTCATTAACATCACTGACGCACATTAACTTTTATCCAACCACATTTTGCACCAGCTTTTTGTGTGCTATCGGGTGTGTTTTCTACCTTCTTTTTACATGATCTGGCAATGCAATACCGATAATTAAGTGAATTGGGAGTAACATAATTTATGCAGATGGTGGCAGCAACGCACAGACAGACGCGTAATCCGCCACAAAAGGGCCAAAGGTGACGAGCAAGACGTCACGTGAACAAACACGACGGTCTCACGACAGGTCCATGCTAATCGTTCCAACTGCACAGCTTCACGATGGAACTTCCGATGGTTCGTCCAGACTTTGTTGTTGGGAAACACTTGCGTCGTTGAACGATCCATCGGACTACTGTAGTTGTAAACATCGTTGGTTGCTAAGTCTGGACGATGGTGTTGGGAAACAGCAGTGTGGTAAGACCATCGTTCAAACCTACGAAGTTGCTAAGGAAGTTAGCAACGACGCTTTTGGGAAACGCACCCCAGCCCTAGTACACAGACTTGCTAAATTTGCTTTCACCAAAACACTTGAATTTATAGGCTAATTTTCATCCATCTTAACAAGACAATGGCAGTGATTTAATCCTCCTTGATGTTGTGTTGCATGTTAAGGAGCTGCATGTGATATACAGGCATTACATATTTTTACTCTACTATTTCAATGTAGACAATTCTACAAAACCAAAATGGCCACCTGTTTCTTGCTTGACACTACATCACTTGTAGCCGTCATACATGTGATGCTAGCCAGCCAATTACCTTTGCTTTACCTTTAACCTCAGGCTAAACCAACCTTTCTGAATCACCTAAGATGATGACTCATCCTTTGTGACTGTGGGCCTGCTGTGGTACTGGCCTGCATTTTGCCTTCCTACATTTGTGTACCACACTTAAAATGGCCTCAATGCTATCTGAACAATGAAGGACTGTAATATTCTGATTACTTGATAACATTTTAGTCATTTTCAGTTTTATTCATGACTGGATGTTATACCAAACTAGATTTGGTTGGTTTGCTTGTTGTCTGACCAAGTTTGATTAATCATTTTTGGCTCCTCCGGCAATATCATCAGCCTTGAAGGAGTTAATGCTAGTTTTCACATGGGTAGCTGCTAATGGTGAAGTAATCTAATGTTTTATTTTGTGTCAGTCTCTCATCAGCTGCATTTTGTACATACTTATGCAATGCTGCAATCCATTTTACTGGTGGTAATCTTGTATGCTGCCTATGTGTGCTCTGTTTAAAGTCAGCATACCTTACCAAAGAGGAAAAAAAAAACTGTTTCATTACTATCAGGCCATTCATTTGGTATTCGTAATGAGGCCTTGGCCTTCAGATTCATACACCTAAGTTCTTACAACTGCAACATATCTCAGCTTTTGCTTTAACCTAGACCTATTTGTTAGAAAAGTAGAAAAGTTAGACTGCATTTTTGTTTGCCAGCTATGGTTTTGGGAATGTCAGAGAATGTGCTCCCATTTCAAACAGGACTAAATAAAAATGTCATGAAAAGGTTTAAGGATCAGAAGAGAATTGGATTAATTTAATCTGAAGTTATAGGTATGTAAGGTAGGTAAGTCATAAAAAAACTGGACAGAAAATCACATAGGCCTTTGCTGAGGTAATGAATGCTATGACTTGTTACTTTGTTTGGTAAGTCTGACTTATCGTCTGATTTTACAACACATTACTGCTGTGTGAACTTAGTGTTCCTAATGTAAGCTCAGAGCCGATAAAGTCATATTCGATGTAATTCACAGTGCCACTCGTTAACTGTGTCCTTAGCTTAGCTGGAGCCCAGTGGAATAGTTTAGACCACACTGAAAGAGAGGAAAATATACTGGGTTCTCCGAGCACTGGAGGTTAGCTTCATAATGGGAAACAGTCTATAAAAAAACCTTTATGGTACGACATTATTATATTACATTTTACAAGTATGGTCTTATTGCCAGCATGTGCTTCAAGAGACATTTTGTATTTTTGCATCTACTTCAGCCACCCATTTTACCAAAGCCTAAACTATACTGTGATATGCTGGATTAAAGTGTGTGACCAGTAGGGCATTGGATGGGCATTTTAGTTGTTAGTTTTATACAGCTATTTGTACTAAAATTAAGGTGTTCCAGAAGTCTCAGTACTAAAAAAAACTTGATATAAATTCTAGATGATATTTTGGAAATCAGTTAAATACCTATACAGCTAGTAAAGTGCAGTTGCCTGCTTTAAAAAATATATCTTTCTATAGGGATTTAGACACTTGAAATCCCTATTGCTCATGTGTTGAGGGAATGTGTGTCAGAGGAAACACTGTCAATGTCAATCATTGTCCTTTTAGGCTAATGGTGCATGCTGTGTATGGCCGAGCACATGAGGCTAATTAAAAGTGCCGTGAGCAACACTGCATGTCGAATTCACTGTTACGGCAGTAACAGAAAAGTGGATGGGTGGAAGAGAGTAAAATAAAGGTTAACTTAAAATCTGGGAGCAAAATTGTGTCACGTGCAAAAAAAGCTAAGAATCTGAGGAGGGGATGGGGGTGGCGTATGATTCAGAAATGGTGATGGAAAGATGGATGGACAGACACTGGAAAAACATAAATAGAACAGAATTTGATGAGCGGTGAAAGAAACGGGAATTGACCCCAAAGCTATATTGACTGAGTGTGTCAAAGCTACTCTTTTCCGCTCTCTGAACAGCAGTGGTGTGATGGCGGTGGTGCTGGCAGACTGGCTCATACGTAGTTATAACTAAAATAATCGTAAATTATGCCTACAGTAAATCGCGCTGAAGTGAAGTGCTGTCATGGCAATGCACTGTGTAACAACAACAAAAAAAAAACATCACCATCCTTAAATCCATCCCCATCCTTCTTCAAACTAATGTATGTGTCCACAAACCTAATGAATTCATGTTTCGTGTTTCTTACACACATAATTCCACGTCAATCAAATCACAAAATAAATTAAAGATCTTCCTCTGTATAGATATACCTGGTCTGCAGTCATCATTAATTAACATTTTGTGTATAATGCACACTAGTGCAGGTCTTTTTTTTTGCATGCTTAGTGCCGATTAGCTGTGTAACAACAAACACACCTTTGCCTGACTTTATTTCATCTTAGGTTTTCTAAAACAAACTGTCAGTGCTAACAGGGATGCTGCTCTAAGCCAGCCTCTAGATAGCTGAGCACTGTGTACTGTACAAACCTACCTAACAACCATTTCCCCGCATTCATAATGCACACAGGTACCAGGGCCAATAGGGCTTAAAAAAGAACTGGAAGAGCTCTGATGACTTTAATATTGTCACAAATATTACAAGGACACCTAATTCCCCTTGCATATCATGACACAAGAGAGAGACACAACTCATTTAGCAGAAGGCTATCATGTATTTGCCAACCAGAAGGGCTTTTGTTTTGCCATCAAAGATGTTGTTTCTCTGCTTGTGCTTTTGCCTCTGCCTCCCAATGACCTTCTCTATCGACTGAATTATTAAATGACTGTTTTCTACTCTTGTCCCTCGCATCATCTCTAGCGTCGCCTTTGCCAACACACAGGGGTTAAAGCATGACTAAACCAGCAAACGTCTTCAGCCCTCTCCGATCATTTTCTCCCTCAGAACAGCCATTATAGAAATAGGTGTGGGTGAGAGGGAGAGGGAGAGAGAGAGAGAAAGAGAGAAAGAGGCAAAGTAGAGAAGTCGACAATAGGAGGGAGGAGAAAGGAAAAAAAAAGACTTACCTTTACAATATACGTCACACCAGGTCCAGAAATCTTCTCACTTGAGTGCAGCCATCCTTTGGGGGGCTTGCTCACGAGACCCCCAGCTGCACTGGGGTTCCAGTCCTCCGCACCACCCTGCTGCACGTCCTCCATCCTCCCCTTCTTGCCTGCACTCATAGTGGCTGAGTCCTGCTGGGAGCACGGTGCTCCAATGGAGGCTGAGCCACAGGAGACTGCGCCTGTGGCAGTTGATTGAGCGAAGGGGCCTGGGTTACCTGAACCACCTCCTCCTCCTCCTCCTCCTCCTCCTCCTTGTAACTTGGACACGGCCAGGTCTTTGACAGCTGAGGGCAAGCTCTTGATGCCTAGGAGGCCACCAGAGTTGGCAAATTTTAAGTTGGACACCTTGTTGATGAGCGTGCAAAGGGTGGTGCCACCATCTTCTGGGTCAGCGGGCAGCCCCTCAGCCGGTGGGGTGTAGGGAGGCTCGCCAGAGGAAGCCGGTGTGGCCGAGAGCTTAGCGTTCATGGAGAGGCCTTGGAGAAGCTCATCGACAGACGTCACAGACTCATTCCTGAAGCGGTTGTATTTGGTACGGTGAAGCATGCCCTTCTATCTGCCTGCCTACAGATGCACTGGCAGATGCAATGCCCGGCTAATTATTTCCTCCTTTAACATAGCAAATACGGTACAAAGATGACAAGACTACACGAATGTAGATAGTACCTTAATTTCTCCCTTTTGCTTATTTGTGTTGATGGCTGTGGTGGCTTGGCTGTTGTTTAGGTTGTTGATGTTGAAATCCAGCTCTGCAGTTCAGTGGCAGGAGATAAAATGCAAAACAGACAATCCATGGAAACTGAGGATGTAAGAGTAAGGAGGTTTAAAAAAGCATTTCCACGGTGTGACAGAGTGCTCTGCTCGAATTTGCTGTCGTGGTCCAAAGGAAGAGAGAGAAGAGTCCAGCAATGGAGATGGCCAGCCTCTCTCCAATGACTGCCGGCTCACAGCAAAAGCATGACTCACTGATCTGAGAAGATCCTTCTCAACAAAAGGCTCACTGAACACTGCAAATCACTTCCTGTTACAAAAAATCCTCCCACTTACAGCACACTAGAACCAATCAATTCTCAAATTTCGCAGACTGATGCTTCCTCTCGGCTGCAGGAATGATTTTTCCCTCTTTTAATTCATCCGTGTTGAACAAACGGAAGGGAAAATGTAACAGAAGATGGGGACTATATTTTTTAGAAAAATGAGCCCATTTACTGGTTGCTCCATTGTCTGTCAAGCAGTTAACACCATAGAAAACATTTCCTATTCAGGTCGTTTTTAGAGGAAAACATATCTATTAGACACCCACTAACACAAAAGGTAACAGGAAATATCCATAGGTAAGCAACTCAAAATGCGATGCTCAGATAAACTATAAATATCATAATATTGCTCACTGCAGTCCTCATTCTTGTGTTGACAGAAAATCTAGATCTCATTTTTCCAGGGTGATGACATTAAGCCCAGTTTTCAGTACACAAAAACCATCAAAATTTAAACGGGTACATACTGTATCATAATACTATTTTACCATAACTGTATAAAATTCTCATTCCCGCAGTTATGAAATATAGGTATATTTATTGCCCTCAACTTCAGTAGCTCACCTGGAAATATTAGTTGGCTTACGTAATCTCGCAACAGTCATAATAACTGAAAAGTTACAATAAATCAGTAAATGTATAAAATCAACATACATAAAGATTATTTTTCCATTGTTCAGCTGCGAATTAATTTCTTTGTTCATTACAGTCTAAAAACAAAGCTCTAACCTAGTCATCCACACTGACACATCTATCTACCCCTTGAATAATTTCTTACCTTGACTAAAACAGCCAAGCTCCTGTGTGCAATTTTTTTCTGAATAATTCATCAGCACATAACACAATGTAAAGATGTGATCAGAGCAGACAGGCTGAAAAACCATGAACACACAAGACCAACAGCCATCACAGCCTCTCGTCAAAAACTAGCCAAGCCATCACTAAAAAAGCCATCATTAAACCCAGAAAGAAAAACCATTCATGTTAAAGGTCCAGAGGAGTGTGAATCTGGAGACAGCCAGTCATTCATAAGCTTCCTGCTCTCGCCTCCTGCTGCAGCAGCCGTACTGCAGTGCCTCCCAGCATCTTCCTGCCTGCTAAAAAGAAAAAAAAAAGAACACGCACGTTTGCTCTCTCTTCCTTGGAAACAACAGCAAAACAGGGAGGGATAAGAGCTCCCTCTGAATGCAGCTTAAAAGAGACAGTATTAAGGAAAAAAAAACACCCACAAAAGGAAAGACAAAAAGCGCGAGCGAGGAGAGGTGATGTGGAATATTATTTTCTCTTCGTGTGAATGGGAAAGCAGCTCGCATACCAATGTTTCTGTGAATGGAGAGAGGCCTCTGTGCCGCTGCAAGGCAATCCCCAGGGATCGAATGGTTCCATCCAATCAGAGGAGGGTAGGATGACTCATTCAGGGATGGCTTGCAGAATAGTGGAAGAGACCATTAGGAGCATACATGTAGGTGGTCACATGTTTCATTTCTATGTAGCTAATTAAATGGTATTTTTAAACTGCTTTGAAATCGAAATATAGTCTAGTGCTAATGCAGTTTTTTCTTTTTTACGATATTTATGACATCATGTTTTTTAAGACAATATAGGCTTAATGCAGCTTCATTTTCTACTGTTGCAGTATTAAAAATGACGGATGATTCATCAGTTTTGTGTAGCTTTTGAAGACGCAGAATATCAGTGGAGCCTACTGAATTATTAACAAAAGCTATGAAAAGGATTTACACATTACACTTTACAATTCTTCATCTTAACAGGGAACAAATACAAGACCTGTCAGCAAATGGTGGTTCTTTGCAGCTTATTCAATATTAATTTAGACTTAAATAGGGCAACATTTTAAATTTAAAAAATAACTCCTTGTCATCTAGCCTACATGTCATAAGGGGTTATCAGACAGGCAGGTGTTCATGTGTTAGTTTATACAGCATGCTTCACTGTCTATATTTTTCACTTGCATTGATAAAACAAACGTCCTCCTTTCATTGCATCACCTTTCACTTCTCTGGACTTTGTTGAGATCTATGCTGACCTGGAAGACAATACAGATAGAAATATAATCTTGCACATGACCTGCCTGACAAAAAATAGAAACTGATTGGAGCTCATAGGCCTGTATCTTACAAGTAAAACAAAAATAGTGAATATATCACATAAAAATAAAGGACCAAAAATGCGAATAATTTCAGATGATTCAGGTGCCAGAACGTTACATTTTTGGTGTAGTGCCAGCACAAATGTATTCTTTTACCAAGCCTAATTAACTGTTTGACATTATGTAGGCCTCACAGCATGCAGCACAACCTTCATTTCTTCTTGCCCCTATTTAATCAGATCCTGGTCCAAGACTAGCAGTTTTTTTTCTGGACAATGTCATGACATAGATCTACAGTGCATTATGAGTTAGCAAGCCAGCTAGGCTTACCACTTATTGTTGATGCATTGGCACTAGTGCATTGGTGGTAACACAAGTGATTACATGTTGTATGTAGACTACATGTTAAATATGATGTAGACTACATGTTGTATAAGATGAATAATGCAGGAATGCACTCGGTTTTCAAATACGGTATGCTTGAACTCTGTATCTTGCTGTCTAAAGTGTAAGCTATTATTTAATTTAATAACATAAATGACAAACTTTAACCTCTGCCAGCGGAGGTTATGTAACCAATCATGTAACTTTCAAAATGGGCTAACTTAAAAGTGATTAGATTCTAGTTGTTAAATGTATTTAATTTCTATGTGCATATTGGATAGAATTTTACTGAGGGTAGCCTTTTGCTAAGCCTGATGGCACACTAACATGGGTATTTTAAAGTTCGCTGTACCTTCGCCATAATCCCAAATGTTCCATTTTGGTTATGAAATATTGTCTACCTTGATGGAATTTTGCTAGAGTTCTGTTTTTAGATCGGCTATAGTTTCAGCAGTAGACTACTTGTACTTTATTAAAATTTACAACACAGCAGCGTTAGTTACGCTAATGCTGTCGATGGCTGACACTATGCAAACCAATATACAGTATCCCCGAATGAACGGCGGGCCAACGTGACTCATACCAGGACTCCAGATTTCAAGCCAAGAAATGTCTAAAATCATTGTGAGGATCTACAAGATACACGGCTGTGTGCGCCAACAGCAGAATAAGTTGTTGACAGTAAAAAAGTGGGTGAACGCAATGAAAGGGCACAAGAAAGTATACCCATACCTATCTACATTTCTTTCCCTTGTGTTGTCTGCCTGCGTCCACCTTGCTCACTGCTGGATTCAGGCTGGATTGGACGGTCCCCTGATGTTGCCAGGGCAACTCCACTTCAGGCAACGCGTGGGCTAGGCCATGTGACTATTTATAACCAATGGGTTGCGTGTTGGTCAAATTTCACTGCGCGTTTAAACTGAATCAGTTGAAATAGGTCCGTGTGTCGTGTCTGAGGAGTTGAAAGGAGGAACTCGTGGAAGCTACGATAAATCTTGATAGACTGAAAATAAGTATTTTATATACATATATACCCTTTTCCTTAAAACAGAATGTCACAGAAGCAAATATACTACTCGGATAAATACACCGACGACCAGTATGAATACAGGTAAACTTCAGTGGTTTTTATCTGGATATCTGGCGCTAACGTTAGGTAGCTAGCGGTGGCCAACACGACTTCACACGCTGAACTTTGCTAGTGTCAGCTAAGCAGGCTTGAAACTTTTTGACTAGTATGAAAAGTTTAGCCAGTATCTCCAAGTTTAGTGAACTGGTAAACGCAGTAATTTTAGTGTAACGTTAAGTGTACTAGATGTAAGACTTTACTGTTACGGCAACGTGATAAAACTAGCATTAACTGGCTAGTTTGTATATATTGTGCAGTCAAACAAGTGGGAAATAACTGTCTAGCAGCTAAATCGGTAATGTAATTGTTAACTGTCTGTTGATTTCCTGTCCTGTTCGAAAGCATTTTCACTTGTGAACACATCACTTGGTAAAGCAACATAACTTGGTATTTTCCCCATTTGTCTGAGGTTTCACTTGCGAACCCTATGTTTGCTAACGTTGGGTAATTTCGGTAATTATAGTCAGTGGAATTGAGCCGGAGAGGGAGGCTACGTCAAAGTAGCAAGGTTTACATTCTATTACATTACCTACATGCACGCCGAAAGATAACTTTATCTTGCTTTGGGATGTCATCTGGATGTTTTACTTTCTTAGTAAGATCTGTGTAAGTTCTCGGTTTGGGTCAATGTTTTAAAGTCATTGTGTATACAAGTAAGGTAAACTAGGCCTATAGGCTAGCTCTTATTGTTTATATTGCTGAATTTAAATAATCGTGAATTACTCTTTTACGCAGGCATGTAGTATTACCCCGTGAACTGGCTAAGCAAGTCCCCAAATCCCATTTGATGTCGGAGGACGAGTGGAGGAGACTAGGCGTCCAGCAGTCACTTGGTTGGGTGCACTACATGATTCACGAGCCAGGTAAGACACTTCAAAAGTAAAGGCCTCTATCTGCACCATACTGTCAGGTGTTGGGTGTTTCATTTCTATATACATATATATATATATGCACACACACACACACACACACACACACATATACACACCTCACAGGCACTTTCACACTGCAGGTGTAACGGCTTGGACTGTGATCAGCTTGACTGGTGATGTTTGCCTAATTTCACTGAATATCCATGAAGCCCCCGCCTAGGCTACAACACGCCCCCGCCCCCGGATCACCATATGCATGAAGCATGTGCCTGAAACAACGGTACAAAGTTTCGCCGAATAAAGAGTATGTCGGCAACGAAAGTGCAATGAACGACCACACCAGTGTCATCTACACACAATAAAAACATGTTGCATGAACAGTAACAAAATTCACACACATTTAAAATTGTCGTCCGAGAGAGGGCTCGAACCAAAGAAATGACATCGCTAGAGCCAACACCAATGCCAGGCTGAGCTCAATCCTGCTACGCCACGGATCGCCGAGTCAGCCGTCTTCCTGACTGGTACATATGTAACACTGACCTAATTTGACACAAGTTAACATAGGCGAAAACATAAACGCCCATGTTAACTGGTGATATCACAAGTTAACATGGGCGTTCGCAAGTTAACATAAGCAAACGCTGCGGCTTGTTCAGGCCTTCAAAGCGGCCCATATTGTCCAAACAATGAAAATGCAATTAACGATCACTCCAGTCTTAACCACACACAATAACAAACGTGCTGCATGAACAGTAACACAATTCACAACAAAAAATACAAAATGGTCCTCCGAACAAGAATCGAACTAGAAATGCAAACTCAACACAAGGCCCATGCACATTCCCGTTGCGCCACGACCTGCCGTCAAACGCACATGGCACTGTAACACACTTCAACGCTCACCTCAATCGACACCAGTTGACATACTATGAAAAGAGTATACGCCCATGTCAGCTTGTGATATGCAAGCCACACAGCAAACGCTGTGAATCCAAGGTTCAGTCTTCCCACATGCAGGCCCAGCGAACCTAGGTTATTATGAGAAAAGTATGACCCCACTACAAACGTTCAAGGCCACTTGGACGACCAAACGTGTCTTCCCTGGGTAATTCGACCGAACACTGTTTCACACCAAAGAACCTGGCATGCAGGACACATTCCCACTGTAGCCCGACATCCCACAATATGTAGGCCTTAAAAAACCTCTAAAACACAGCAAGTCAACATGGGCATTCAGTGTCTGCCTGAGTACATCACATATTCAGGGTGCAAGAAGTAGTGTGTTTATGTAGTTCGGATGATGTTCATTTCGAGTGTCAGTGTGACAAACGGCCATAACAGGCACCATTCAGGTTTGTTTGGATTCATCAGCAACAAGGTTGCCAAAATCTTGAAGTTATAATGCAAAAGAAATACAAACACTAATACTGCAATATAACAATATTCGTGACATATTGTCAAAAGGGTCATAGTGGAGAACGTTCAGCAACCCTGGCCATCAGTCTTCAATAATAGTCCTTTAGCACCAATGCTCAACCGACCTGCCGACGAACGCAACTGTCACTGTAATACACCCCAACGCTCACCTCAATTGACACCAGTTGACATACTATGAAAATAGGATACACTCATGTCAACTGGTGTCGATTGAGGTGAGCGTTGAAGTGTGTTACAGTGCCATGTGCGTTTGACGGCAGGTCGTGGCGCAACGGGAATGTGCATGGGCCTTGTGTTGAGTACACTGCGTGGTGGGTTTGCATTTCTAGTTCGATTCTTGTTCGGAGGACCATTTTGTATTTTTTGTTGTGAATTGTGTTACTGTTCATTCAGCATGTTTGTTATTGTGTGTGGTTAAGACTGGAGTGATCGTTTGCATTTCCATTGTTTGGACAATATGGGCCGCTTTGAAGACCTGAACAAGCCGCAGCGTTTGCTTATGTTAACTTGCGAACGCCCATGTTAACTTGTGATATCACCAGTTAACATGGGCGTTTATGTTTTCGCCTATGTTAACTTGTGTCAAATTAGGTCAGTGTTAGATATGTACCAGTCAGGAAGACGGCTGACTCGGCGATTCGTGGCGTAGCAGGATCGAGCTCAGCCTGGCATTGGTGTTGGCTCTAGCGATGTCATTTCTTTGGTTCAAGCCCTCTCTCGGACGACAATTTTAAATGTGTGTGAATTTTGTTACTGTTCACGCAGCATGTTTTTATTGTGTGTAGATGACACTGGTGTGGTCGTTCATTGCACTTTCGTTGCCGACATACTCTTTATTCGGCGAAACTTTGTACCGTTGTCTCAGGCACATGCTTCATGCATATGGTGATCCGGGGGCGGGGGCGTGTTGTAGCCTAGGCGGGGGCTTCATGGATATTCAGTGAAATTAGGCAAACATCACCAGTCAAGCTGATCACAGTCCAAGCCGTTACACAGGCACAAACACAGTAGCAGACCAAGACTAAAGACTTTGCACTTTGCAGAGACATCGGCTTCTATGTTTACGATGTCCATTCCAGTTCCACCATACTGTTATATAATTTTCTAATAATCTCACTTACTTTTGCACGTATTTATAATGTTCTTGTGTCTTGCATACTGTTTATTTGAAGCTGAGAACTAACAAAACAGACTTTGATGTGCGTGCCTAATGACAAAACAATAATTCTGAATAATTTTGAATCTTCTCTTGTTCCAATTTTTGTTTCCTTCAGAACCCCACATTCTTTTATTTCGAAGACCTCTTCAAAAGCTATGATGTCGGGCAGAAAAAAACGCTCCTCCCAGGAACAGCTCTGTGCTTTATACTGGTATTCAGTGAATACTTGCAACCTATCAGCGTATTGCCTTATGTGCACATGTGGTGTTATCTCAGCAAAAAAAGAAAAAGAAATAAACTCAGATGTCAAGTGGAGGCCCTTTGCAGCACTGTACTATGGCCATTTACGTCCAGAGGAATTGCTACTGTATTACTGGCATACCCACTACCTGTTGGATCATGTGTCAAATGTATGGATAAAATCACAGGTGTTAATATTGATGCTACTGTTGGTAAAGTTTAATGTTTACCATTTACTTATGTATGAAGTGATTGATTTTGAACAATTTTTTTAAGTGTCAGATCTCATAAGTCTATCCTGGGTTTAGAAAGGGTTCACATGGATGTCTAGACATGCAAACTGATCTGGATTTCTTGGAACTTGTAGTATAATTTTTTCAGAGCCTTTGTGGCTGCACAAGAACCAACTGAGTTGGGCTCTGTCTTGTATGTGCCTGATATGTGTCTGTCGGTAGCATCAGTATTGTCCATATGTTTGTTGGTGAAGTGTGGCTGCAAAGATAGTGTGTGTGGACGTCTGTGGTCTTGACTGTGGAAATATTCTGATTTCCCATTGTTAATTTAGTCACTGTAATTGTAGCTATTCACACAAGGTGAATGTTGACCAATACTGTATCATTGTAAATGAAATTGAGAGACTTTTTACTCCATGATCTGATGGTGCTTTCCTTTTTTTTCATTTCCTGGTACACTTGGGGTTGAGTAGTAATGAATCCTTGAGGTTGTTCTGCCTCTTGCATGGGGAAAAAAGATGGCAAAATTGCTTTGTCAGTGTTTCAAATGGTCTGACTTTAAAATAAATCTTTCTTTTTATATTGGTGAGTGTAGTGTACTTTCCTTTATTTCTGCTAGGGGGTGCTAGTGGTGTAGCATTTGATGGAGGTTGTAGAATAGGTTGGGGTGGGTAGGCTGTTATAGCAGGAATGTATGTAAATTAAGGAGAATGCTTTCATGAAGTACAAAAAAAATGTTCACAATATTTAGGCGTATGTTTGCATATACACTACATACTACAGACCTACTAGCACAAAAATTAGTAGAATCAAAATAAAGAGAAGTGCCTTCAAAGAGTGCGTTTTCTTGGGACATCGGATAGTCAGTTGTCGCTGTTGTGGGCAAGAATGCCGTCTTACAGGAGACAGTACTTCAGAGTACTCCAACCACAAACTAATAATTGATGTGAGTTGTCCGTTATGTTCAGGGTTTTACGCAACATCCTTTCCTTAGCTGTTCCGTCAGTCGGTAGTCTTGGGCTCAAAAGCTCCAATGTTGCTCCAGAAACAAAATACTGGAAAGAAATTTATGCTTGCAACAACAAACTAAATATACAAAAGCTTGTGTACAATGAAAGACTTCATCCTCATCAAGAAGCAGATTCTGCTCTCTGTATTCCTATATTCAGTCTTAGTTACACTTCTAATGCAGTCTGTTGTCATGGTGAACATTGAGGTATCGTTACCACTGTCCATCACATCTACCTCTTGCACCTGGTGGAAGTAATGTTTAAAGTAGCCCTGGTCTTTGACCACAGACATTTGTTAAGTGGGCGGGGTTTTGGAATCAATGACCCTTAGACCTTATGGTTTATCTTTTCCTAAAAAAACATTTTCTTGAATAGTAAATAAATTACCTTTGGTAGGGACCTTCTTCCGGAGGTTTAAACAGATATCACACGGTGAAAGTCAGATTTGCCAAAGAATTTGTTAGCCTTTCAGGAAATCAAAACATGAAACATATTTTGAATGCTCATACCATCTCCCCAGTTTTTTAAATGTATCTAAGCCACCATTTAGCCTACACATTTATTGGTAGTTTGTTGTTAGCAATAACTTTCACTGGTAGCATATTTACTGTATATTGGAGTAAAATTTGCCTAATGAAGTTGAAATGAAAGCTAACTTCTTTGGATTTAAAGTGGTTAAGACAATTGATTTCTTCATGTTTCAGTTCATAAATAGACACAAAGTATTCATAAACACAACTTTAATAGTGACCACACCTCCTATTTTTCTTTTCAAATATTGAAAAACTTAAATAGTTTTTATGGTCAATATGGAAAAAAACGTGCTCTTAGTGGGTCAACAAAACTTTAACAAACTATGATCCTTTTTTGCAAGTATCCAGGATTAAAAATGAATTAAGGACAAAAATGACAGAGATGCTTGAAAAGTCTGCCACCAGTAAAACAGTGCTTGGAAAAAGAAGGAGACTTTGGAGATACATGTGTGCACCATTCAGCAAATGTACTTTGCAGCAGCATTTGACACCTTTCTTAAGCAGTTTGCGAACTGTTGGAAAACAACAATACATCGATAATTTGAAAGTGTGTTCAAAGATATTTAGATGATGTCTATCATGTTTTCTACTGTGTGGATGCAGTTCTGTGAGAATCAGTGACTGACCTCGGCTTTGGTGCACTTAACCAAAAAATACGAAAAGTGTTACATTTAGCAGTCACAAACCTGCCGGAGTCGGGCTTGTACATTCAGGAGCTCTGAAGGAGTCTGAGGGGAAAACCTTTGAGGTAAGTGATTTTGGCAGCTGTGAAACCCAACACATAGGTCATGGGTGCCACTTTTTGTCCTCTCATAGCTCACACAGAAAGGCCTTTGACCCACTGTGTAGGACCTGAGAAATGGGAAAAGGTTGTTTCACTTTATATCAACAGTGGTATGTTTTTTTTTACATATCTCACCGGATAACTGCAGTGATGACTGTGGGGGGGAAAATAGTTGCATAATGCAACCAGGATAAGTAGACCGAATGGCCAGGATCTCCAGAGCAAGTCAAGACATCATTTTAGTTAAGACACCACTGATATACTTAATCTTCTTCAAAGCTGTAATGCTCCACAAACATGTTTCACATTTCCACATAGTATGCTTCATTATTCTGATGATCTGAGAGATCAGTCAGATATGAAACATTACCAGCAAAAAATGTTAATATATACTTTTTAAAAAGGAAAATAACAGAAAAGACAAAAGAATACAGAACCAGTCTTAGTCCTCTACATATGAACTCTGACACCAAGGCGGTGTGTAACATTTGTCATAAAGTGATTCATAATCAGTCAGAAAGCACACACTACTTCAAAAGAACAACCACAAAGATGAAAACGCAAACTCTAAATCATGAGTTGATTGCCATGTGCTGATTTAAGGCTTCATTCCATCTTCCCATCTCCATGACATACTTGTATGTTTAGACATGGCTCCTAGAATGTAGTGCATTCATTCCTCTGGTTGAAACCACTCCTTTCCTTAGCACTTGGGAAAGGTCATCGCTAGTGTGCGCTGTAAAGTCCAGCAGGTAGGCACTGCAGGCGGGTGGGTAACGTCATCCCCCCATCTCTTTGTCCCTTGCGCTGGTGTCCATTCACCAGAAGGTGGTGTATGGAGGATTCAATCGTCACCAGTGGACTTTCCTAAATCTCAAATGATGCCTTGTCCATCACAGCTTTCCTGTGGGAGCAAAATGTTGCTGTATTCAAAATACAGTGTTGTACACGATTTTACAAATAAAAAGTTAGGCAGAGGTAGCTTAAGGCAAAAAAATGTGTTTTGCCTAGGCAGTTAAGGCCATCATCCATGGTGATAAAAAAAAGACTATCACATTAATGTGCTGACATCTACATGACTAGTTTACACTAGTGCAATGTAAAAAATATTTTAATACTAGTTTCAAGAAAGCTTACAGTTTCACGTTTGAGCTTTTTTGTAAACAGAAGAGAATGTGCAGTTTAATTTGTGCATTGGGCATTTGTTTTGAAATGAGGGCAAATGGCATAAAACCACCTAAAACATACAAGCTTTTAATTTATATCATTTGATGCCATGTTCCATCAATGTACCACCACAGGCAGTGATGGGCATACTGGATTCAGAAGCAACAAATTATAAACTATTCACAAAATCATCTGATTGTAATTAGCAGAGGTAATTAAGAGTTAATCATTGCAATCAATTGTATAAATGCACATGTAGAATCATGTAATTTGGAATATGTGGTATTAGATTGTAGCCTCTAAAGGTTGCTCATCACTGCACACTGATGTACAATAAGATTAATATGAACATAACTAATACAACCACTTTATTCCTCTACGGATGTGAACCTACCCATGCTTTTTTCCATCTCCGCAGCAATTTGTCATGGTCCGTCAATGCACTTCTCCATTCACTCATGTCTCTGGAGATATCTGTGTCTTCATCTAGTCATAAACAGCACATTTACATGGCCCTTACAGAGGGTTTCAATGCATTGGCATAAGCCTATCAACACAAGTGTGGTCAGTCCTTTCCTGTATCCATGCCATTTCTCATGCAGTCACACCTGCTAGAAAAACAAGACAGATATTTTCCAGTGGTGCAGGAGAGCCCAGCTTCAGACATTAAAAACCCTGCCACACCACCTGTTCCTGACCCATTAATCAGACAGGTAGTGCGCACAGGCAGAAGAAAAACATGGCAGGGGTTTTTAATTTCTGAATCCGGACTTTATCTCTTAGACAGTGTTTAGAGCCCTTGACTGAGTTTTCCATGCAAGATCTCCATGCAGATTCACAATGGGCCGAGTGCAAGTGCTACCTCTGTACGCTTACTGTTAGTGTCTGTACTGCATTTGTCTTATTTGGGATGTAATTATCTCCTTTTGGAAGAATAATGTATGTTAAAAGTTTCACACTCTCATTGATATGCAATCTGAATTGCAAAGAATTTAGTTCAACTTCCTGTAATTCTAATTCTAGTTCAATTCAACATTCTGTGAGGTGGAGCCAATTCAAATTCATTCACTGAATTGAATTAAATTCAGAAATTTGCCCAACCCTGGCACACAGGCAGAAGAAAAACATGGCAGGGGTTTTTCATTTTCTGAATCTGGAATCATCTCTGAATTTGGAATCTTTCATCTGTTCAGAAGCCTCGACTAAGTTTTCCATGCAAGATCTCCATGCAGGTTCCCAATGGACCGAGTGCAGGTGCTACCTCTGCGGCTGATGCGGATGTGCACCTCAGCGGTGTCGTTGCCAGCTTTTGCAGAGGCAGTGCACCGGTAGTGAGCATCCTTGATCAGGTGGGTCTCCTTTACCCAGCTGCTGAGCAAAACCACTCCCTGGGTAACAGCGAGCCTGTGCTCAGTGACTGACAACAACTGCGTCCTCTGTCCATCGACCAGCCAGTGAATATGCACATCACTGGGACCTGAGAACAAACAGCAGTTCAGGACATGGCATTCGGACAGCACGGCCTGGTAAAAGAACCCCTTATGGCTATAGAGTGGATCCTTAAAAGCTCCTACAACAGTTACTTCCAACCTCTTTACTCCCTATATTTTATGTCAACTTTCAAACTTGACATGCATTTATCTTAAACTTGTGTTCTGCAGTGTTTTGACTTTTGCCTTGTTGCAAAGAGTTTTCATTTCAAATTAACATGTGTGTTTCTTACATGGATACAAACTGTAGATACACCGATATTACCTTATTTTCAAAGGCAATATTCTACTTTTCATTATGTTTTGATCCACCAGGAAGCACATAGACACAGACACACACACACTTTGTTTCCTCAATGTCTGACTGTCGAAATTACAAGGACAAGGGTTTTCAAACCATTTCAAGTCAAGATTTATTTAGCCTCCCTGTCAACAGTAACCAAAAAACTGCAAGAATGTATTTACATCAAAATGTATATACAATATGTACAAAATATTTACACTATTTAGGAAGACAACTGTATACGTAGGCATGGAAATGCTAACTGACACAGTGATATTTACCCTTTGTTTCATAGAGGCTTCACATAAAAAAGAATTAAACTAATACAGCTGCTCATTATCAGTAGAAGTAAATTTGTTTACATTGCAGAGAAAAAAAACTATCAAATTTGCCAGGAATTAGTGGGACAAAACTATTATCGGAAAAAATACAGAATTTTAATCTCTGAGAAACCTTCTTTAGTTTTAAAAAAACTCACAATAAAAAAATTACAACAAAATAAATTACTCTGTAGCTTAAAGAATTTCAAAAAACTTACCAAACTTATATTATATTGTACTTTTTAACCACTTTAGTGGTGTTAGGAATAATTATAAAAGAACAAACACAAGAAGTGGTTGGCTCCCCAAAATAGGAATCTTTCATACATAAAAAGAGGCAGGCCTGGAGTAATGCTAGGTGACGTGTAAAGCATAGCATGCAATGCATGCATGACTACAAACAGACAGAGGGTGTGTGGGGGGGTTGGAGAGGTGACAGGTCAAAGGTGCCACTCACCCACAGCTAGGCAGAAGAGAAGGAAAACCTGGTGGGTGTGGACCCCCCAGGCCTGATCCTGCAACAAGGGTGGGAGCAGCCTCACCACCCCCTGCAGGCCAGCAGCAGAGGAGGAAGAAGAGGAGGAGGTGGAGGAGGAGGAAGAGGAGGAGGAGGAAGAGACAGAGGGACTACTTCCGGAGGTGCACACGACTGAAGTATCAACAGGAGGAAACATGACAGCAGGGGCTGTGAGAGGGAATGAGAGACAGAGCAAGAGAGAACAGAAGAGAAAGGTGGAGAGAGAGAGGAAGAGGAAAAGGAGAAGGAGAAAGAGTGAGTATGTGCATCAGGGAGCGAATGGAGAGGAAATTACATGCACAGAAGGAAAATAGCTGGAGGTATACCAACAATCACACACCAAGATGGAAAAAATGTGATGTTATGTTTTTTTAAAAGGCTTCAAGAGAAAATACTAATGTCAGTCATGACAAATATGCCACATACAAGGCAAGTAAAATTCTGTAACATTTGTCTGTCAATATAGTACTTTAAAAAGTCAGATGAGAAGACAAGAGCAGCTTGTTTCTCACCTGTCATTGTCTACAAGTGCCCCTGACTAATTCTAGAAACTTCATTGTTGAGAAGACCTTAGGGAACATACATCTTAACAAATCTTAGGAAAACATCTTTCTCTAGTCACAATGATTCAACAAAGAGATCCATGGCTGCAAATACTTACATATTTATCAAAAAATCAAAAAATAAAACATAAAATAAAAGAGTCCCTTGATTAAGTGATTTTTTTGTATGAGTGCAAAAACCATCATGGAATCCAGCATTTTTTGGTCTGATGTTATTCCAATAGCTTTTTTTGTCTTTGTTAGTTTGTGATGGTCAGAAATCTTGCCCAAAGCTCCACACGAATTAGAACAGTCTTCATTAAAGGCCAGTTGGGGGACACAAAAAAGTAATCTGGGCACTGGAAATGTCAAGCCTGCTAAGAAAGCTACTTTGCAGCATGAAAAACATACGACAGACCACTTCAGCTTTTTGGGATTGCAGCAGTCGTGTCCTTGTCTCTTTACTGGTCCAATCAGTCTCCCACAGACAGGGCACCCTCTCTTCTCTCTGGGCATCGCATAGAATGTTCTAGTGTTGTGCCCCCCTCATCTCGTCACTGCCCGAGCATCAAATGGTAAAGTTCCAGAACAAAGTCTGATGAAACATCCCTGAGGTTTAACCACATGTAATGGACCACATGTCTTGCGCCACAGTATTTACATAGCAAAGTCTGAACACAGCCTCTTTAAAAAAAAAAAAAAATACAACCATAGAACTACTCTATACTCCAATTTGGAAAACATCAAGTTCACTTACCAATTTGGTAAATCATGTTTCCAATTTGGAATTCAAATTGAGTTGTCTTGCAGAAAGGATGCACAAGGTTACCACAGGGTGTTCAGTTTAAAGCTAAATTCTATATTACAAAAATTAAAAAAAGAAATATATTGCATTAGGCTCAGGAAAAAGGAAGAGGACTGGGGTTGGGGAAGAGTCTATATTATTTAATGCAACGCTTTCGGTCACTTTGCTTGACGAGTCCACCTACATACCTACAATGTGTGACAATCAGCTTGAAGTGGGGGACAGTAAATTGCTTAGCAACTGAACACTGTGTCTGAACTGCGTGATGAATGGAATGGAATGGGAGTCTGGGGTTTAGGTAAGGACATATGCACTCCAGGTAAGGACATATGCACTCCAGGTACAGCTAGTCTGCATCTGCATACTCAATAGGCTGTGACACACAGTCCACGTCAAAAGGTCTCTCCTTCGGAGGGCTCTTGTCTCCGCCGTACCCCTCCTGCGAGGGTACCTGGCCGTTCCCACACTCGGGTTCTGTTTCGTAGCCCGTGTCGCGGAGGGCACGCAGCTGGGCGCCGTTCTGGAACAGCTGCTCCGTCAGGTCGGGCTTCTCGGCGGGCATCTCCATGAGTCCAGCCTCACAGGCTGCGTACTCGGGCTGCGGCTTCTTCTGGGTGCCCAGCAGGGCGGCACGCAACCGCAGGCACGGCGCCGGCAGGTAGCGCATGTAGCAGTTGTACGCCAGCGCGGCCAGGAACAGCAGGAAAAAGAGCAGGAAGAGGAAGAGGAGGGCGCCGCTGTTGTCGTGCTGCAGGTACTCGGCCGAGGGGTCCAGGGTCTTAGTGCCCGGTGCATTGCTGGAGGGGGCCATGGGCTGGAGGGGGGCGCTGTCTGTGTGGTCTATGTTGGAGCTGAGGGCCGGGGTTAAGGGGGGAGTTTGCTGCGTCGAGCTAGGCAGGGCGGATGTTAGTAGAGGGGTGGCGGAGGGGAAGTGGTTACCTTCAGCCGGGGCGGTGGGCGTGCGAGCTGCCTTGGCGCGAGAGGAGACTGTGGAGGAGGTGCTGGCGGTGGAGGAGGAGGAAGAGGAGCGGGGGAGGTGGCCGGGCGAGCGGGGCTTCACGGGCATCAGCAGGCTGAGTCTGTACCCGGCCACCAGTTTGCTGAAGTCCTTGCTGGCCGCCCGCTCCACGGACCAGCACTCGTAGACGCCCTGCTCCTCGGGGCCCACGCTGTAGATCAGGAGCCCCGTGTCCGACATCAGGTGGAACTGCGACGCCTCGGTCAGGATGCTGCCGTTGACCTTCCACAGTGCAATTGCCCTGTTGGACAGCAGGGGGCAGGGCAGCTCTGCGGAACTCCCTGGCTTCACCACCATGTCCCGGTACTCCTTCACTTTGAGTCTCCTGGCTGCAAAAGGTCAAGTTTATTAAGAGTCAATTGTTTATTATTTGTGGTTTATTTGACAGGAACAGATACAATGTACACAAACATGCAGTAAAAACAGGTTTTTGATGCAATATACACAAACAGGCTGCAAACACTTCACTCATTAGAGAGGCTTTTCTTGGTGGAGTTCAGTATACACAGTATGTGTCGATAACAAAATTAAACAAGTAATAATAAAGAGATTACATGGACAAAAAGAGGATAATCACAACAATAAAATAAATAGTAATAATAAAATTAAAGATCTTGGGGAGGGGAGACAAACAAGGCCACTGAGTGACTACAAGCTTCTTAACATCCTGCTTATTGCCCCTACTTGTTTAGCTTTATGAAATACCACATGTAAGAACGGGTTGGCTAAAAATAGACAAGAATCATTTATAGTTTCTGAGACGGCCTGGGGAATGTTAAAGGTGATATATGTGAGAAATGTACTAGAAGTAATCATAAAACAGTCCTGATATGTCAGCAGAGATTAAGGAAACATGTTAAATTGCGATACTAATTTCACAACAATAGCACAGCCTGACCACAGACGAGAGTTTAATGTACAGCCTGCAAATTCTGTGTTATGGTTTTGTTTCTGTTCTGCCTCTTTCCTCTAGAGGGGGAAAACGCTTAACAGAATGAAACATTTGACTGCAGTACCAGTTTTGGCCACAGCCCTGTGTATAACTCTCAATTTAGACAGAAATATTACAAACTTAACTATATCCGCTGCACTCCCTCTCCCCTCAGAATCTCATTTAGAGGCTCTATATAGCTCAGTGCACCAAGATAATCACTGCTGATAAGCTAAGTAACATAACACCGAGGGCTGCACTCTCTAGCCTCTGAAGAGCAGATGCAACATCCTCATGTCATTAGCAGCCTGTGTTGCGGGTCATTGTCTGATATTATCAACCCCAGCCCTCCATTAACGTACCTGGGGGACATCGGTCAGCCTCACCAGACAAGCTCTGGATCAAATGACTGCAAAAAGAGACCCGAAAATAAGTGTTAGGATAATTACAGAAACAACAAAGGCCTAGTCTTATAAAAATAAAAAATAAACTCTTAGACTGCAGGTGAACATAAAAAGCCATGCGTACCGGAAATCTGTCGCATCCGGATTACTGAATATGTTGACACACGCAGAGGTCCGAGGGTCCCAGGCACAGTAAGGGTCCCGAGCCAGGATGCAGTCTCCACAGGTAGGGTACTTCTCACAGAACGCAGTGGGTGACTGCACCACACCAGAGTCTGAACCAGCGTACAAAAACCTCCCCTGGTCACAAACATGTACACAATAGAGCAGCAATTACAATTTACAGCAATTTACAGGCTGATTGTTAACTCAAATTAATAGGCAAGTATTTTAATAATCTATAAATTGGTTTATTTTTTTTTACACCAAACCAATTCATTTATGGAGTATTTTAATAATCAATAAATTGTTTTTTTTTTTTTTTTTTTTTTTTTTACACCAAACAATTGCCAGATCAGTTGACAATGAAAGTAACTGTTAGTTGTAGCCCCTAACGCGCACAACATGATGCCCCTGTGTAAGTCATCATGTATTTCACTCACTGGCAAGCAAAGCAAATGCGCTATGTACAAGTCTGAGCAGGCCTAGCTTAAAAGATCCATCAGGCAGCATTGTGTTCAGTTACAAATTTGATTCTGTGGTTGGGAATATCAGTGTTCAAAAACCACCAACAGGTATCTTATGTTTTGTGAAGCGGCCTTGAAAAACAATAGATGCACTTGTGGGTACTGGCTGCAAAATGGAAGAATGACTTGTGGTCGACTGATTGCTCAGACTCGCTGTCTCCATCATCGGAAAGTTTCTCCTTTCCACTTAAGCGCAAACACAGCTGATGTTACATGGGATGGCCATCCTAAACCAGAGCTGTAAGCAAAAACTGAATATGATCTGGAGGGGATAAAGGAAGCGGGGCTAAATTAATAATTATATGAATAATATATCAGTGGAGGCAAATGAAATAATACAGATCAGATGGTCTCCTCTGGGGTGGGGAAAAGTGGGAGAAGCTGATGCAGGGAAATCTCACCAGCTGTTGCTGATCTAGGCACGCACTATTTTTTTCTCTCTTTCTTTTGGCGCAGAAGCGTGCGTCTTACCCCTTGTGTAGACAGAAGCAAAGTCTTAATGGCCTCTGCATTTTTGAGGAGCTGGATTTCCTCCACTGTGTGGACTTCGCCCTCATAAACCACAGATTTGTGCAAGACTCCTTTATCTGCTCAGAACGACAACAGACACAAACATGACATAGGAAAGTAACAAGAGGGGTTATTTCTGACTGACCCAGATAAGTTGGCTCTAAGTGAGTGGCAATACTTATAACAGAAGATCCCTATGGCTTTGTTTTAATAGAAAAATGAAGCCATAAGACCCCTGTTTTAGGACGAACACCATTCACTGAGTTAACATACCCAGGTGAAGTGACTAAACTTGGTTTCTGGCATACGCCCCAGAACACTGACGCCAAACCTCCCCAGATAAGATGTCATAAACGTGTTTTGGCCTGATTAAAATCCTCACCTGTGCCGGTGAAGAGAATGTCATACACATTGTTATCGAGGGCGCGGACCCTCTCCACAGCAATCTGTGTGTAGTTCACATCTTTGGTGATAAGCCTGGGGCCGCTGCCGATGGGCAGCACTGGGTCCTCCAGCAGTGGGTGGTCTTTGACGAACTGGAGCGTCTTATCTGGGAGATGCAGTGAGCTGCTGATGTTCTGCAGACGGTTGTGGTTGTTGATGCACTGCAGAAAGAGAATAAAGAAGCAGGTTCCTTTGATTTCTGTTCTTGTGTTGACTTTCTGTCTAAATACTGCCAGTGCATTGTACCCAAGTAGGATGCAACAGAGCTCTTGTGGACATGTGAGCTGAGGTAAACAAATTGGTCTTGTCAGTGACATTTTTGAGAGTCTTTGATTGTGAAAATAAGTTTTAAAAAATTTCAAAACAATGAGAATAGAGCAAAAGAGTATAGAAAGGAGCACAGAACTAAATTGTATTCAAGATATTAGTCATATCCAAAATGGGTCAGATGATAACCTCTAAGGAAGCACTCAGTAACAGCACAGCATCACGGCATGTCCGAATCAAAAAAATGCATGAAATTCTGCTTTCTAAAGTACCTTCATTTTGCCAAGTTTTGAAGGCAGAGAGCTTTCCTTCGTACTACCTCCCATGCGCAACATTCTAGCAAATTATGAGGTCAGCTGTTGGCAATTTGACAGCATTTTGGCATTTGTCTTCACAAAGACACTGTTTGACTTAGCATTCTAACAAGGTTATGAGAAACAAACCTTTTAGCTGGATGCTTTGATACCTGATACAACAAGTGACTTGCCAGACAGCAATGCAGCAAGTCGCTACCTCCCTGTTTCAGACAGACAGAATACCATGCAGAAGATGAGTAGCTTAAGGAGTGTTGTTAAGACTCACCGCTCCAGGGCGAGGATTAGGCGTGATGCCATTGTATCTCACCCACTTTGTGTGGGACTGTTCAACGGTGGCTTTTTGCATATATTTCCCCTTTGAAAACACTTCCTCTACAGATGACATGTTGTATGCACACACAGCTGACAGGCCAACGTTTGCCCTGAAGGAAGCAACAGAAGAAAAAACAGTCAGAACAGACATGTCCTAGTCCTTGCTGTATATCATAGTCTGTCTTGTTGATGTCTACTTTGTGGTTGTCTATTGCCTACATCTTCTCCAGGATCAATCAAGTATTTATCTATCTATGGTAGCATGTGAGTTCCCAAAGCAAGACAGAAAAAAAGTCATGTAAGAATGGAAGCAACTTTAAATTTTAACTGGTGAAATTTAAAAACCCCTTCAGCAAAATACAAAGACTCTGTCCAATTTTGTTGCTGTGTAAGCAACAATGATAAAGTGTCTACATTTATCTAGACTGCCCAAGTGCACACAACACAACAGCACACTCACCACTGAGAGGTGAAAACTCCATAGATGACCGTTTCCCTCCAGTCGGGGGTCTTCAGGATGAACACGTCGTGGACCACGTTGAAGACGAAGTTGAGCTCAGGCATGGAGCACACCAGCTTGGCTTTCAGGAAGGACGTCCACTTCTTCTGCAGCGTCCTCTGGCCACCTAGGTCACCCTGAGGGAGAGAGGTGGGGATGAACTTGAGTGAGTGGCAGCAGGCAAGCAAATGTGGGTGTGCGTTTTTCCAGGTTGGGAATCATCTTTTTTTACGTAACCCAGATGACTTATGCCCTCTCATTGCTAGCATTTATTTAAGTGTCATAACTTCAGAAAGTGTAGAGGAAAAAACTATGCTTATTAAATTTACATGGGTAATGTTAAAGTTCCTCAGACCTTCACACATTTTAAGAGAATGCTGAACTATCACTAAATGGGGATCAGACACATAAGACCAACACCTGCTTGAATGTTAGTAAGGTGGTTCCTGCTGAATTGTGACCTCACCCTTCATTCAACGCCCCACTATGTTTACATATACTGGCAGAGGTGTCAGTCCCGGCTTCAAAAGGTAAAAACCCTGCCATGTATTCCTTCTGCCTGTGCATCGAATAGTCATTTCACTTACTAGCTGACCCACCTGTCTGATGATTTGTGTGCTCGTTAGCTTATTATGTGCTTATTAGCTGGTTAAGTAAATGGTTGGATCAAACATGTGGCAGGTTTTTGTACTTTTTGAAGCTGGGATGACGCTGGAATTGTGGCAGGGTTTTCTGGTACCGAGTGACATACTGACCTTACACACACGTGCAATCCTGGGGATCATCAGTTTGCCGTAGAACTCGTATTCCACAGACACCTCTGTGAAGAAGTAGTAGATCTTATCGTCTTCACCATCCGCACTGTTTTTACTCTCTCTGATGACGTCAGCAAACACGAAGCTGGGTTCTGTGGAAAGCATTGGTGGATGGACACTCTATGAAGCTTGCCATATATTACAAAAATTACATCCATGCCAGATCTCTTAAAGGCTTGTGTAACTGACTTAAAACTTAAGGTACATGTGTCTGCCAAATGTCAAACATAAATACTGCACAGATTTTTTTTTACATTTTAAATAATACAGTTGAATATGATTACCATTAAGCCATGATGTGGAGTACTCTGTGCGCAACAGACTCTGAGACAGAGAGTATCTGGAGATGATGGGTTCGCTCCCCAGAAAGTTGTAGGCCGTTCCCGAGTACAGCTCTCCATCTGGGAACATCACAAATCTAGGCTTTAACATCCACTCAATAGACTTTTATAACCAACACAGCAGTTTCCACTTTATAGTGTACAGTGTGTGTGTGTGTGTGTGAGTGCTTTGAGTGTGTGTGCTAACCACACTGCAGAAGCACAAATCTTCCACTCTATAGCATTCAGAAAAAAACAGCAATGTCTTTTTCCCCCTTACGTCCTGGGGCCAGCATCATAACCGAGTCAACTCACCAACCATAACGGTGGTAAAACTTTGTGCAGGATCAAAGGAGCATTTCCCCCTCCCATCTTCTTGCTTTTCCTGAAGCTTAAAATCTTTAAGGGTCTGCAGAAAAAGAAAAAGAAGAAAAAATTGTGGATCAGTTTTGGTCCCAGAGCGTGAAAACAAGAGCAAATCTGTACAGAGGGCAATGGCTGACATACCAGGTGGTCACACTGAGGCTGGAAAGCATGCGTCCCACAGACGTACAGGCTGTCTTTGTTGAGAACTTGTAAAACCCGAATGTAGTTCAGACATTCCGTCTGTGGGGAAGACAGACGTGAACAGTGAGCATGGAAACTTGTCCAGCATGCTTCATTGCCTATAGAAGACTTATCAGATGTAAGAATACTGATAATGAGTTTTTAAACAAACATATCTCAAACATACCTCTTTTGACTTTCCTTTTGCAATACACCTGTCCATGTGTGTTTGTGGAACCTTCCAGATCACCTGAGTGGAAGGAAGCAAGACAAAGTTTGTGCACAATTTATTTAACAAGCCAGATGGAAACTCTTCAGTTAAGAGTAAAAACTCTCCAGTGATCACAGTGAAGCAATTGTCTTGTGTGCATGTTTTACCTTGTTTTTTTTGATGGCAACATCCTTCATGCTCAGCTCAAAGATGGCTTCCCTCGCACCTGCATACAGCACCTCTCTCTCTTCACTCAGGAGCAGCGTGGAATAGTTAAAGACTCCCGGCTCAGAGAACTCCACCAAATTGACATCTGTATAAAAAACAAAAATAACGGACAAATATTGATCAGACCCAAATCAAACAGACAAACTCAGACTTGAGGACCATTTTTAGAGTGGATGTCACTGGCCAATTCAGTTAGGCCTTCTTGCTTCAGGTTTGACTTGCAGGAGAATAATGAAAATAAAATAAAAACATCTGCTATAAAACTCTTCTTTCTTATTCATAAAAGTGTAACAGTGGACTTCCTGATTACCTGATTAGAGAGAGAGAGACAGGCAGGCAGACTGGCAGGCAGGCACTGAAGGCCAAGGGAGCACAAGCAAGATGATTTATGATGAACTTGGCAACACTTAGCGTTACGCTATGTCTGGCAGCGTCCGTGTCAGTGTTCAGAAGCTGCTCAGGTTGCCGCTGCCGGACGCTCGGGCACAACACCAGCAGGCACACACACGCCCGGAAACCCCCACCCACTGCCATGTGCACACGATGAAAGCAAACACGCCATCTCGATGACTGCCTTCTATTTTGCAAGTCCCTCTGAGGTGGCACTAACTTTGATAGCATACTTACACGCTCCACACAGCAGATAGCTTGTTACTGATTCAGAACTAAACTTAAGAAATCTGACAGGCATAATGACAACAAACTTTTCGGTTCTTAATTTGTATTGGATCATTTTTAGTATGGTGTTTTATTAATTTATTGTGTAGTGTAACATGCTTCTGTTATGTCTGCAAAAGCAACAAGAAATAGATGAGCCTATATATATACATTAGTATTACTTTTGCCATAATTGATATTTTAACTGCTTCTGTTGTTCTAGCATGAATAGTATTAATAAAATAATGTGGTGTCTGTCATTTGCACATCACTTTAGAAAAAGTGTCTGCAGAAAACAAAAACAAAACATGAACACAGATTAATAGTAACATCTTTTTTCGGGCTTTGCTGCTTCGTACCTTCATGTTTCCATGATGTCCTTGGTCCACTGGACGGGCCGTGCGTGGAGACCTCCAAGAGCAGTCCGAGAAACACTCCAAGCACACCGAAGGCCATGTTGTTCTCTGGGATCTTTGGCAGAGTGAGATTACCTCTGTTTGGAGGAGACAGAAGCAGGTGGGATCTAGTTAGTAAGGAGACTAGACTGGCAGGCTGTGCTTGACATCAGGGGAAAGAGAGCTGGTGCCAGGCTCTCTGAGCGAGACAGATTAGAAGAAGCGGGTGCAAGACATGAAGCGTGCAAATAGCACAATGCCACAGCCACAGACACCACTTCCCCTCTCTTCTTGGTTAACAGTGCATGTGTCTCACCAAAACAAGCGAGAAAAGGAAATGCAACTTTTAAAATCGGCAAAATATGCAGGCTGACATGCAAAGGTTATGTTTTCAGATCCTTAAAACAATTCTTTTCTTTTATAAAGCATCACATCTGGAGAAAACTTGAAAAAAAATCTCCAGAATGGGACCTGTAAAACTACACTGCCCTACCTCTTACATTTGCGATAAGGCAGATCAAAATCAGAGGTTTGCATGACTAAATTATCATTTTAAATAATTACAACAGGGCCAACTTCTGTGTACCAGAGAGGTACAATTCCCTCTAATACTTTGAAAAGTGAACTACTCTGAAGGTAAAACTTCACTTTCCACAGTCCATTTGTCACACAACTGAAACATAACTTCTCCACATTCATCGACCCTTAATTACAGTAACCTGCACATGTAAAAGAAGAAAATAGACAATGCAAAGAAGGTGGAGGAAGGAAGTTGAGAGATCGAGTGCGAGGGAGCAAGTCACTTGCAGAACAACTACAAAGGAAAAAAAAAAAAAAAAGTGATGACAAGGTGCCAGAATTAGCTGCTCTAAGCTAAATCTGTAGCACGAACAGGTTCCTGAGGCACGTTTTTCCCCTCTGACCAAAGGCCAGGGCTGACCACAGAGCAGGGCAGCAGGGTACAGGGTCAACACAAACACACCGCTTTAAAGGGAGGCCAGGTCCTACCTTTCTTTTGGCTCATCAACTTTAGCGCTCCCCAGTTGGTTCTGGCTAGCTATTCATGCGCTCGCTCACATCCTTAACCTTCTGATGGAGCTGATAACTCAGGTTAAGAGCCTCACATGACAAGAGCGGGCTAGTGTAAAATAAAGCCCAGGAGGAGAAAGATGACACCCAAGATCGAGTGCCTCTGAAATAGCGTTCACTGCCCAGACTTTCTCGTTGTTTTGTTTGCCTCTACCAGCTATTTAGCAAATCATAGCTGCACCCAATGTGACGGTTAATCCATGTCACACTGTAAGCAACAATACTGAAAACAGTTCATGTGAGTGAAGCATTCCCACTGGTCACAACAGTGTCATTATAAACTTATGTTCATGATTATTGTGTTACAGGTGCTGGGCAAAAAATCAACATTAATGGTCTGTACATGGCACACACTGAGCATGTGATGTTTTTTTAATCAACATGCAAACCTCTCCAAAGCTTGTGCAAATGTTCCACTGAATATAATCTGCTACAACCCTGAGAAAACTGGGGCAAAAAGCAGAAACCTGAAAAGAATAAATTCACTCAAGGCATTAAAAAGTACACTATAACTACATCATTTTTACCCTTTTGGCAGCAACACGGACATTGTGAGAATTCACATCAACTGCAGGGTTATTTTTCAGTAATTGTATACCTTGACAAAAAACAATCTGACACCTCATTGAAAGCAGGAAGTAATGAGCTAATAACCACAGTAATTTGACTACTCGTAATTTCTTTTTCTCACATCAAATCACACGAAAGCAAACTTAAAATGGGAGTTGTCTAAATATAATGCCCCAAGTCTTCTTTTTAGCCTTCTCTAGTTTCGTCTCTCGTCTTTCGTGTGTGTTGTCCAGAGGTTAACCTGAGATCACAGAAGATTGCTTGACCTTCCCATTAACGGGGCAGCGCTGGATCAGGACGAGGGCTAGTGCTTCCGTGGAGCTGCAGCTCTCGCTGTGCCTGGAGTTAATGTGCTTTTGGCCAGCGTTCACTGCAGAGGGTTACAGATAATAAGCGCGTCATAGCCAGATGGCCACTGCAGGTTTAATTATTTTCTTTCTCTTGTGGCTTGGTGTGTGTTGAGGGGAAAGCGATCCCGTGTGAGAGCAGGTAGAACGGGTTCCTTCACGTTCCGCCCCAGCAGAGAAAGAGCCTGTTTGACTCACATGAAAGATGGAGGAGGGTCAGGGAAGGTTAAATAAAGGTCTGCCGTCAGATTCCCACTGTTCAAGCTGACATCTGATAACAGGTGTTTTATAACTACGCTCTGAGAGCTGGTAGCGTAATCTGCACTGGTCATACAGTGTAGAATAAAAATATATAATATTACAGAAAAAAAACTATTACAGATAAAAAAAGAATGTGCCACAGCTGTTTTTGCTGATACAATACTTGATGCACCTTCATTTGAACTGCATGAAAAAAAAAAAAAGAAGAAAAAACTATCCCAGACTCTAAAGCAACTTAACTCCACTGACACGGTCATGTTTCTATGACTGCCAAAGTTTCAGTATAAATTAAAGTAGTAAAGCCTGTCAGAGGCCTTGCATCAAACCATGGATGTTCAACATCACAGCAATAGGCTATATTCCTTCATACTACCTAATTTAGAGGAAATGCAAATCAGTAAGAAAATGAAAAGGCAAGGTTTGACTGGGGAGCAGGCCTGTACAAAAATCTACAAATGGACAGTTCAAAGTTGTGAGCCGGAGACATAATTAAAATGACTTTATGGGGACACTGAGCCAGCATGTTGGCATCATGGATAGTGCTCTTTTATTGACAATTCAGCTGGACACCCCAGAGCCAAGTGGGACATCAAAAGGGTCAATATGAAGCACAAATGAGTTTTCAGTTCGCATCCGCTTTGGACAAAATCCACCTGGAGGTTAAAAAGACAAACCAGCTGCACTCTGAGTCCAGTTCTGTAATGGGCCAGGCAGTTTAGGAACTGTGGAACCAGCAAGATGCATGAAGTCATGGCAATATAGTTCAGGTCATTTCAGCTGATACAGTTCATCCACAGCAGTACACTACTGCTTACAATCTCTGACAGATTCATTGTTGGAACCACAAAATCACTGCTTTAGTTGACTACAACTGGTGGGGGTATGTTCCTAGCACTTATTCCCATGTCTCTGTGTGTGTTTTTCCACTTCATTCAGTGACACATAACTTTACAAAGTAACATCTACATCTGTGGTTGCAGTATTTCCAAAAACCAAGCATCACCTCATAGTGCTGTCTGGTATTGTGTTTATATGGAAATCAATTTCAAACCAAACTTTGGCAATTGGCAACAAAGCCTAATTCTAAATGTCCTAATAATAAAAAAAATGGAATGCAGTCAAGAGAAGACACAAAAAACACGAAGGAAGACCTCTAGCCACACTACTTCCTCTACAGTGTTATTACAGGATTACAGAAAATCGGTAGCTTGCAGTGACTTTAAAATAAGTTATTGACTGGATGTAACAAATTAAGTGTTGCCCTGGGGTGGACCAGTGTCATGGCGCACACAGACATTGTCAGACAGTTCCAGTTCAGACTGACTCACTCATGCCATAGTGGTGCGCTGTACAGGTCTGTCCAGGGGAAAATGTTTTCTTTTGTGGAGTTGTGACCCAGCTAAAGTCTGCAACCACATTCCTTGGACAAAAGGATTACTATTTCACTGATGTCCAAGTGACTACGACCTTGGAAGCATTTGTGTGAGTCACACAAGTGGGTCACCTACCACAATTTGCGCACGCACCAAGCAGGCTACACCACCGTTCCCAAAGACCCAAACAGTAACACTTGCAAAATAACCTACTTATAACAGGACTGGCAAAAAGGAGGTCAGAGATACAAAGGGCTTTTTGTTTCCATAGGGACAAGAGTAATCTCTATTCTCTCTGTGCACTTTTCTACATTAAATAAACAATGGCGCTGAGAAACGCCACAGAGAGGGCCCATCCACTTCCTCCACTCACCATGCTGCCAGTTCACATGCCAGGCTAGATTAGTCAAATGCTGAGCCAAAAAATCTCCAGTGATCCCAGGCCTCAATGGACAGACCCATAAAGCCTAAAAGGGGCTCAACCCACTGGACGGAATAGGCCACAAGAAAAACAATTACATTTAACAGGAGAAGAGAGAAACTAGAAAAAAACAATTTAAATAATGAAATTAAAGTAAAAATTTAAGTAACAATAATTGTTTCTTATTGATTCTTATCTCTGTTACGTGTCTCCCTAAATGCATAGACTACAAAACCACCCATAACTGACTGCTTTTCTATGTTAATGTCCAGGTCACCCTAAAAAAAAAAATCACATCCAGCTCAACACCTACTCCCCCCCCCCCCCCCCCCCCCCCCGCCCCCTCTTCCCCACCTTAAAAACACATCCAGCTCAACACCTACTCAGAAACACCCCCAGCCCCACCCCCACCCCACCACCTTCACCCCCAAAATGTTTGGCAAGTCCCAGCTGTAGCTCTGCGGTCGGTCAGGAATCAATCTGGGGGAACTCTTCGTCAGCCCTCAGTTGCCCTCCTCCCCAGGCTTGGCTCCTGTTGTTGGGCTTTGGCAGCTACTTGAGTGGCCCCCTTTCTCCCTCCCCCCCACCACCCCTGCAGTCCTGTCAATGTGGGCAGTGTCTCAGCGCTGAAAAGGTCGAGTGTGCGCATCCTTGGCTCCACAACCCATGCACAAGTTTCAGCAGACCCAGAATATGCTGATAGAAAAAAATGACAAGTGTAAAAGCTTACTGAACTGAATCGGTTCAATGTTTGAGGTTATTGAGCATCCCGTTTTTTGGCGTTTGCATTGCACAGTGCTCAGCGATCGATTAACTTTACGGCCATCGA
Source organism: Coilia nasus (assembly GCA_027475355.1). Taxonomy (NCBI): domain Eukaryota; kingdom Metazoa; phylum Chordata; class Actinopteri; order Clupeiformes; family Engraulidae; genus Coilia; species Coilia nasus. The sequence continues at coordinate 5,606,107 of CM050209.1, forward strand.
CTCTCAATGATACCTCGGGGGTGAATCTGATGACCATTGTGACAAATACCCTTAGCCTACTATTTTAAAATACCCTCAAAAAGATAGTTTTTACAAATTTCCAAAATGAGCAGCAATGTGACATGTGGTATCGGTTCGACCATGTCAAGCAGCTCCCAGAAACACAATACTGCGACCACAGCATTTGGCCTTGATGACAGATGTCTGGTGAACTATAAATAATGGTTGTATACTAGGTTTTTGGTTTTGGCAGAAGATTCAAAGGTCTCGACATGACATCATATTCTTTACAGTCACGGCAACGGCAAAATTCCATTCATTTGAACGAAAGTCAAGATTAAAAAATCATTCAGAGTTTCCAATACACAAACAGATGTAGATACAGATGTGTAGCATGTAGCTACATCTGTTACAACACAATACACATCCTACTGATGCAGAATAATAAGAGATAACGTGCATAAATAACAAACAAATGTTAAACAGAAAGCTCTTGTGCTGAGAATAACATGGCAAGTTCACGTGGGCCATTTAGATAAATTGTCTGACATAATACATGCACGAACATGTCTTTTTTTTTTTTGACCAACAAATAAGCCAAAGATATTAATCCCTGGACATCTGCTGACTACCTTTCCATTTTCAAATTAATCCTCCAAGGCTGGAATAAAATAAAATATTAACAATAACATAATAATAATAATAATAATAATAATAATAATAATAATAATAATAATACTTATTTATAAAGAGCTTTTCATACTGAGGTTTAAAGTGCTTGACAAAAAATTAAAATTGACAAGAAAAGCTGAGCTACGGTCATACAAATCTCATTAAAAAAAGAGTTTTTATTTTTTAATTTTTAATTTCATTTTTTAAACATCATGATCATATGTAATTTCAAATAAACTTGTATCACTACAGAAGTCTTAGACCTGGCTGGATCTGGGGAGTTATAAAGCACAAGGGACTTGGAGAGAGGGCTGGGCAGGGTCGTCACCATACAACGAACACAAAATGTATGCCCCCTCATATAATTACTACCTTCGGGGCTGGATGCTGAGCTAGCAGCGCACCATAAAGTGACCACACTAAAGGCAAATGAGAGGTCAGCTCTTGTTAAAATGTATATTTAGCCTGTGATTGAGAGCCTTTCAAAACACACCCTTTCGCGGATCACATGAGGAGAGCCCGGTTTAAAAACAGACCATAAACAAACAGGGTTGCGGAGAGGTGCAGCTCCAAGCAGGCCTCCTTTCCCTCTTCTGGTGAGGCTGACTTCTGCAGGGACACAGTAAAACGTAATGACCATGTGTGCATTTCTCTGAAGCCTAAAATGTAAAGGATGGGGTTTGGGGCAGCCATTGCATTAACATCTGCCAGTGCAGGAAGCCTGGTGGCTACTCTTAGTCAGAGGTCATCAGAAACAAACACATGCCATACTTGACGTGCAGCACAAGGAGGGACCTTCATTTAGCCCTTCTTATTTATGGACAAGCCATCCATACCATACCGCCGGCCAATGACATTTGTTGGAGAAACATAAGTAACATACACACACACACACACCACATACAAACAGACAGACACACACACAAACAGACACACATGCAAACAGACCAACACACACACACAAACAGACACACACACACACAAACAGACACACACACACACAAACAGACACACACACACACAAACAGACACACACACACCCAGGTGACCATGACATGCCGCCAACAGACATTCTGAAACCTTCTCCAATCGTTCTAACAAAACCTCATCCCCTCAGCTACTGGCCTTGACATTCCTCACGCCTCTTTTGTGCAGGAGGTGCTCAAGACTGTCCACCCCTACCCACCCACCCCCCACCTACACGCATATATATACACACATATACACAGCCCATGGAGAAAGATTCTGTCTATTCCCAAAGGGGATGAACTCAGGGCACGGAAGCAGCTGAGCGCCTGGTAAAAACAATAGACATGTGGGATCGGTTTACAAGTCATAACAGTTGTGCCCGCCACTCATCTCCCTAGGAGGCCTTCATCTTAACTTAAGTAAAAAAAATTAATCCCCTCTCTGGGCACCATGTGAGAAGGGGACGTCGGGGGCCTCTTGAAGTTTAAAGGACGGCGGAGAGGAGAGAGCGGTGACATTCCCAAGTCTCAGCGGAGCAAGATTTTCCTTCGCCCTAATGTCGTCCCTCCCGGATGACCGTATGTTTGTGTGTGTGAGTGCACGAGTGCACCTGCACTTTAAAGCCAATCTCATTACGCCACTAAAGGACGGACGTCCATGCACACAAAAACCCCAAGCAAAATTACAGGCCCGAGGCGGTAGGAGCGGGCACGCTTAGTACTGTACAGTGTGGAAAAATATAATCATTAACCAAAGCAAACAGGGTAAATATAGAGATGGGTGAAACATATTAGCAATGCTGTTGTGCAATCCTGAAGGCCTTGACACAAGCCTGAGCATGAGAATGAGAGTCAAAAATGCCCATCCCTTTCCCGTTAACCAGCCTCTTGTTTCTTGAGGTCAACATGATCCTGGGCATTAAGCTCCTCTGGTGAATACTACTTGGTCTGGCTATTTTTGGGGCGCCCATGACAGACCGGTGGCCCTCTGAGGGGCAGCTACCAGTGCCCTTCTCGTGATGGGTTTGCGCAGGTGCCAGGGTGACCGCGGTGGGCGCGGACGAAACTCCCGGGAGGGGGATCCGGTTTAACGCTTGTCGGGGTGGGATCGCTTACCGACGGCTCACCACTCACGGTCACACTTCCGCATGCTCTCCACCATATCTGTCTTGCTTGCTTGCTGCAACAGTGTAACCCGTCTGCTTCCATTACAACCGTCTCCCTCTGCCTCTCCCTCTCTAGCTCTCTCTCTCTCCCTCCCTCTGGCTCTTGCAGTATATAAATAAAAGTTAAAAGTTACGCCCAGGAAGAGATCCGGTTTAATGGGCTGTCTAGTTAATGGCCATTGAGAAATCCCTTCCACAACTCTCTAGAGGGAGTTGGTTAGAAGCGGCCATAGGCACGACTACACAACAATTTACTACACATACACGACTACACAACAATTTACATGGGGTTATGAAGTCCCCCCCTTTTTTTGATCACAGAAACAAAAGCCAAATAGAAAACGGGAAAAAAAAAACCTTTAGCCTTTTTTTTTGCTGATATATTACACGCTGGTAAACTGACAAAAGAACCTGGTGATGTGTTTACTGTTGAAAGCCCAACCCCCAGGCCCCTCTAGCCCTCAAACCACCCCACACCCAAACACAAAACCACAGCAGTTAAAAGCCGTTTCAGAGCAATCCAACACCCAGGTGTCCCCCATACTGCATCTTTCACCCTCCACTAACCACCCTTTAATATAGCTCCTCCTAAAATCCGTGGCAAGCATCCACTTTCTTCAGCGATGGAAATGGGCACTTAAGAGCGCGCGCCCCACTGTTGCCACTGACTATTTTCAGCATGGCGCTGATTTCATGGTCTGATTTAGACGAGTGGAAACAAAGATCTCTTTGGGTTTCCTCAGAGCCTTCATGGCCACTCCACTCCATGCGTGGCCCCCCTGAACTTGGCACGCACACCGGGGAGAGAGATCACAATCTCCAGTGAGAACATGGGAATGCAACAGAGCCAAAAACACATTCCACCGATTCTCCCTGCCCATCAGGGATGAAAGACAGTCAAAGACGAGCGCTGACGTGACTCACGCGCAGTTCTCTAATACCTTGCATCTTGCGCACCTCACAGAAAGGTGCCCTTTAAGACGTACAGTCAAACAACAACAGTCTTTGTCCGACTGTCTGATGTCATCTGATATTACTGTTTTTTTTAGAGCACCAAGGAAAGGCACCAGGGAAATGCCATTTCAGTACACTATATTACTTGTAATATGGGATATTGACAAACACTGTTGAGTCTTCAGTCTTGAATGGCTTAATAGGCAACCTATCTACCAACAGAAGGACTTCACCATTCCCACACTAATTTCTGACTGGCAGGGTCATCCCAAATAACGCAACTAATCTTATAACCGATCCAAACTGGAGAGCAGCTGCAGAAGCAAAATCTGATTACTAATAAACATCCAACAGACAAAAGTTCAGGTTGAACAGGTTCATAATCTGCAGCATCACACCGCCTTATCAGATTACAAATTTGGTGTTCTCATGGGTCAAGCGAAATGACGTGCCCTACTGAGCACAAAATTGGAGAGAAAAGCAAAGGCAAAACATATTCTTAGATTACTGTACATTTTGCCTGCCAAACTAATTAAATTTCCTTTGAAACATGTGGTCAGATGTTGCCATAATGTGTCTGTGTCATAATTTAACTTACAATATGAGAGCTGCATCCCACTATGGGATATGGGTGAAAGGAAAACACAATTCTAAGTTATAAAATTACAAATAAACACATGAATAGTTTAAAAGTAGAAATGGTTGTCATAATAGTGCCTAGCAAAGACAAAACAAGATGCACACAACTTTCCAATTAAAATATTAAAGAGAAAGAGTGGTTTCAGACAGCCAGGTGCTGACAAATAAAATGTTTAGAGTTTCAGTAAAGGTCCACACATGTGAGAGAGGCCACAATTAGGGCAGAAGCATAAGTTAGGGCACTGCTGAAAAAGGGTAAAAAAGGAAGCTCTTTTATGCCCTGCTGAAAGAAAGGCAAGAGTGCAGGGTGGGGTGGGGGGGTGTGGGTGGCCCCCACAGCAACACAAATAGCAAAAGCAAAAGCAGCCCGAAAACTGCATCTTAATCAACTGAGGGAACATCAGGTCACAGGAAGACAATTAACTGAGGAGAAAGAGAGGGAGGATTTGTAAAGAGACAGGTTTGCATTTTTAAATCCCAAATCAATTCCCAGGCAATGGGTGATCGTGTCTCACAAGAACCATCACCATCAAGGCTTTTTTCATGCAGAGAGAAGGTGGTTTGGGGGAGGGGTGTTGGTGGGCTGACACCAAAGAGGAGGGGGAAGGGGGTTGTTAGCGAGCACACAGGCATGCAGCATTCGTGTTGTAGCATGCAGGCCATCGAGTGGCCCAGAGGGGGTTGGGTTTGGGGTGTGTGTCTGACCTGTGGCTCCTCAACGGTGCTTCGCTAGGTCGAGAAGGCTCTCTCTTCCCGCTGAACTACAAAATCGTCAAGCTATGGGAGGGAGAAAAAATATAAAACGTGACAAATGACATCACTTACTTATGGGTATCTGTATGTATGCATCTTTGCAATGTGGACATGGCATGTGTGTGTGAAACAGTCTCTAAACATTGCAGTGTTGACATCTGTACATATTATATATATAGGGGGTCCATCTTTAAGTAAGCCTCCAACATTTAGAATGATCAATGTACAATCAGAAAAAACACACACACTACCTCTCAAGTATATAACTGCCACAACTTCTGCCAGAACAGACATTCCACCATCACACACTGCCCAACAAGGCTTTGTTGGCATTTTAACAGCTGCCAGAAAACAAGCAAAAAAGTCTCAACAAAAACAACTATAAATATGGTAATGTGTATAAATGGCTTTTTTAACAGTGTTATGAACTGTAAACAAGTATATTTTTTTCATGTACCTGGTAGATTTTCAATAATAGAAGTAGAAGCAGTAGATGTCTTATTGTGACTATATAAGTACAGTGAGGTATTGTTTGGAGCAAGGCAACAGATGCACAGAATAGATAAAAGCAATTAAATACAAGATTATACAATGTACAACAATAAATACAACTAGCTAATATAAATCAGATATACAATCCTATCTAAAAACCTAAAGTCCATTGAGCTCCCTTTACCAGCATTGAGGTCTTTCCTAATTCTGCACAAGTGGCTCCCTCTCCTTGTGTCTTAGTTCATAGTCTTCTTTCACTCTTGCCTTCCTGCTAGTGAGCCACACGCCTGACAATCTGTGGAATATCCAATGTGATTCAATATTCTTCTCTTCTGACTAAACTCCATATTACAGAGCTGAGAAGCAGACATCCATAGTTTCAGCTGTCTACTTATTTCCATTTTACATTCAGATTCACTGAGGCAAACACAGTTCTCCATTGCCACAAGACATTTTACACCAGCATCTGTAATATTTTGTTATGATCAGCCAGCCAAGCATCTTGTGTGTACTTGCCCAGCTAACATAAGAGGGATATTTCAACTCTCTAAAGCCTCTGTGCCAGATGGCCAGCTCTTCATTCAAATCACTTTCCCTGCTTATTCACTTGCTTCCCCGCGCAAAATTAAAGGACTTCAAAAGAGTGAATACATTAGAGAAGGCGAGGGAGCTAGGGGCACTGCATAGCTCAGCAGCTAGCTGTACTGGAACGCGGAGCTTAGCGAGTCCTTGCTCATTACTACAAATCAGGGTTACCCGTTCAGCAGTCCAGCACCGCTTTCTCGTCATTGATGCCCTGATATGAGAAGAACTGACAAACTGTGTTGATAACATTAATTCCGCTGTCCTTTTGCCTCTAGCACAGTAAGAGAGATTATTTTGTGAGAGACAATATGTCATTTGAATAAATCTAGGTCAGAAGGGCATCCAAGCATCACAAGTGGCGATATTGTTGATGGGTGCTGAACCAACCACAGCAATTATATCAAACCATGCAGAAATTCCTGAAAACACATAAATACAGTATTCCTTATCATCAATTTGTATCTAACTACAAAGCCAAGAAAAATCTACTACAAAGACTACATTGACTACGAAGTCAATAAAAAAATGAATAAATAAGAATATAAGGCATCACATTTTTATTTTCTGCAACAGATTATAAACCAGGTCACTGAATATTTACAACCCATTAACTGGAACCAGATCTACAGGAGGTAGCTGCATGAGGTATTGTGAGACAGCCATTTTATTTGGGCCCCTCCTATAAAACTGTAGGATGAAGCCCTCACATTACTGACAGCTTAACTGCAGACAAAACAATATCACAGCAGATGTCAACAGAGGCCTTGCTCGACAGTCCACTTAGATCTGTGGAGCCGAACTCAACACCCCCCCCCCCCCCCCACACACACACACAAAAAAACCCACCACGCCTCTCTCTCGCTGCTCACCCCCATCCCATGGCAGGTGTCTGGACCCCCCCACCACATTCACACGCACATCAACAACTCAGGCAGGGGGCATCAGAAGTTTGGAGAAGATGACAGGACGCCCTAACTGATGAGCCTGGTGTCAGGGGTCGCCCGATCCTAAACAGCGGTCGGAAGCACTCGGATCTCAGCCTCACTTGACTCCCACAAAACGTGACACCGGTGTCTGACATGTCTCAATTCAGGCCCGTGTGGCAGGCCCCTGCTGAGGAACACCCCCTCTGACAGAAGACCCAAGAGGGCAGCGGAAGTCTGCATGTCACGGGTGTCCCGCTGATAATGGATGGCTTGCCTTCATTGACAATTTGAAGGGTGACCCCCTGGACCATGAACATGAAAATTAGATTTACCAATCAAAGAGGACTACTTTAAGACTTTACTGAAAAAAGACAAATACACACAAAAAGTGCATAAATTCATTCAACCAGATGATGGCAAGCATAGATCCTGAGTCATATGCAGCTAGACTCCTTTTTCTATTTCAGAGAAAAAAGCAGCGGAAAAGTCAAGTTGCCCATGACTCAACACCTGTGATGTTGATTATACACATCACGCATTGCATAAGGATGATGGAGAACAACACACATAATATGCTGTCTTCACTACAACCCACCCAAACATCTGGTCCCTAGAGGGATTTTAAAGGGGATTTACAAACATAATTTAATTGGGGTTGCCCTTTCAGTCAGAGGCACATTAAACACTGCTACACTATAATCGCTGAGCTGATCTGGGTCTTAAAGAAACACTCCTCTTTTTGTGAAAAAGGCTCATTTTTTTCAACTCCCTTAACAGCTGAGTTCTACTGTTTTTGCATTCCATTCAGCCTCTCTCTAGATCTGGCAGTAGAATCTCCAGATCTAGCAGTAACACTTTAGCACTTTAGCTCTTACCGTTGCATAACCATTGGATTGGGTTACACCAGTAGCACAGATCTATACAGTAGCACAGATCAGCTGAATGGATTCAAAAAAAGTAAAACTCATCTGTTTAACTCCAAGGGAGCTGGAAAATGAGCATATTACAAAAAAAAAGCGGAGTGGAGTGTTACTTTAAGCTTTGAGCCAGGCTTGTGTGTGTGACACTGTGAGTCATGAACAAGCAGAAGCGGTGCTGGGAAATGCCAATCATCTGTATGACACGCGGTCACTCTAAAGACACTCAGCATTCTCCCCTCTCTCATCGAGGCTGTCACAGCGCCCTGACACCATCCCACACCGCCCCGACTCCCTGCCACTGCTGTCAGCCCCAGGCCACTTTAGGCTACGTCCACATTATTCCATTTCTAAATAGAAACATAAAGTTGTCATGTTTCTGCCTGTTGTCCACACTAGTCTGTCATATATTTGGGGCTCTGGGACCGTGACGGGTTAGAAATTGAGCCTGTCATGGAACCATCCAAAAAAAAAAAAAAAACAGTGTATGGAAATAAAAATGATGTTTGTGGGCAAACATTCTTTCAGTTTAGAAACTCTTGAAATATGATGTGGCCAAAGCCTTAGAGAGGAGACAGGGCAAAAGACAGAGGAAAGAAAAGAGAAATAAGAGAGCAAAGTGAAAGGATGACACACAAGGACATATTTGTCCTCTATGCCAGCATGCTTAGTGGCATATCATAAAGAAGGTGTTTCCAAAAGTAATAATGCTGCCTACTTTATTCCAATCAGAAATGAGAGGGCTAGCTGGTGCATCGCAAACCGTTAAATGTTGGTTGAGTTTAGTGCTTTCAGAGTGATTGCCCAGTCAATGTGTTTCTACAGTCTCTAAATCTATACCACTGCCAAAGAGCCAAACTTTCAGAGAATCAGAGGCTGCTTTGCAGAGCATGGTGAACAGGATTATAGGAGCTTGTCCAGAGACTAAAGGAGCCCCTGTGTACAAGAATTTAAACCCAAATTAGGCTTTATAAACATGCCTAGCCCAGAGGACGTTCCCCACACCTGGCTGCTGGGCAGACTATCTCTGAATGCACCGATGCAGGACACTTTCCTTGACTGCCTGAAATCCTGATCAACAACTTTGTGCAATGGTTGAGTAATGTGCATTTGGCAAGCATTTACACCTAAAATCTTTATTACTTAAGCCTTAAACACGGTGCTATAAGTACAGCTTTAAGAGCATTACACAGAGAACTATTTGAAATCACCAATAGCTATGTGTCGGCCCCAATTCCACATAAGTTGAAGGATTTCAACATGGAAAGAGATGAAAACATCAGTAGGCACAACACTGCCTTAAGCCTCTCTTTTATAACTGCTCATCTCTCCATATCTAAGTAGAGAGTGGGGGTGAACGTGAGCTCAAATGTTCAGATACTTTTTTCAGCTGAAGGAATCTCATTATAGTCAGTAATTGACATGAAGAGGAACAACTGCAAAGAGGGAAATACGTGTGTTATTTGAATTCCTGTGGAAAAGTTCCATTTGTAAACGTTTGCTCACGAGCTAGCCAGACAGGCGGGTGAGCATGGGGGCAGGGCAGTATGAATCTTAAGTAGTCACATGTTGTGAAGGGCTTTGTTCACTTCCAATGACAGTGTCCATCTCTCAGATTTTCCTCACTTCCTTCTGGCAGAACATTTATCATTCTCCCAAATGGAACAATTGCACTACAACACTGACTAGCACAGGCAGAACAATGGACTACTAAATAGGGGGCCTTCAGCTATCCCCCTTGGAAAGGTTGCTAGGATACTTTTGATCCGCTAGACAGCTTGTCAACAAGATCATGACTTCCTTAAGGCTCACACAAGAGCTCAGCTCTTCATTTTGAGAAAAAATAGAGAATAAATCTAAACAACTAACACTAGATTTCCACCATCACAATAGGTCGATGTGTTGCTTGCATTTGGTGTGTGTGTGTGTGTTTTCAAGGAGTGCTTTTGCATATGTGTGTAGTGTAAGCATGGTCAAAGATTTCTCAACATGTGTTTAGTGTGTACAGTCCCAGTGCTGATAGGGCTGATCAGAACAAGCAAACCACCACATCATCTGCTTTAGTCTGACATGACAGATACTGCTTCACATATCTTTGGGGTCAGTCAGCCAGCCAGCAACGTAATGTCCAATGACAGTGGAAAGGACAGCTATGCGGAGGGTGGTTTTCATTTAGTGCTGTTTGATATCTGTATATCATCATTAATGGTGCAGCTGTTGAAATAGAGTCGGGGCATGTTATCGCCTGTCTTTGCTGGCACTGGCCCATTATACTCTGTGCAGATTTCAAGGTGCCAATGCCAGTGCCTTGCTTTGACGTTTGGAGTGGACACTATGTAACATCCTGGCCAGTAACATGGCATGAAAAGGCCTGCCACTTCAGTCTGACATGAGAAATGTTTAGGCAGCTAAATAAAACATACTGCTTCAGCTATATTTGGAGCACTATAGCATACTATAACATACTTGTTATGCATATTCAACTGCCTGTGCATGAAGTAGAAGTCTTTATTGTCACTATACAAAGTATAGTAAGATGTCGTTTGGAACGGCCCACAAAAAAAAAGCGGTATTCAAGAATGGGAATAGAAATAGATAAGAATAGCTAGGTAGAATTAAAATATAGGTCCATATTTGCAGCAATATATACAAGCAAGACTAGAAAACAATATGTACATTTACAATACCAAGTTATGGATAAATAAATAAGGTGTAGAATTAGGGCTGGGCGATATGGCTGAAATCTGTATCACGATATAAGTGTTTCATATCGGTCGATATCGATAATTATTGAAACATTATGTGACCTATTTAAAATAAGTAACAGGAGGGAAAAATCTAAATTTAAACATTTTTATTTTTAACTTGATCCTCTGACAGGCAATAAGCATTCAGGCAAAATGACTGTCAACACATGTTCAATGTTACGATCACAATGAAAACTGAACAATTATCAATAAGCTAATAAAGTGCTTAACAAAGCTGGTGTTATGACATGTGCAAAGTGTTAAATGTAAACATAGCGAAACCTGATACCTGAGAAGAACTATCATATATGTATATAGTTTTACTGCATAATTTGCAGACAACATTTGTCTGACTACGATGAGATTTGTAAACTCCAAAAAAGCTCCCATACTGGTGAGCAGACCTTTCTGTTCTTAGGGCTCATTCACACCAAACACTCTGCGTATTCAGTGCGTGGCCGTTTTCTGTCCGTATTCGTTTAGAATGCATGTTAACAAATTAGACCCCTCACACCACACGTGTGATCTGAGCGTATTCTGTCCCTATACAAACATATTGTATACTGATACGCGCTGTACACGCTCAAGTTGGTGTGAATGAGCCCTTATCCACATTTTCCTCGCTCGTCGCAGTGGCACTCATCTTCCTTTCTTGACCATGCCGTTTCTGGAAAAAAACACGACTACGAGACAAGAGATGGCGCAACCAAACACGATACTGTGACATGATTGGCTATTAGTGTGTCACTCCCCATACATTGCTAGGCTACAGAGGACGAGTGCCTTTGCTCATGCAACCAAGCTTGCTTCGCAACAAAGATTTAAAGCGGCGCTAAATCAGAGAGGGCTCTGACTAAACTTACGCCGTTTTCTTAAAAAAAAAAAAAAAAACATTCTATCAAAACATTCTATCGAACACATTTTCTATTGTTATCGAGTAGGTGTCTATCGAGATACATATCGTTATCGTTTTATCGCCCAGCCCTATGCAGAATATGCCAGCAGCAAAAGTGGTGTGCACAACAGAGTCATATAGCATAGAGTCTGAACCACACAGTTTACCTCACGGTCAGAGAAAATTCCTAAACACCCTAACCGTCCCTGTTCTATATTTTGCTTTACTCAGTAACAAGTCTTGACCTATTTTATAAGAGAGTAAAGTCCTCCTGAACGCCGGCCCTTTAAAGCTGCTCATCGGCTGAGGCTGCACATGTGTGCTGAAACCTTCACTCAGAAGACTAATTCCCCTTGTTCTTGACTGCAGGGAAGGCTGGTGGCAGCGATTCAAAACAACCAAGCGAAGGCCCCAAGGCAGAAAACAAAAGACAAGGCTGCATCAGCAAACACAACAACGACATGTAAATGAAGGCTCTATGCAAATGCAATACGTCTCGGAGTGCAAAAACAGAAGGACCCTTCATAGGAGAATGCTGCCGTTTGCCCACATTAAGGGACTGATGTAACTGCAACACGCAGCAGTGATGGCCTCATCTTATTTACCTCAAGAGACAAAACACACACTGGGGACACTGAGTTTGTTTCTGGATGTGTTTGTGCACTGTGGGTGTCGGCAAGAACTACTTACTTGTAAGTCATGGCATCGACTGGCAAATACTGATTCATGAAAAAGCCGGGTCCCGCGCGTAGACTACGACAGCTGAGCTTCAATCCAAGGGAGACACACCGATCTGAAAATTCAGACAGAATTATAACATTATTACATTCTTCCAGACAGACTAATCTTTTCACTACCAAAGTACTACCTGACATGTCCCTAGACACGCTCATCTGATTTGGTAGAACAATGTCAGCAATCTTTTTTTTGTGTCTGTGTTTTTGAAGGCATAACTGGATTCCAAATATGAACACATTTCCGTTTCATTCCTTGAACCTAGCTTAAGGCGTGTTTCTGTTCGCTGGATAGACACCAGGAAGGGCAGAAATGGTCTGAGTGTTTCAACACACACACACACACCTTAGCAAATGAGAATAACTTGCTGCCATGCCTGAGCTGCTCACAATTAGCAAGGCAAGAAGCAAGGTTTGCCAACTTTGTAGGGGACACCATCACCATGGCAACAAAAGGAGCAACGAGCAACTATGAGAGCTGAGAAAACCAGCTAGCAGCTATTCAGGAGATCTCAGACGTTTAAACAACTGATGGTGGGGAAAATGTTTTTTATGACAAACATTTTTTTTTTCAACGTTTTTTACAATTTTATTTGATATCATTTGTCAATATGTAAATATCCAAAATATCAGTTTTACAGAATCATTTTTCAGGTCATAGTGTAGGTCATTCTGATGTCAAAACATCACATATAATATTAAGGCTCTAATCTTCCCTAGTCCTAGTCAGAGTCCTGTTTACATTGTCAACCAAAATGCAACATTTTCTTGACAGACTAGTCAAGAAAAAGTCATGACTGGAAAGCCAGACAGTCTTCCAAAAAGAGATGCTTTTCTGCTACTGTTGTAAGTCCAACCAAAAGAGCTGATAAGGGCAGAAATGCATCACTGGACTGGAATTGGACCTTGACATGAACTGGACCAACACTAACCTTGAAAAAAATTCTCAGAGTAATCCATTACATGCCATCCCAGACAACCTGATTGCTGTAAAACCTCAAAAAAAAACTGTTGGCTGGTTTGCACAACAAACATCAAGTCAAGAAAATAAACAGAAGATCACACGATCCTGCTTTCAACTCAACTGATGTCACTGTCAGAAAAGCTGACATCACTGTCTACTTTATTACATTTTCTTGACAGACCCCGTTAACTTTCATATCTAGTGCATCAACAAAATTAGGTTTAAGCTAGAAACACATTTGCTTAGAACATTTGCTTATCACTATAACTACTGATAGTCAGTTACATAGTGGCTACCACTAGCCTAATAAGTTGCGTATGTAAAAGCATCACCCAAAATGCAGAGGGGGTATGAGACGCATTCACAGACAGCCATGGGAGGGAGAATAAACAAACAGTCTTACTGCATGAAGTCCACTTGCAATCTTCTTGAAAATAATTTCCTGAGGTAGTGATGGGGCATGCAATTCCTTAGTGCTGAAACACTGCAAGTCTGCACATTCCTCATTTAGCAGTTAACCCTGAAAACCCTGAGGTCAAGCGTCCCTAAAGATGTATATTTAAAAACCAGAGGCTTTTAGGCCCAGATGAGTATAGCGACTCTCAGTGCAGACACAAAGGGAAACAGTACAGAGATGACTGTACCCCCAGGTGTTAGAGACCCTCCCCACCCCCGCAACCAAAAAATGCTAGGTGACAGTGGAAGACCTCATGAAAAATATGCTGCTCCTTTTGGTAGCCCTGCCCCCATATGTCTCCCTCTCTTTTATACACATCAACACACACACACAAAAAAACACCCCCTTTAACAGATGTACACACACACACAAACCCTCTCTACCAGATGCACACACAAACACACACACTAACACAAACAACACACACACTAACACGCATGACACACACACAACACCCCCCCCCCACCACCACCACCAGATCCACACACACACAAACCCTCTCTACCAGATGCACAAACACACACTGACACAAACGACACACACTAACACGCACGACACACACACACAACCCCCCCCCCTTACCAGATGCACACACATATATACACATACACACACACACACACACACACACACACACAACACTCAATTTGCCCCCGCTCCCTTTCTGCCTCCCTCCTCCTGACCCTTAGTCTCGGGTGATTCCTCCAGGCTGGCATGCTGTCTGGGGACTCCTGTCTGACTCCAGCTCATTAAGCCTTTTTGGGCATCTGCCTCCTCACAGTCACGAGCAGAACAGAGGTGGTAGGAGAATTTACGGGACAGCCGCCATCATTTGAATTGAGGTATTAGTGACAGAGTTTGTGGCTACACCAGGTGCGCAACTGAAGCATTCTGTCTCTGGAGCGTATGTGACAACAATTACTCTCCCACTATGAAGCCACCACACCAGATGTGAAGGCACTGCAAACATTCCAAAAAATTAGACCGTTTGTAACACTTTTTTTTCTTTTGCTCCGAACACAGAACGCTTTAGTTGTGTATTCAGCATGGACTCATTGTTAGAGTCTTGCCACATCCAAATTCAGTTTTGAAATGGATGAGCAGAGGTGTCAATAAAAGCTTTAGAAAGTAACCCCCTCTTCACATATTTGATCCAACTATTTTCTGAACCAGCTGATCCTAATGAGCGCACAAATCATCAGACAGGTAGATCAGCGGATTAGTGAATCTCCCTGTGTTAAGTGTATAGGCAGAAGGAATACATGGTAGGGATGTTACTCTGTAAAGCCAGAACTGATACCTCTGCATAGGAACACTTTTTACTGCTGTTGCCATAAATGCCATGGCATTCAAGACGACCCCAGAATGACTGGAAACCACTGGCATAGGCTGCTTTTCAATACACATCTGTGTTCCAGCCGTCCAGCAGAATGGAATGTCTGAAATATGCTGAAATTCCATGGGTTTCCACAATATGGTCACCAAACCAATTGCCAAGGAGCTGCTAAAGTCATGAGTGGAAAGCCAGACAGTCTTCCAAAAAGAGATGCTTTTCTGCTACTGTAAGTCCAACCAAAAGAGCTGATAAGGGCAGAAATGCATCACTGGACTGGAATTGGACCTTGACATGAACTGGACCAGCACTAACCTTGAAAAAAATCCCTTACATGCCATCCCAGACAACCTGATTGCTGTAAAACCTCAAAAAAAACTGTTGGCTGGTTTGCACAACAAACATCAAGTCAAGAAAATAAACAGAAGATCACACGATCCTGCTTTCAACTCAACTGATGTCACTGTCAGAAAAGCTGACATCACTGTCTACTTTATTACACACAACTACTGGGTGAGGACTGGTGGAATCTAAATCTATCTAGATCTATAAAAGTCATCACATTTTACATTTAATTACATTTTAGTCTACTGTATGTTCAGTACATACACACACACACACACACACACACACACACACACATTCATACCCATGTGCACACGCTTGTGTTCCTGTCATTCTACCGGCTGTGGCCACTTAAATAAAATTGTCTCAGGTGGAATCCCCTAACCATATGAATGCATCTCTGACAACAGCAGTTTCTTGTCTTGGTCATCAGTCTTTACTGTAAACACCAAGGCCAGAAAACACACAGGCACAAGCTCCATGCCTTTGAAGCTGGCAGATAGTACTTGAGGAGAGATGTTAAAAGGCTTTGATCTCCTCCAGCCAACACCAAAATGCACTGGAGCCCGTACCTCGCTCCTAGCAGGCCAAGTTCACAAGCAAACGAAAGAGTAGTTCTCTGGCCAGTAATTACACACAGCCACACACACACACACACACACACACACCAATAACAGCATACACAATATTTGCAGAAGCAGAATTTACAAACAGCAACTCCAACAGTAACTAGCCAACTTCAGCAGGTTGTAACTAATATTAAATGACACATTACATTTTGGAAAACAGACCAGGTCCTTCAAATACAAAACTGTGATGAAATTAAAGAACATCAAGGAAATGTCCTCAATAAAATGTGGCAATTCAGTTTGCTATTCCTTACTAATCTGCTTAAACACACATAAGAGATCTTTTAAGCATCGTTTGGTTGAAGAACAACTAGTAAATTCCAAACACTGCAGCAAAGAGAGACCCTGAGATGGAGACAGCCAAACATAAATCATTAAACTAAAGTCTTACCCACCACTCAGCAGAACTTAGCTTCAACATCACAGTCAGTCAGTGATAAAGACAGTAATTTCAATAAGAGAAAATGCCATCCTATAGTCAAGAAAATTGATCCATGGTGTCTTAACTGCAGTTCAAGAGTCCTGCTGCCTCACAGGCAAAAAGAATCTGTGGGGACAGACGGCACAGCTTAACTAACCCCTTCCATTCAGCCCTCCCACACTAGGAAGGAGGGAGACACCAGTCTGCCTTGTAAAGAGTCCCACAGATCGATTTGTAGGACTGGAGGAAAAAACACTGTCCAGTCATGACATGGAAAAAAAAGACACAAGAGAGCCACCAGAAATCATAACAGCAGCAAAAAATACCTGCATGACAAGTCGCTTCTCCCTTTCCAACACCCCTCCCCCCTTCTTTTCCCACACTCCCCCTTCTCCCCACTCTACTGCACCCAATAACAATTAATAATTTAAGCCCGTCAGGTTCAAAAATGCCACAGAGGAGGAGTGAGGAGGCAGAGGAGCTGCCGTCTGCCGTCCCAACCACTCGTCTCCCCACCCTTTCGACTCACCCGGGGAAGGAGGAGAGGGACTGGGGCCCTGTGCGCTCTCTCTTCTCCTCTCATCTCATCGCCAACTCCACCACACAAAGGAGGAGGATCAGCGGCGTATGTAAGCAGCACGTTCACACACAGCCTCAGCCCTCTGCAGCCTTCTCTCAGACATCAATGCTCTCGCACTTCTTGTGGAGGAGGAGCAGAGTAAGATGGGGGTTGGGGTTGGAAACGAGTTTTTACGTGGTTGTGATTGTGTGTGCGGTGGCTGTGGGTCTATTGTTTACCGGGTCAGAGGCTGTAACATGCTGCGTGGCCTTTCGCTGACAGCAGGGCTGCATATCAGCTGGCCGTTGCTCTGCCATAAATCAGAGCGGCACTGGAACTCATGTGTGGCTGTTCTGAGGCTGAGTGCGTAGCATGGGCCATGACCAATTGCACTGTTGTGGCTCAATAATGTTAGAAAGGGAAGCAGGTTGGCTACAAGGGTGGAGTTTAAAAAAAAAATTCTTCTTTCTCCTGTGTGCAAATGTCACGCAAATCTCCAACCGCTCTGGATCGAAAAGCTAACAGAAACAGATGCCAGGTTAGCGGGTGATCTTGGAAGGCTTAAGTGTCTCCACCCAGGTGAGAAGGGAGTGCAGCTTCCAAGAAGCGACCGGCTTTTGCTCTGTAAGCTGTCTGCTCTTTGTCCTTCAGGTGCAATCAGACTGGAAAATTCAAGCTGCTTTGATCTACTTGTGGACTATACCGGTATAAATGCTAGATAATACTTCTGACATTGTCTTTGTTAATATATGTACACATATGGCTGCTATGACAAATTAAATTTATTTCCATTTTAGAGAAAAACAAATCTATCTATCCATCCATCAATCTATCTATGCTTCAGCTGTGAAGTATTGTCATAACAGAATGTTCCCTATGTGCTGTCTTTGTACTGACACTGTCATGCAAGAAGAGGGGACATCACGTACAAAGAAGGCTACAAGGGGCTCCAGAGCAGGCACACAAAGACTGATTCTACCGATGTGCATGCCAGTCTTGTTTCTGAAACATGCATGTTTATGTAACGTGACTAACAAACAGCAGACAGTTTATTAACTATGCTAAAATATCTACATTGTCCTTACAAGGGAATCAGTCTGGCAGAAAGGACACAGGGGTAGTATACGGCCTGACCTTTAAGACTTCAGTTTTAATGTTACAGCAATTGTCATTAGGAATCTTTGGTGGCAAAAAATGTGTCACTGTCATTAATCACACAAACTTTGCAAATAGATAGTAAATGCAAATCATCTGCATATAGCTCAACACAACCTGATGTGCTACAGCGGCAATGCAGAGATAACAATTTGTTTAGTTTTAGGTATGGTTTAGGTAAGGACTATAACGGTCACCTTAGCTGTAGTTTCACATTTGCCAAGTGACATGCGAGTGACTCTCTCATTTAAAAGGTAGTTTAAGTATGGACTACAACTCTCCATGTATTTAGGGTAAAACAGACCCAATTGCATAGGCACCTTCACAGCAAACCCCTATGAATACAATCCTCTATCAGCCTACACATCAAGACTGTCATATGTAAATTAAGCGCATAAACATCAGTTTGACATGCATGTGTGTATGCATGTATGTGTGTGTGTTTGTACTGATAACAGGGGCACTATTGGCACTGTTTTTTAGCACCAGGGGACAAGTCATTCTTCAGCACTTTCACATTTTAAGTCATCCTGCTGTCTGGAGGATGGCATGTATTCTTGGTTCAATTATACTAAGTCAGAAACCACAGGGTCTTGGCAGACTATGAGAATGCCTACAGGGCAGAGTGGGAGCTCCATTACCATACAGTGTCAGTAGGACAACCATGAAAGATTGTCTGTCAGATATGAGTTTGGGAAAGAAAGCACATGCCCCCATACATTAATGGCCCCCTTTTTTTAGTCATTAAAACTAAATTCTATGAGAAAACAATTGTCAGTTAGTGCCTCTGTGCTGTTTATCAAGTTTAGTTTGCTGATTTTTCTATCCATATTTGAGCTAGTTATCAAGCCTGCAATCACTTGAATTTCAGGCTAATCTGTTAAGCTTTAGGCTTCCAACTCAAACTTCATACTCAAGATCTCGAAAGACAGAACACATCACTGTACCCACACTGCTCTGCACAAACATCATTGACTTATAACTTGTGTCATGCAGTAGATTCACCGTTTTAGGCTGGAACTCCACTCTGAACAAAGAGCCTTTTGTGCCCAGTTGTGCATCCACAACTAAAACTTATTTCCCACAAAACTCTCAACTTCTTTTCATCAGAATTTAAGCGTGGAAGGAGTCTGGGCTCTTGGATTTAAACATATTATCTTTAACAAGCTGGCCCCTTCCATGTGATCCTGCCTCGTGTGAATCTTGTGCTTCCAATAGAAGCATTTACAATGTTCACTTTCAAAAGGTGCACTCCTCACTCCAGACTAAACCGATCAAATACACTCATTTCTTTAGTGGTCCTAAAGAAATATTGGTCTAAGGTGCTATATGTAAGATTTTAATGGCAAGTATTCATGAAATGGCCTTTATGACCTTAGGAAACATGTTGAAATTACGTATTGATTTCTCTGACAACAATAGCGCAGCAAAAAATGCATTTTAAGACATAATGCCACCAGCAAGGGCTGTTTAGGTTTTGCACTACATTCTATACTGCACCAAAATCAACACTGATTATTTATACATTTTGTTATTGTACTGTGCATTGCTTCATTATGTGTAGGTTGTGCTCTTTTCTTCAATGTGTTGTTATTGTCTCTGTGTGTTCCTGTATGCCATGCTGCTGCTACACTTTAATTTCCCAGCTTGGGATTAATAAAGTACATCCATCCATACATCATGTTGATTATGTGTTTTGCCTCTTGCCTTCAGAGGAAAGATAATGCTTTACAGTATTTTACATTTGATTGCATTGCCAGTTCTAGCCACAACACTACATAGAGCACCTTTAATGCCAACATAATGCTGCTCATTGGCCACTTTTTGGTCTCCAATGTAGAGAGCTGTAGGACTGTACAAACGTAACATTTTGAGACCGCACACAGAGGAAGCTCCATGAGCATGCTTAATATAATATCTTAATATAATACTTTATTGAGGGGTAAATTGATTGAGGGGTTCGGTATTTTAAATGTTAAGACCCAAAGAGAGATTAGAATTTACCAGTTCTCCGGAGATTATTTGGCAAATACATTGTACCTTGAGTCCCTACTTTTGTTAGTCAACTAATACCTTTGGAAGCCCTGTGGAGACAGGGACCAACTTGACTAAAATGATTGCTGAGCATAATCCACGCTATACACTCTGACATTACAGTCTGAGGACATTCAAAAATTCTGAAGAGCATTACTCTTTCAGGTGTTGCACAGTCAGTGCCTGAGAACAGATGTACACACATCAAACAGATGCATCTTCCAGTCCTTCACACACAGTCAGTCCCAAATAGTGTTCTAATTTCTATGTAAGACTCAGACAATGTTCCAGACAATGTTCCAGTGATTCCACTTCAGAGACTAAGTGGCTGACACTATTGGAGACAGTCTGCTTCCAGGTCTTAACAGCTCACAGTGCTTCTTTGAATGGCTCCT
Organism: Coilia nasus; assembly: GCA_027475355.1. Lineage (NCBI taxonomy): Eukaryota > Metazoa > Chordata > Actinopteri > Clupeiformes > Engraulidae > Coilia > Coilia nasus. Next base: position 5,626,847 of record CM050209.1, read on the forward strand.
TGCCATTGTATGCTGGCACACAGGATAACTAAACAAAGGCTCTTGCTCTTGAAATTCAAAATCCCTAATTTCCCTCCTGGTGAGAGGTACAGTCCCTTATCTGTACTGCAGAGAATGATAGGTTAAGTGCAAGAGTAGGCTATTCTCCCACAACTTCAGAGGCTGTGAGGCACACAGAGGCATTATGTAAGCACCCTTAAAGACAGTAGACTGAGACTTTCCCTTCAGGTAAATCCAGTGCATTAATAATCATGGGGTTCTTGTATTCAGTTACAACCACTGCCCTAGCTATGTGGCCTTGCTATACATGTCTAACACATGATTAAAAAGGAGAAAGTACCGACATCCTGCCAAATCCAGGATATATATACTTACACAGTTTTTGGGCCAAGACTGAGATACTGCATTTGCAAGAGCAGACCAAACAGAAAGATGTAAATAACATGCATGTCAGGATAATTACTTTTCAAGTCAAGTTACAGAGCACATATGCTTTACAACTTAATGGTAAATGTAAGGATTTTGAGCTTGCCTAAACTTTGCTACATTGCTCACACCCACACACCAGGCATGTTTTCTGGATACCCTGATCAATGCAGTTCTGGATGAGCCACTGCTCATGTACTGTTCAGGGGGTATTGTGTGACCCACTGACATAGCACCAAAGGGTTTGGGTGACATGAATCTGCCAAGCCCTGTGGAGAGCTGAAGACCAGGCTGGTCATTTTATTGACTGGATGTGGTTGGCTGCCCTAAGACCAGTGACACCCTTGTCCTAATCGACAAAAATATCTTTTTGATCTGGAACTGAAGTGAATAATTTAGTTTCTACATCCTCAGGGTTTTTTTTTCCATTGGTGACCACACCACAATGCACCATGGACAGTGGGAATAAAAGAAGTACCCATAGAAAAAGATAAACATGTAGTCTAGGTCATAGTAAGCAGTATCATTTTAGAACAACAAGTTCATATTTTTGATACAAAAAAAGAGTAGTGTTAATAGCCAGGACATTAACTTTGTTAAAACTTGCCAGACCAGTCTGTCAGCTAAATGCCGTCAACGTGATGGCTGAATGATTCCAGCAGGCCAAAAGATAGAGGCATCAGCCCATAACAAGTTTGCTACATCAACACCAACCGACAGAAGTTGGTGTAGTATTTTAGTATTCAGAAACCTAAAGTTGAAAAGTTGCGGTGCATCTGCCTCGGTGACGAAAAAATAGCAAGTCTCGATCAAAGGTTCCGCGCAAAGTCACTGACAATGTAGGATAACGCGAAATTCTAGAATTTCAAAATGATACCCTTCAAAATAGAAGACCTCCGATTCGGTAGAGCCCCTTTGTTGTTAAACCAAAGGGGCAACCGTGATTTATGCGTGTCTCGAATAGCAACCCCTAGATGACCCTTGCATACCAAACAAACATTTGCATCAAATGACGGAAAAATATCGTTACCCATGCCTTCATTGAATCTATGAGCGAGCCGCGTTTCGTGGCTAAACCAATATTCTATATCCAACGTTGTTTATTTTGATGATTCAAATACTGATTCCAGGCAAACAATAGAGCTGGACCTTTAAACACTGCACAACTTACCTCGTTAGTGTTTAAAAAACAAGTTTTAAAAGGATGAATTGCGTGATCCCTATCCGAAGCAGCCTGTTTATCCACAAATGTGTGCGCCTTGCTTCCTGTGCAGGTGTGGGCAATATAGGTATCCCAATATATTCCGAGACATCGCTGTAACAAGTGCACACGACGGTTCAAAGTCTGTTCTCGTGAGGGAGAAGCATGACCGCAAGGCTGAACTAATCGGACTATTGCTGTAGTCTGTGTGGCTAAAGTTTCAAGACCTGGGAGCGGCAAGCCGTCGCATCCTGCAATGAACGCCAGTTATCTCAGAAAGCGGTCTTACCTGTATGCAAACACTTTCCTTTACGTCTTCACAAACGCTAGGAAGGCACGGAGCAGCGGGTGGAAAAGCGTGGCAAGTTTGTCTCACCCAGCATGGCGGCTGCACTGTTGCTCAGATTCAAAAAACCCTTTCTCGTCGACGGTATCAATGGAGATAGGGAGGAGGGGTGGGACGGTCATAGGTAGGCTAGACGTTCGGGGTTTCACAAACAGAGCAACAAATGTTGAACATGCAGCATCACAGCCTTCTCTTTGAAATGTACATCGTTTCAAAATCCAAAAACAAAACATTATTTTGGGTGAGCCTAAAATACCCGTCCGTAGCTTTACCGGGCCTTAAAATTTGATTTTACTGTGTGTTGGGGAGTGGTGCATATACGTAGTTCACTTTCTGCAGTAACTTGCAGGTAGTCTGAAGCCAAATTCTGCTGATCTGTAGTTTTATTTTTTATATATAGTTTCTTTTTCTCTTGGCCTATGTATTACTTTTGGCAACACATATTTTGCAGTAATTATGTCACTTGTTTATTGTGTTGCATAATAGCCATGTCAAATTAGTCTAGCAGTCAAATGTCAACTCTTTTTTTGACATAATCCGGTTTCTTTTAAACTACACAATTTTCTTACTTTGTTCTTGTGTGGATTTTTTTGCATTGTTTCTTTGTGGCGTCCCTCCAACACTTGCTTAGTGTGTTCAGTAGTCAGCTTTTTCTTTAAACACAGAGTGAAAAAATCTGATGATTTATAGAAACTGAGTTGTAACTTGATATGCAATCTATGTTTTCAAAGGAGCGCAGAGAACCAAAAAGGTCAAAGGTTATGCAATATTTTGACTATGGCTGGAAATGTATTAGAACCCATGGTGATGGAGGACAAGCTGGCCCTTGTCTTATCACATACATGGTGGGTGGGTCGAGGCCAAGAGAACAGACTCCTTCAAGTGGTTGCTAAAAACAATCCCAGCTTTGAGCAAGGGCAGCCACAGTTTGTAGAAGGCCTGGGTGCCTCAGAAAAGCAATAATTGCCCAACACAAACTCACGTTTGTTAAATACATGTTTACACTGCCATATACATGCAACACCAAATGCATTCTGCATTTTTTGGTGTTTTGAATTACAATAAAAAGCTGCTTAAAACCAACTTACAAAATTATTTTTTTACAGTGGTTTAATTGCACTATTTTTTGAGTCTTGTAAAAGTTAGTTAAACAGTGTAAGTTCAACCAATGCAAAAACAGCCATGCACCCCATATATATTTATCTGTATATATTTATATTTTATTTTATATATATTTTTTATTATTATTTAAGCTGACTCTAAGCTGCACTTTTTACAATGTAGGGATCCCAAACATTTTAGTGTTAAAATTTGTCTTGGTAACAGATAACAGCTCGTGCTCTAACAGCCACCTTTATGAGTGTGCTCAATTCTACATTAAACAGGTGAATTCATCCTCTTCCTGGGCAAGTCCAAGTCTGATTAGGTTATTTTCCAGAGTCCCAGGATCTAGTTCTACATCTCCTTCTTTTTCTCTTGCATTTTCACTGTTCTTGCTCCCTCCCCCTTTCCTCTGTGTCCCCATGTTCCACCTCTTAAAGGTATGTCGTCAAGCTAAATTTAGGGGCACTTGTATCCATGCAGATAGAAAATTCCCATTTGTTGCCGTGCACATTGTAGGTCTCTTTTATGGCTACACTAAATGGGATCCTGTTTTTTGGCTCTTTCACACTATGTAAGGCAGTTTATGTATTTGCATGTGCCTCCCTGCCACAATACTGAGTGGAGAAAGGTAAGTTGATTTGCACATAAGTTGCACATAAATCCAGAAAAGGATATCATATGTTTTTTTCTTCAAAATTGGTGGATTTCTATCACATTTGTGAAGTGTAATGCACCAGCCTACTTTTTTGTAGTTTCATTGCCAATTAGAAAGAAATGGAAAGAGGTACACTCATTCAACAGTAACAAGCTATAGGCTTAACAAATGTAAATAACCTTTCCACTTAAGTTAAATTACGCCAAGAATATGATTACTGTGAATTGTATATTGTTGTTAAAATAAAAGCATGGTGCGTAGTTTGCCCAACCGGGTGGTGTTTTTTTTTTTTTTTTACACTCCCGTGCAGTGAGTGGCGGTATGGATACAGCACGTTGCTGGTTCGACATGAAAACCGACGAAGAAGACTCCAACTTCGCGAGATGGCGCGGCCCTTGAAAATTATATGAGGAGTTTTATTATTAAACATGTTCTTTACTCGTTACTCGATTTCACGATCGTATATTTGCTCAGTAAGTCATACACGCATCATACAGTAATTGAATTATACGAATAGGTCTTCATAACGCTTGTTTTAGACATTTTTAGGCTAGTGGGCTAAGCATGTTCACATTAGCCAGTTTGATAACTAGGCTATGTCACTGTCAGATGGCTTAGAAACTGACTTTGGAATGCTTAATAAGTTATTTCCTCACAGTAAATTATTACAGTTACATTACACCTATTGGCAATGAGTTTTGAGATGTCACTGTTAAAATAAAAATCGTATGTTGCGATTGTGATGTGTGTTTCAGGTGAACGTTGTCTAAACATGCCACTGTCCACTCAGTCTCAACAAGAAGATCAGCAATATGTACTTGTTGCGACTCTGGATAATGTCAGAAATCTCTCCAACATCCTTAAAGCCATAACCTTTAAAGACCATGCCATTTTTAATGCCACACAGAATGGATTAAAAGTGACCGTGGAGGACTCAAAGTGCCTGCAGGCCAATGCCTTTATACAGGTTTCCCATTTTTTTATGTCTTTAGTTATTACGATTTAAAGGCAAATTGCTCCATGAACTCCATTGAATCTGTATGACATGTTAGTTATTGGTGCTTGACCTGATTTTACTATCTTGGTGCAGGCTAATCTTAAATGTTATGTTTTTGTGATTGCAATTCAGGCAGACATCTTTCAGGAGTTTGTCATCAAAGAGGATTCTGTGGGATTTCAGGTTAATCTTACAGTTCTACTCGACTGCCTCACAATCTTTGGTGGAAGCACTGTACCAGGTAATATGTGCTACGTGATGTTTTACCAGTATGTGGGTATTTCATTTATGTTGGTATTTCTTTACATCTAGTCAGCCAAAAGCTATTAGCCACATATAGCTATAGGCCATAAGGTACATCTCTTGTAATTAATTTATAATAAATCCTGCATCACTGTAAAAATTTGCTTTTTGAAACACAATGCTGTTTATAAGGCTTTTGCTATCACATGATGCTGTTACCAGATTTCTTATTAAAAATATTCTAAAAAAAAAAAAAAAAAAAACAGCAAAACAGCAACAATTCTGAATACTTTCTAAAGCAGCTGTATACCTTTCAATGTAAGTTGCATGTGATATTTAAATTTTAGTAAGGTTTGCAACTAGACATCAACTACTGTTATGTATTTTCATGTCAATCTACTGTTATGTTTTTTCACCTTGCTGAAGGAGTTACAACAGCCTTGCGCATGTGCTACAGCGGCTACGGATTCCCCCTTACTCTCTTTCTTGAAGAAGGTGGAGTGGTGACCGTGTGCAAGATCAACACCCAGGAACCAGAGGAACCAATAGACTTTGACTTTTGCAGCACAAACGTAACCAACAAGGTCATTTTACAGTCAGACAGTCTGAGAGAAGCCTTCTCTGAATTGGACATGACTAGTGAGATCCTCCAAATCACCATGTCTCCCTCTGAGCCATTCTTCAGGTAATGCAAGTTGTTTGTGTGGTACATGTTTTTTTTCACTGCCTATTGACTGCATTACTAAGGATAAGGGTTTGACGAAAGTCAGACATGAGCTGCAGAAATCTGCCAGAAAGCTCCCATATAAAAGTTAGTCTAAGGGAGAGTGGCACAACTTAAAACATCACAAAGTAAACATTTATATGGGGAAATAGCTGCACAGCTTGAGAAATCAAAAAATGAACTTTCATAATGGAAGCTCTCTGTGTGAGTCATATCTGACTTTCCTCAGATCGTACCTTTTTAAGTTAGATCCTGCACCCACCTGAAATAGGTGTTGGATGTGCATGGTTTCATACCGCATATGAGTAAGGGGTAGCGGCAAGGTTTAAAGTAAAAGTGCGTAACTGGGCATGATAAGCTCATAGCAAATTCAGCGTGCTAACCTGAACTCTTACTTTCTTGCCAAAGCAAAACAGTTAGTAAAGGTTTATCACCTAGTGGGGAAAAAAGCTTTCCAGCTTTCCAGCTTCCCAGATGAGAGTATCTAGACTTAGAGTGCCCAAACATCTGAAATATAACCTGAAGGTACAAAAGGCAGAAGGGTGTTGGACAGGCTTTGTTAGTTTACAAATGCTATTTTATGCTATTATATTTTTCACACTGCTTATACCAATATCATGCATGGCGCAAATGTAAAGTTTGTATACAATTTATGGTGGAGCTGTTTCTATTTACCATAGTTTTATTAACCATAGTTCTCTATATCATCTGAAAGAGTGTTGTGTAGATATACCTTTATGTTGAAAACATTTTTATTCAGTTTTTTTGGTCTCTATTTTTGTAGATTGTCCACATTTGGCAACTCTGGAAATGCGCATTACGATTACCCCAAGGACTCAGATATGATGGAGCTTTTCCAGTGCACCAAGACACAGACCAACAGGTTAGCAGAATAGTGACAATGGAAAATTATGGCATTACTCAAGTCCAGTAGGTTTTTATTGTCACTTCAGCCATATACACAGTACATAGTGAGACAAGACAACGTTTCACCGGGAACAATTGGTGATACATGCAACTGTTAGAACACAGTATGGACAAGACAGATATGTAATAGGGCCTATATACACTGTTATGTCCACACACAATCATGAGACTACACGAATTCATTCATACTCCTACACACTCACACACTTGGACACATATGTACATACGTTACATTACGAGTTAGTAAACAAAGGCATGGCAAAGTTAACAAGTGACATAAAGCAAACACGCTACACATGGCAATTGCTAGAAATGACATTATGTTTTGTCTCTCACAGATATAAGGTGTCTTTACTGAAGCCATCAACAAAAGCGCTGGCTCTGTCCTGCAAAGTGTCTGTGCGGACAGATTCACGAGGCTTTCTGTCACTGCAATACCTGGTTCGCAACGATGACGGGCAGATCTGCTTTGTAGAGTATTACTGCTCTCCAGATGAAGAGGTTAATGACGAATGAATGACATAGTAAAGGCTTCTTCACATATTACACAGGTATATGCCCCATAACGTAAATAACATTGCTGTGTATTAAAATTTGAAACATCTCTGTTGTTTATGTTCTCATGGCTTTGGTCTGTACATTGTTTTTTTTTTTTTACTTTGCAATGGGAATTTTTATTGTGATGTCAGTGACATTGTGTTGAGGGCATTACAATATTTGTTAATATTAGTTCTGTGTGTTGATGTATAAAAATATTAAAACAACAAAATATTTGCATTAAAAACCACCCCGTGCCAGTCAATCAGTTTCTGACAGTGCCTTGTGTGTGCTGTTCTTGCTGCTAGCGCCCCTACTGGAAGGTACAGTTTGCAGTTGATTCTCGTCGCCGCCATGATTAAAGTCCAAACAAGTCGATTGTACTACCTCTCCTCCTATTCTTCCTGCTGGTTTGTGTTCGTCAGTCTACTTGTGTGGACTTTCATCATGGCGGCGACGAGAAACTGCAGCAAGGTACTGTCTGTCAAAACTGTTTTATTAATAAATGTTGTGTACACTTACAAAGTTCTCAGTGCCTCGTTTTTAATGTCAGGGCCTTTGTTGTACTACCGATGGAGTGTGGAGATTTTTCGAGCTGCTTTAATGGTCTAAAAATAGCGTAATCGTCGTGCTTCGTCTAGGGCACCTACCACTTCCATTGTTAGCCTTCTGGGACAAACGATAAAAAATAGTGAAAACTCTGAATGCAACAGGCTAAATCAGTTTTGCTCCTCAGTACACATACCAACTCGGTAAGATGTTTTAACATGCCAATTTTCATTTTACACCGAAGTTCTCCTTTAATTCAATTTGTCTTTAATGAATTGCATGAGAATTGAAAAAGTGAAATGGTTGTCATCCACCAATTGGAACAGAAGAAAAATGTAACCTTTTCTTGGTACAGTCTTGGGCCACACTGCGTTTGACTTAAGATGTTTCATATTTTAATTCCTGATTTAATTCCTGATTTTTTTTGCAAACTTTGGTAGATTTGACCAGTCACATTTGAGGGGCACAGTTTGCATTGTTTTAGAGGAGTGATGCATTCACACTAGACTTAGAACTTAAAACTAAATGAATAAAAAAAACTGGACGCTGGCTATGACTTTTTTGGAGTTTGTTATGTTCATATTTACAGGCCTATTTTTTCTGTAACTGAATTTTCAGACTTTTTCAGAGCTGCTTTTTGTGTAAAAATGCCTTCTCTGTTTCTCCACCCTTAGTCTCAGCAGAGGCTCTCTTCAGGTCTGCATCCTCTCCTGTATATTTTGTACACATTCAGGACAGTGTTCAAGTTCATCCCAGTGATACCATCACGAAATGGCACTGCAGTTTTGGCACTAAGCACTGGAGATGATGGGTTACCGCTGGAGTGTTTTTTTAATTGTTTTTTTATGGGGAGACCCAACAACTTTCTTACTGTATTGTAATTACTAAGGATAGTTTTCAACAAGATTTACTTGGGTTCTTTTGTCGGTGTTTGCATTTACACTCCAGTGTGCAGGAGGGCGCTGTACATTCTTGTTGATTGTTTGACATCATGAACTTCCACCTGAGCGTAGAGTGAGGGGAAGGAAAATGTCGGCTCTCAAGAGGAAACGTGGAGGAAAGGGTCCAGGAGCCAAAACTAAGAAAAAAGTCAAATTTGAGGAGAACGGAGAGTCTGAACGAAATGATAATGTAAATCAGGGTCAGACGAATGAAATCCACATTCCAGCTCCGGTCTCAGCGGTAAGATAAGATTGTCGGCGTTCCATAACACGAACACAGTGCCATGTAGCTAACTTTAGCTAACTAGGCTTGGTGATCTGTGAATTAGTGTGTCACGCTGTCTCTAAGCTACTCCTCCTGTAATGTTTCATTGTTGACCTAAAGTGTTGATAGAAGATTTTAGCGTGTTGTTAAAGTGATACACTGAGTACGTTGAAGACCCGTGAAGATGTGATGTGTACCGTCTCGTTAACGGGGAGTTGAGAAACTAGCGTTCAAGCTGTTCGACTTTAATTCAGTTCTTTTCGTCTTTAATTCAAGTATGTTAACGATGTAACGTTTTACAAATTGTCAGGGAAAATGGACAAACAAAGAACGCGTTCTGGTATTTTCCTCGAGGGGAATCAACTTCAGAACAAGACACCTAATGCAGGATCTGAGAACCATGATGCCTCACTCCAAAGCTGGTATGTTGGTCAAGCACAGATATGTGGGTAGAACTGTAAATGTTTTGTAATGTAGTATAATTTTAATTTTAGGTTACTATCATTTCAGACACAAAAATGGATCGCAAGGACAAGTTGTTCGTTGTGAATGAGGTTTGACACATTTAGATTTCTTTTTCTGCAGTTGCACATTATAACCTACATTGTAAACGGACAGTGCATGATGAAACCCTTTTTCCTTTAAGGTGTGTGAAATCAAGAACTGTAACAAGTGTATATATTTTGAAGCAAAGAAAAAGCAGGACCTCTACATGTGGTGAGTTTGCCCTCTTGAAAAATAGCATTGCTACAGCTTTGTGGAGTTAAAATTGCATTGCCACACCTGTGGGGTGGTTAATGTGTAAAATGTTAATGATGTATTCAATTGATGTGTTTCAGGATTTCGAATGTCCCCCATGGACCTTCTGCCAAATTTCTGGTACAGAATGGTGAGTTTTATCTGTGTGAGATATATATATATATATATATATATATATATATATATATATATATATATATATATATATATATATATATATATATATATATATATATATATATATATATATATAATTTTTTGTTTTGTTTTTGTTTACCTCTTACCGCTGACCTTTTTGCCTTTCTCTCCAAAGTGCACACACTAGCAGAACTCAAAATGACTGGCAATTGCCTTAAAGGATCCAGACCACTTCTGTCATTTGACCCAGTGAGTGTACTCCTGCACAATATTTGGGTTGTATACAACTACTTTGTACTAGTTTGTATATTGTACTAATTTTATATAATTTTATTTTCCACAGCAATTTGACAAGGACCCCCATTATTCTTTGCTGAAGGAACTGTTTATCCAGGTTTGTTATATGTGGCATTAAACCTCAAGTTTAAGTGCTAATTTGGAGGATTGTACTGACAGTTTTGCTTTGCAGACTTTTTCAACACCTCGGTATCACCCCAAGAGCCAGCCATTTGTGGATCATGTCTTCACGTTTACAATTGCAGACAACAGAATATGGTTCAGGAATTACCAGGTCAGTTTGTATGAATCTTTTTCTTTAGTGTCAAAATGAAAGTAATACAAATCATTTTCATCATGTGTTGTAATTTACTTTATATTTTTATCATGCACTGAATTGTTTGTCAATCAAAACTGTTGTTCAATCCACTGGTAGATCATTGAGGAGGATGCATCACTGGTGGAAATAGGACCCCGCTTTGTGTTGAATCTCATCAAAATTTTCCAAGGGAGCTTTGGTGGGCCAACACTCTATGAAAACCCTCACTTTCAGTCGCCTAACATGGTAAGTTAAAATTGGACATCTCAAGCAAAATTATTTTTATAAATGTACACCCAAATTGCAGATTTTTAATGAAGGGCTCCAAAATGCTGTTATTTTGCTAACCCTAATATTGACATTGAGTACAATTGTGGATGGGACTAGATTTGTGGATGATGTCTCAGCACTTAAGCATTTGGGTTTTAGCTTCTAATACATTAGTAGTCAAACTTGACATGCTTTCGAAGAATGTGATCTAGCTTGTGAGGTGATGTTCAGCTCATCGTGGTGAAAAAGACCCTGGTTTCGAAAAACTTCAGAATTAAACTTTAATAGTTTGCTCTAACTTTTGCCCTATGCCCTAACTTTACTCACAGCAACGGCGGATGGTGCGCATGGCACTGGCTGCTAAGCAGCGGGAGCGTCAGATGGTACGGGAGGTCCAGAAGGCCAAGAGGACAGAGAAGAAAGAGGAGCTGAAGGGCGATGTGACGGATGACGTCTTTGACACACCCCTGCCAGAAAAACCTGTGGAGATTGAACTGGAGGCGCCCGCTCCTAAGCCGCCCAAGAAAGGCAAACTCACAGAGCTCAGGAGGAAGACCAGACTGAAGCGCAAGGGTTTACGTTAAAAAGCACATCTGTCACAAAGAGACTAAGACAGTTTTCTGTGTTTTGAGTTTCTTATAGATACCAGATATGTTTGAAGACTTTGCTACAAGACCACAGTATAAAACGCAGGGCAGTTTCTGGTGTATGTTTTTTAAAAGATACTGGATGTTTAAGGACCCTGCTTTAAGACCTTTATGTAAAACATGAGGCAGGTTGTCCTGCCTCCTAAAGACTTCTGTTTCTACCATCACAGTGGCCCCAATGAGTTTGTGTTCCTCATCCTGAAATGGATTTATGCTGTAAAAACATTTACATCAATATTTACACAGTCTGTTGGTTTTCAATAAATGTAACTTTTGACTATCAGTTGTTTTGTGTAACAGGATGACAGTTCAGACAGAGTTTAAATTGGGCCAAAGCCCTCTGGAGCTTAGCTCCCCCTCCTTACTTCGGCAATACATTCAGCTGGAGCTGACCTCCCTCTGCTACCGTATTTAGAAGTAAAGTAATACAATAGCGTGAGATATTGACCACTGTGAGTAAAGAAAGGCTTTCCCTCCTTACAGAATCCAATTTAACTACTGAGTTCTGATATGTCACACAGTGTTATCTTTTTGTCTACTTAATTCAAATGGCTATTTTGGGATTTTTAGTATGTTTAGAATTTTAGTATATTTGAGTCATTTCAATTATTGTATGAAAAAATATTTGCAACTTTATTAGCAATGTCGCACATTAAACAGCCTGATGTATGGAGAACTTGTACTTTTAAAAAACTTTTATTATCTTAAGGCCTAATGTAGGTCGATAGAATAGTTTTTTTCAACATTGCAAAACAAAAAAAAACGCAATTGGAGCAATGTTCCTTTAAATCATTCTAACGCTGGAGTGACGTCATATGTAAGCGCCTCTCTGGTTTCACTAACACCGCCGGTGTTGGTTTCGTGTTCTTGTGCACACGTTGAAACTGGTTCAATGGAAATGTTCCGTGCGTCCTTTTAAGCCGGTTTATTCGTGATTACGTTGTGCAGTATTTTAAAGACGTGTGGGTAGATTATTTTAGGGGCAATGTAACCGACATCTCAGATCAGCGAGTAAGAGAGCCTACCTTCGACAGAATACATGCTGTCACTGTGGATAACTAATTTAGCTACCTAGCTCACTTTAAGGAAGGTTCTGAAATTACATTTCTCAGTTACTTTAAATTAAAGTAAATTTGGGCTAAAATGAAGTGCCATTATGAAATGCTGGGCGTTAAAAGGGACGCATCAGATGATGATTTAAAAAGGGCCTACAGAAAGCTAGCTTTGAAGTGGCATCCAGGTAAGAAATTGCCTAACGTACATTGCGGTATCACATGGCCCAGATCGTTTGTATTTTTTTTCTTTGTCGACGTTAAGCGTTGGCTGCACTGATTTGACATGGTTTCATAATGTTAAAATAAAGAAGGCATTCTCCATTTCATGGACCAAACACTTCTTCTCGGTATTAGTTTCTGTTAATGGCATTCTGTAATGCCTGTGTCTTGCACCTGGCAGATAAAAATTTGGACAACGCAGAGGAAGCAGCGGAACAGTTCAAGCTAATTCAGGCGGCCTACGACGTTCTCGGCGACCCACAGGAAAGAGCCTGGTATGTTCACTTTTGCCTGGGTAGTAAATGTCACACCAACCAAAATGCGAAAAAGCTGGTTTGATAGTTAATGGAAAGCAGCGACATCTGCGAAAACACCGACCCGTAGCAAAGGAAATCTTTCATAAGGTGAAAACCAAACAGACCAACTTACTTTAATCAATTGGGACTTTAGATGAGTAATTTCCACATTTACAATGTGTAAGATAATTAAATAGATACTAGCAGTCGTGGAGTGTGTCAATGTAACTGACAGGGTAACTTCAATGGTTACATAATACTAAATATTAGATAGCCTTCCTAATTGTAGTGTGTCTTTTAGAATCAAGTCATGCAGACACAAAAGTGTCATACACTGTTATGAGTTTACCAACCTTTAAACGCTAATTTGAAATGGCGCTGACATTAGAATATAAGGTTTATTGTGCCATCAGTTAAGATATCAGGGTATGAGGGTTTGATATATTTTTTGATGCAGTGCATCTCATGATGTTTGAGTTGAACCAGTTCATATTAACTTAAGTTGCAAATGGAGTACATTAAAGACATATTAAGACAGGTACAATTCTACACACTTTCTGAACATTACAGAAAGTCTCCGCCAAGAAATCCACCACTAAATAAATTATCATAATAAATTACGCTTCACAGCAACAACAACAAACAAATCTTAGCTACTTAACCATTTTTAAGGCTAGACTTGTTTCAAGACAAACAAAGTGTGACTAGACACCAGTGGATTCTAAGGCTCCAAGTTGTAGGGCAAATTGACCTCTTGAATGTCAAACTAATCAGAACTTCAGTTTCTAAGAAGAAGTGCAGTTGCCTTACAACTTGCCACTCATGACTACCATGATCTGGATGAACGAGAATTCACACAGATGATTCCAGGGTGCATTTTTTTGGCCCTTCTTTGCAGGTATGATAATCATCGTGAGGCTCTTCTCAAAGGAGGAGTGGATGGAGAGTACCAGGATGACAGTATTGATCTCATTCAGTACTTCACTGTCTCGTGCTATTCCGGATATGGTGACGATGAGAAGGTAGGAGAGATTTGCACTTGACTCGTTCGGTTTACTTAAATCCAGGAGATTCTTGGAAAAGCTTGAAAACCTTACAGCTTTTTTCAAGGCTTTGCAGTTGCATCTTCTAGCGCTTTCCAGATGGTAGGAAGCAGAACAGTTTGTGTGCTGGGTGGGTGGTGGCCTTGATGATATTGATGGCTCTCTTGGAACAGTGTGATGTGTGTAAGTCCTGAATAGCTGGTTGGGGTGATCTGATGATCTTTTCTGCAGTCCTCACCACCCTCTGTAGAGCCTTCTTATCCGCAGCTCAGCAACTGCCATGCCAGACAGAGAGGCTGCTGGTAAAGATGCTTTCAATGAAGTGTATACAGACATCAACAATAAATAGACATAAGTCATACAGGTACATATAAGGTAACATATGTGACCGACCACAGCAAAACCGGTCTCATGTCGGCCAGGGGTGCGTTTCCCGAAAGCACTACGAGCGATGTTAAGTAGTACTTAAGCCTAAGTAGTACTCAACTTCACACTAAGCACACACTAATCACACACAGCACTAAGATTAATCTTAACTGGCGTGGCACAGTGGAGACACCCAGAGGATGCGAAGTGAAAATAGACTACATGTGCCTGAAGATGTTGTCCTCAGACATTATTTTTGTAACTATCATGCAACTACCATATAACTACCATGACATCATGTAGACCAACGGAAATAAAGAAGTAGCCTAAATTACGCAAGAGCCTGGAATCAAATCGATATGATTGCAGCCAGGAGCATACGTGGTAAAATTGGGCATAATGAAACGGTGATCCTACATGTGATTTGTATGGGCATTTCATGAACGGGAGAGTTTCGAGGCAACTAAGAAAAAAATAACCCAGAAGCAATATAAAGTCCGTCAAAAAAAAGAAGCTTGGAACATGACAGTTCCATGGGCATAACAAAAAGGGAGTGGCAAAGACATTGTTGACGGGCAGTATTTAAAAACAGCAGGGATAGTGTGGCTGTCAAGGCCTTGAACCTGTTGAAAATCACAATGACAGTAGGCCTATACTGTACGGCTTAATTTACCTTATCACACTGCTGCAATCTTAAAATCTATCAAAGACAGTCTTCATTTCTTGTAGGCATACTGTCTTTACGTCTCCCGTCTTGTCCCCCGATGCCTTCAAGTAGCCTATATCCAGCGCCTTTAGCACAGCCGCACAGGGACAGTCACAGTAAGTGGGCTTATTTTGGACGTGTGCAGGAAACATGCAACAAAAACATCTGAATGCAGTGTCCTACTCCTACATAGACTATTTAAATCAAATATATATTTTGTTTGTGTCCTCAGACTGGTCGGAGATCTTTTTTGCTTATTCTTGAACGAGATAAATTATACATAAGAGATAAGCAAACGGTACAAGTTTTATTTTATTTATTTTTTTTATGTATTTTCTTGCATTGAAGCCAACTTCACCGTATGCCCAATGAAGCTCAAAAGAAAGCTCCTACGTCACTTAATAGCGCCAACTTTCAGCTCTAAGAACCATCTTAAGAGCAGGGCACGCGCGTTCATGCTACGATCATGTTCGGGAAACGGACCGTAGAAAATGTAAGAACGCTTGTAAGATCAATCGTTTACGTTGCTCTTAAAGGAAAACTTCGGTGTAAAATTAAAATTGGCATGTTAAAACATCATACCGAGTTGGTATGTGTACTGAGGAGCAAAATTGATTTAGCCTGTTGCATTCAAAGTTTAAATATTTTTTATAGTTTGACCCAGAAGGCTAACAATGGAAGTGGTAGGTGCCCTTAGACAAAGCATGACGACTACGCTACTTTTAAACCATTAAAACAGCTTGAAGAAACTCCACACTCCATCGGTAGATTGCGATCGACGTAGTGGGCACCCCTGTTCTAGACAATAACACACAGAATTATATTTATCTTTGTAGAATCTAAGATCTTTGGTACTAATTCAGCTTTCGTGTGGTCATTATTTTTGCATGAAAGGGAGATATTTAGCTGATAGCAGGGGGCAACGGGGCTTGTTTAATTGTAAACATTAGCATCATGTTTCTAGCCAAAACCTCCCATTACAGCATAGTTTTGATTTGCGATGGGCGATTAATTTGAATAATGCTTGAATTGACTGGTGCTAATGATTAAATCTTGATTGCATTTACTGCAGTATACAACACCAATACTATAGTAAAAACTGCAGCTTTTATACTGCAATACAGCTGGTCCTCCAGCACTAGTTGCTAAATCATTAGCATCTCAGTCATAATACCACACCTCAGTGACAGTCTGTAGGGAGGGAGGGCTTATTTTAATGTAATGCAAATTGCCACCATTCTGCCCAACAGCGCTAGAGTGAGGCAATCTTCCAGAGGAGTTTTCTCAGTTTTGTGTTTTAAGGTGTGCATGCTTTCAAATGGACACAGATTCTTCAAATATTATCAGATTTCCATGTGTAAGCCATCATGGGAAAGCTTAGAATTTACACTTTCCGAATCTGCGGATAACTCAAAATGCCTCTGGGACGACTTGTGGTCGGTTTTGCCGTGGCCGGTCACATATACGCTTCCAACAAGAAGGGAAGTTCAAGGTAGCTCTTCTTGGTAGCTGGTGTAAGTGGAAAAAATGAAATGCAAGGTGCAATTCTACTCTTGCAAATCTACTTAAAGCAGTAATGAAAAAAGATACCCTGTCTCTGTCCAACACAAATTAATTTTGAGCTCTTGTTTTAGTTGTTAAACCTGTCTGTGTCCTTAATTAGGCATTCTGTACTACACGTATTAAGTCTCAAAATATAACAATTAATTAATTTGCGTTATCTGTAATGCTAGTAAGTCAATGTTAATTCTTTAGAAGACCTACAGCATGAATTTAAAGCATGTTTTTAAGATAAAGTATGCGTTGAGCACAAAAACCCCATGAAGCTCAGTCCCTCTAAGGAAATATCACAGACAGGATACATATTAACAAAACACTGCTTACCTGCAATTTGGTGGTGGACACAAAAACACTCAGCAGTGTTATTGTGAAGTATAGTGCACATCTTTCCAAATATAGCTGTACAGCAGTGGATTACCTCTTTCATAATCTATCAGGTAAATACAGCACGGGATGGATAACAAATTTTAATTTCCTCTCAGTCTGCACTGGTCTCAGGTGTTGTGTATTCCCACCTGACTGTATGGAAGGCCATTCCATTGATCACGAACCTCAGATGCTTAAGTAGCATAGCAACCAGGCTACCACAGTAACCAGGGAACACTATTTACTACACTGACTGAAGCAACGCTTGATTTTGCAAAGTCCATTGAACACTAAACATCAGTATTTACATACATATACACAGTTGAAATAAAAATATCAATTTGAAATACAGAGTAATGTTTTGTTAACATTTCAGGAAAGACTCACTGTTGACAATATGCTGCTCAGCTGCTGCTCATGCCCTCAGGGCTGATCTACTTTTTAGTAACCACCCTTGTGGTACAAAACAGACTAAACTCGTTTTGAATCAATTCAATTCTATATAATTCAACTCTAAATATTCTCTATATATACACACACAGTAATGCGCAAACGTTTTAGGCAGGTGTGAAAAAATGCTGTCAACTAGGAATACCTTCAAAAATAGAAGTGTTAATCATTGATGTTCATTAATTAACCTAAACTAAACCTAAGTCAAATCAATATTTGGTGTGACCACCCTTTGCCTTCAAAAGAGCATCTATTCTTCTAGGTATACTTGCATAGAGTTTATATATATATATATATATATATATATATATATATATATATATATATATATATATATATATATATATATATATATATATATATATATATATATATATATATATATATATATAGATAGATAGATATAATATAGTATAGTATTTCTTCCATATGTGGCACTTGTAATGGCATCAGTGTTTTTTGCTCGAGAAACCACTAGAGGACAGCAGTTAGCAATTCTGTACATGGTCATTATTTGATTTAAGTACGAGTCATTATTTCGGTTTGTTGGTCATGGAGTCATTAATGCTATAGGTTTTACGTTGTTTTTGAAGGTTTTAAGAAATGCTAGTTTGTGCATACCCAGAGCAAAACATTGCTTCTTAGAATTGTTTAGATCTTGTTTTTCAGAGGCAAATAGGATCTTGCATTAAGCTGATTTTTATCCTTTTCTCTTAAGGAGGGTTTAGGAGAGAAAAATCTGAATTCTGTAATATGTAACCATTGTTTCAAACTTCTAAAATCAAACTCCTAGGAAACATTGTCAAGTGATTTCTGATGTATCTCTTATTTATGTTCAACTAAAAATCTTATACCTATAGTAATGTAATGTAATTGTACATATACGGCTACAGTAATGTACTGTTCTTTTTCTTCTCACACAGTTTTTAGAAGAGACTGATCAGAAGTCAGTAAGGTCTTATTGATTTGTGAGAGACCAAGTTAAGACTGTTAAAAGAAGTAACATTTTCCTGTGGGCAAGTACATAGTACATACCCTGAGATGACAGACGTTATTGTCTCTGGCTTCCCCCTAGGGCTTCTACACTGTATACAGAAGCCTGTTCGAGTCTATTGTGAAGGAGGAGATGGAGCACAGTAAAGAAGAGGACGGGGAGGATGACGAGTTTCCCTCATTCGGTGACTCACAGAGTGATTTTGATACAGTAAGTGACTCAGTCATAAACAGCAGGACCTGAGCAATGTTTAGCTTTTAGCAGTCTTGATTAATGTTAATTTAATACACAGACATTGCAGACCATTTGTTCCCGCGGACATCCGGGAATTTAAAGTGGAATGGAATGTTTAATAGGTAAATGGGAGAGAAAGTGGAACCCAGCGATCCTAGCGGTGGCGTTCCTATCCCCAGAGCAATCCTATTAAAAATCCCATAGACCGATTTTTCAAAAAAATCCCACATAGGTATGACACCGAACTTGTGTACCAGGCATATTTTTCAGGCTTTATATGGGGATTATCTACTAACTGTGAAAGTATTGTGTGAAATTTCGTCCTATTTAAAAAAATTAAACTAAATTGTGCCTAACTTGTCATAAACGGACTACAACTTTGAGTCGCTCCCGTTACGTCAGTAAACACAAGTTCACCATGCTGTAAGTCGCGACTGATTGCAACCACGGAGAAACAAATGAATGCAAGGTTTCACATTTCATAAAGATTCCATAAAGCTACGGTTGTGGATTCTTATAATCAGATGAGTTTCATGTACACAATCATTGGGTTTCACTTACTTCTCTCGCCGGCAGCTAACTGTTAGATTTTGACAGGTGCCAGATTTTACGGTGGCGTCATATACGCGCCTATTGTTTAGTGTAGTCCTTTATCAGCTTTTTAATTAACATTAAAACAATTCAGATCAACGAAAAAGAAAGTATGACCACCTGAATCGATAGAACTGCCCACCATGCATATCATATGAAAACCACTATCTTAACTTTAGAGTGTGAGCCGAAATGTAATTTTTTGAAGAAAAAATCCCATTCATTTCGATATAGAGGTGGGGAACGCAACCAGCAGGGGGCGATGAGATTACTTTTCCTCCCTATGGTAAAAAAAAAAAAAAAACGCAAGCCATTGCAATCAGCTGTTAATCAGCTGTCAAAATGGCATACAGTTATTGTGATTCTCTAAATTGGAAGGAAAACAGAGATACAAATTAAAACTTGATGCTGTGCGACTGGGATTCTGCTTAAAGAAAACACCAGCAGGTGCCTGATTTCAGTGGCTTGCAGTTGGGTTGCAGTTTTGTTTTCATCTAGCTAGACTCGTTGCCAAAGGGAAGAGCTCTAAGTTCCCGGATGTCCGCAGTTACGAGAAAGTGGGGCATGGAGCCCCACCTCTCCAGCTACAATACACGGGAGGTGTGGCAGGGCGTACAAGACATCACAAGCCACAGAGGCTGTCCTGTGACAACAGAAGACTTGAGTGTGCCACTGGCATAAGAGCTGAATTGCTTCTTTGCTCGCTTTGAAACATCACTGCAGCAGCACTCATCTGCTCCCACCTCCACCTGGTTCCTACTAGGCCTGTCGCAATAAGCAATAAATCAATTAATCGCATGATAACTTAAAATGAGCGCAATAACTTTGCTGGCCTCGATAATTTTCATTTGCATGCTTGTTCGTTTTGCACGTGTCTCTCTCTACCAAAGAGACTGGAGCCTAATGTCTCATTTTTTTGAAGTGCAGTTTTGTTTACAGAGACTTGATAATCCATTTTATTTATTGTTTCGGTTGTTTTTATTTATTTATTGGATAATATTTATCCAATTTATTTTGGATATTTAACATGTCTTCCAGTTCCAGTGTTAAACATTCCTTAGAAATGAAACTTCATTGATATTTTAAAAGGTGTACTTGCATTATTATGCCATTATCATTACATTAGTTGAAACTGACAATATTATCGTTTACTGCAATAATTTCTGGGACAAGTTATTGTCCAGCAAATTTTGTATATTTGTATATGTATAGTGACAGGCCTAGTTTCTACACCACTTCACTAACTGTATGGGTGCACGATGTCCGACGGGTGCTCCTAGCAGTGAACCCCTAGAAGGCTGTCGGCCCAGGCGGAGTACCTGGTAAGGTGCCCAGAGCATGCGCCCTACCAGCTTGCCCTCATCTTCACCAGAATCTCTAACATCTCCTTAGCCCAGGCAGTCAAACCGTCCTGCTTAAAATCAGCCTCAATCTCCCATGACCAACCTTAAAGGAGAACTTAGGTGTAAAATGAAAATTGGCATGTTAAAACATCATACCGATCATTAGTATGTGTACTGAGGAGCAAAATTGATTTAGCCTGTTGCATTCACAGTTTAACTATTTTTTATCGTTTATCCCAGAAGGCAAACAATGGAAATGGTGGGTGCCCTTAGACGAAGCATGATGACTACGCTATTTTTAAACCATTAAAACAGCTCGAAGAAACTCCACACTCCATCGGTAGTACAACAAAGGCCCTGACATTAAAAATGAGGCACTGAGAACTTTGTAAGTTTGTAAACTCTGAATGCAACAGGCTAAATCAATTTTGCTCCTCAGTACACATACCAACTCGTCATTCATTTTACACTGAAGTTCTCCTTTAACCCTATGGGTTTCTTTCAGAACAGTCTAGGCTATCCAGATCTGGTTTCATTTGGTGAGCTACTACTTGCACTGATTTAATAAAAAAAAATACTAAACAAATAAAAATTCATATTGAGTATAAAAAAAATCTACGTAAAAAAGTACCTGTCCATAGGATACTGTCAGTATATCAGGGATATATCAGCAGTATATCTTTTCATATGCGAGTAGAGGAGATTGTCTGGAATCTGGCCATATAAGAACCATGATGGTGGGATATTCAGTGGCTTATCAATGTTGGTAAATATGTAGTCTGTGTCTGATGGAAATAAGGGCCTGTGTTCCATGTAATGAAGGATGTTATATCAGGATTATGCAGGATTATGGATATAATGCAGAAATTTGCAGTAATTTCAAAACTGTATGAAACGTGTCTTGACAGAAATGCATGATAGCAGTAGAATCGGTAAGTTCTGCTATGACTGCTATGACATTATGCATTGACTGATAACCGCAAGTGTAAAATGGGTGGAGTAAAAATTTGCCAAATTATTATTTGGCAAATATTTGATCCCTTGTTTTAACATGATAAATTAACGTGATAATATGTGCTTGTTGTTTTTGGAAAGCTGAGGTTCTGTACTTTCGTCTGATGTGAGTCCCTTATCTATCCGATCACAGGGTCGCGAGTAATTTCAACAAGAGTAACGCCTGTGCAAAGCGCTAATATGAGAGATTTTGGCGAATTTTTACATATTAATAACTCGCCGATTCTTGATCACAAAAATAAGCAGGGGGTCACGCTGTAAAGCTTGTTGGGTATAAGTGCCATCTCTCTACGGTGTACCATTCCGGAGTAATTCAACAGAGAAGAATGGGTGTAAATTTAGACGCATTTTGCATCCATCGGGCCCATAGGGTTAATTATTATCGTCCTGTGGCCCTCACTGCAGTAATCATAAAGTGCTTCAAGAGAATGGTTCTCCCGCACACCAAGGACCATCTCCCCGAGGACCTTGGCCCCTACTAGTTCGCATATCGCGCAAACAGATCCACAGAAGACGCTTTCAATTGAGTATACATGTTCATTCAACGCACAGACATTAGCTTTCAGCAGTGTCTATTGAGTCCACACACTGATTCCATTAGATTGTGGCATGTGGAAGTGGCCAGTTTCTTCAGTCTGCTGGTCTTCAAATTCCATTCCAACCATGCTGTGCTCCAAAGAGCCTGAACACAACAAAGTAGAAAATGCGGCCGTTTGTCTCCTAGGTCAGCGATTGCTTCCCATTTATCTGTGCATCTATTGCTCTTTCTCTCTTTCAGGCTCCTTGTCTCTGCCTCTCTCTCTGTCTCTCCCTCTCTACCCCTTTTCGCCCTTCCCCCACTCTCTCTTGATTTCTCTCTCTCCCTGTCTGCATTTTTTTTTTTTTTTTTTTTGCGATGTTTAGATTTTGAAATAGAAGTCACAGTGGGAGAGAGCCTTGTATGATTTTGGGCATCAACAATATGTTCTGTTCACTAATGAGACCACATTAAATGTGTAAAGGATCTGTGATGTTTTCCTATTTAGAGGACACCCAGCTGTGTGTGTTTTTGTGTTTGCAGTTTAACCCAGTAATGGCCGATTCAACCTCACCGATGGCTTCTTTCTTCTCTTTTTCTTTTGTATTCAGGTCGTGCATCTGTTCTACGCACACTGGCAGAGCTTTTGCACGCGCAAGAACTTTGCCTGGAAGGAGGAGTACGACACGCGGCAGGCCTCCAACCGCTGGGAGAAGCGAGCCATGGAGAAGGAGAACAAGAAGACGCGTGACAAAGCCCGCAAAGAGCGCAACGAGCTGGTGCGGCAGCTGGTGGCCTTCATGCGCAAGCGGGACAGACGGGTGCAGGCGCACAAGAAGCTGGTGGAGGAGCAGAACGCCGCCAAGGCCAAGAAGGTGGAGGAGCTGCGCAGGAAGCAGAAACTCAGCCAGGCCAAGTACGTATACTCCATAGACTGCATATATAGACTGAAACTCAACTACATCAAGTATGTATCCTAGATAGACTTAAACTCAGCCAAGCCAAGTGCATATCCTCTGTAGACTGCATATATAGACTGAAACTCAACCAGGCCAAGTACGTATACTCCATAGACTGCATATATAGACTGAAATTCAGCCAGGCTAAGTATTTATACTCCATAGACTGCATAATAGACTGAAATTCAGCCAGGCCAAGTACGTATCCTCCATAGACTGCATATATAGACTAAAACTTAGCCAGGCCAAGTATGTATCCTCCATAGACTGCATATATAGACTGAAATTTAGCCTGGCCAAGTAAGTATCCTCCATAGACTGCATATATAGACTGAAATTCAGCCATACCAAGTATGTATCCTCCATAGACTGCATATATAGACTAAAACAGCCAGGCAAAGTACATATCCTTCATAGACTGCGTATATAGACTAAAACTTCATAGACCAGGGGTGCCAACTACGTCGATTGCAGTGCCGGTAGATCACTTTTTTTTTTTTTTTTTCACTGTGACATGGTCATTTTAAAAGTAGCTCACGAGCCAAAATATAGTGGGCTCCCCTGTCATAGACTCTATATACAGTTCGACCATTAGTGACATAGCTGTCCAAATAGTGTTTCTGTTTTAAGGTTACCAGCAGTGTGGAACATTGTGGAAGTAGATTGGGAATGAAATGGAACGTTCAGGCATTGTTTTTGTATTTAGTGTTGAAAAGGTCTGTTCTATTCTAGTTTATTCTGTTTTTGCTGGTTGGAGTTTCAGTGAGCACCTCTGCTTACAGCCATTTATAATACGCTTTATATATATATATATATATATATATATATATATATATATATACACACACACACATACATATATATATATATATATATATATATATATATATATATATATATATATATATATATATATATATATATATATATATATATATATATATATATATATATATATATATATATATATATACACACACACATACATATATACACATACACTATACATACACTTTAGGACAATTCACTCTGTGAATGTCAGTGTGAATTATCCTAGTGATAATCTAATCAATGGATCCAGTCTGTAAACATGTTTATTTCCATGTTTACCACGGAGTGGGGTCTATCGCAATTGACATCCACGTCTGTACAACTGCAACTTTTGACTGTTCAGTCTTGGTTCTATTGTTTGGCCTAGAATATCGTGGCTTGGTCTCAATGGGGACCTGTGTGAGCAGGGCAGCGCTTGCGAACCTGATGAGATTCCAGGTGGGATGGCAGTGAAGTAGCAAAGCCAGGGGATCACCTGCCTTGGGAGTGCTCTGGGCTAATCAGTGTGCATATACATGTGCACGGATGAGGGGACACCACACACACAGAATAAATTGGTGGAAATAACAGCGGTGGAATGCGTTCCTCGAATCACTTGGGAGCTCAAGTGGCTTTTCAGTGGAAAGGAAGGTGCCAATTCATGACTTTTAGTCCAAGTCCTCAAATTTGCCTTTCAGTCGCTAGTGTGATGATGAGGATTGCTTCTGCCCATGGACTGTTGGAGTGTTGGTTTGCTGGTTTCCAATTTTTCACACTTCTTAAAATACAATATGCCTTCAAACCCTTTAATACCCACTGGCATTATCCAAGTGGCAGTAATATCGTAGTAATTGTATTACTACTTCCTTTGGCTTACCACTGACGCATACCCTCTGGTTGAGGAGTGCTCAATTTGTTTTGCTAAATCACCCCAGATGTAGGCTGGTAAACCAGCCTCTTTATTTCATTTTTTACAGAGAGTCTGGCAGTGCTTTCATTGACATTGCTGTATTAGGTAGAATTTTTGCCTAGCCAATTAGTGAAGATGGGCCCCTTGTAAAACACCCTAAAAGTGGCATCCTATAGCCCTACACACGTTATATAGACGCACTTCAGTTCAGCAGCTGCTTCTCCCACAAAAAAAGAACAGTTTAAACTTTAAAAGTGAAAATACTAATTTAAAGTTAAACATCATTTGAGTGGATTCCCTGTGGCAAAATAGCTGCGAAACTTTAAATTAATAAATAGTGGTGATTATTTCAAATGCGACTGATTTGAAATTAGCGTAATAAACATATGCATTGTTTCTTTAAGGTAACTAAGCCTAACTAATAACATTGGCACTGGTGGTGGTGGAAAAACAAAATCGACATTCCACATGCACCTTTCAGGTGTTCTGTGTCCTAGTCTCATATGGTGTGTTTTTTTCCTGATTATAACCATACAATATCTCTGATTTTGTGTTTTGCTTAAGAAAGTGAATTTGTGCAGGCATCATTCTCTTCCTCACTCCTGTGTCCTTGAGTCAACTGCCATTTTTTTAAAGTGAGAGAAACATTGTTTAAATATTTCGTAATAAGAAATTGTCTTGGGTATGTTGTATGTCTGCAGGCTAGCGGAAAACTACAAGGAGCAGAGCTGGGTAGCCGTGTCTGATCTGGAGAAGGAGCTTCAGCAGATGGAGGCGCAGTACGGGCAGGAGTTCGGAGACACGTCTGAGAGCGAGGAGGTGGAGGAGGAGGAAGGAGACGCAGAGACGCTCGAGGGCTCCAACAACGGGGGTGGAGGTCAGAACTCTACGGCAGGGCGCACACATTGCTGTGTGTGTGTGTGTGTGTTTACCCTCATGCACGTGGTACTGTAGCAGCAGGCACATACGAGGGGTGGAAATGAACTTTAGAAAACAGGAACCTTTACCACCCAGTGACAAATAAATGGTAAAATTCACCAGCCACATAACAGTAAATCATCATTCTGTGTCCCATATCTACCAACCACTTAAAGATTTTACTGGTATTTGGCTGGTGGCTGGTGACAATTTCCATCCCTGGCACATATGCAGACAATGCAGTTAAATGAGGAATTTAGTTTATGAAATATAATGAAAACCACTGAAAAAAGATCAGAGTTCAGAACACAGGGCTTGGGGGTGTGTGTGATGTACAGAGAATCATACGGCAATGACATTGAGCTGAACCATAATCGGTGTGGTTGCTCAAAAAAGAAATAACACAAGACTTGTGCAACTGTCACATGTGTTTACAGTTTCTGTCCTTTCTTTATACAGATGCTGTCCAGACAGAGGAAATAGACGATTTCGATGACTGCTTATATTGTCCAGCCTGTGATAAATCCTTCAAATCGGATAAAGCGTGAGTAGCACATTTGCTCCCTGCTAAGGGATCTAAATGGCCATCATGTAAACATTAGCAGGGTTATGACAGAGGAAGTGCCATTACTCATAGACCTTTATGTGGTTCTCCACATTGCCACAATGTCTCCATGGAGATTGCACTAATGCTTTGTTGGTGGCGTGCTGTTTAGAAACCCTCTTAAATACATTTTATTGATCATTAAAATGAAAGCGTATTCCTGTAAAACGTAATGCCTACAGTTGTCTTGATTTGTGTGTTAATTGTTTTGCATGGTTGTCTGAAAAAATGCTACCTTCATTCACTGGCAGTATGAAAAATCACGAAAAGTCAAAGAAACACAGAGAGATGGTGGCGTTGCTACGGCAACAGCTGGAAGAGGAGGAGTCATTTCTGACCTCGAACTCCAGGGAGAGAGGAGGAAAAGAGGAGGATGAGGACAACGAGGAAGAAGAAGAGATGGAGGACGCCCCCCGGCAGAAGTAAGGGAACACGCTCTGGGCTTATTGGTGCCAATACGCAATTCTGTATTCATTTGTAAAAGGATGGAACTTGAAAGCCTTTCACTGCTTGTGTAACAGGTCGCCAAACTGTAGAATGAGTTCAGATAGTTATGACGACTTTGACCATACATGTGTTTTTCCCTACACTTTCCCTACACACTAATATGTCCAAACCATTATTAAAGTAGTACCAACCAAGCACTCTAACCACCTTTTTTTTTGTTGAAAATAACAGGTTGTCCAAGAAACAGAAGAAGAAAAAGAGGCAGCAGAAAATGTCCCAGGTGAGTTCTGACTCAGGCTTTCATTATTAATTAATGAATATTATTGATAATTGTATGATGCCAACAGGCATGCCTGTGTTCTGCAACCAACAACATGGCAAACTCCTGGGGGTATGACTGATAGATTAAAATTGGCCAGCTAAATTTGCTTGTTTGAGCCTTTGACATAATGCCTGATCTTGCTGCTCTTTTGTGTGTGATGGTGCTGTATTAGTTAGTCATTTTTGAGAGTCAAGATTAAGACCATTCATTTAGAAATGGCCTTGGGTGCTGTGCTGTCAAAATTCTGCAGCCTTGTATGGAATTTTGGAATGTTATATGACCAGCACAGCAGAGGAACTGAAATGTTGGAATAACAACTCGGAGACAACATTGTCATAGATTAACCAACCAGCAGTCAGGAACACTGCCCCAGTGGTTAAAACAGAGGAGTGAAATCCATGAGAAGCAGCTTCACATGCACAGGCACACATGGCAGTAGGAGGATTATCATTGGGCACGTACAGGATAGAGGGGCGGGATTCGGGTTAAGTGACAGTTGAAAAGCCCGGAGTAAGGTTACATCGCTGGAGAGGATACGTGTGGTAGACAGGTTTGTTTGTGCACAATAACCGGAAAGACCAGTGTTGACGGAAATTTCAGTGGAAGACTGAATGTTGTGTACGGGTTTTCATGGCTCATTAAAACACTCTGTCTTGTTCTAAAACTCAGTTGACCATTTTAGCATTACATTTTTGTCACTTTTAAAGTTTAAACTGTTTTTCTTTTTTTTTGTGGGAGAAACAGCTGCTGAACCGAAGTGCCCCTATATGTTGTATGTAGGGCTATGGAATGTCACTTTTAGGTGCCAGTACACATATTTAGGGTTTCAAACTTACTGTTGTACAGAGGCGACCATAGGCAGTACAAAGTTTCTTTTGCAGCCGAAAAATCGACATCAATCGACATGAATTACATAACAGCAGTACTGGCAGATTAAATAATTAACTTTTTTGCTGTGAAAATGATTCCCTTTGAAGATTTGAATAATGGAGGAGCTTCCAAGAAAGGTACATAAGTATGCAAAACTGGTGGTGAAAGACACAGAACAAGTTTAGAAGGCACTTTAGATCAGTGGAGATAGTGGTCTTAGAGATTTGGGAGCTCAGTGCACCTCATAGCTTCTGTTTGAGTTTGGCTCTTGAGTATGGGTGCTCAAGGTAGCTTTAAAGGAGTTAACTAAACCTGCTGGAAAAGCAAGCTAGGACTAATGGCTGATGCACTCAGACTAGATTACTAGGGATCTTTAATTAATTTAATCTTTAATTAACAATGAGATGTGTGAAGCCATCCTCAGGTGTATCTTAAATTCTATCTGCTGCATACATGTGGTGTGTCTTCTGTCGTCTCGGGACTGGAACATGTGCCTGATGCCTTGCACTCGGCCCTGAGTAACCCAGCCTCAGAAGTTACAATGACATAAAGTGACACACATGCACTTACACATGCAAATCATTTAACACAAGACATTGTGCTGTTGAAACATAGCTGAAACGTCAGTGTAAACAGCGCAAATCACACAACTGACAAATGCAAACTAAGTTGCTGGCCCAACCGAACAGACGTGCCCCCGGATTTAAATTGGGCGGTTACTCCATCATGCGTGTAGAAGGGAGGGCGGGTCTGGGATATCAGATCACACAATTTAACCTTAAGGAGTTGTCCCTATTCAACAAGAAAGTTCAGAAAAGTAAAGATCTACACAACGTGCAGCTCCCATTGGTTTAATTTTATTGAAGTAACGTTTCGAGCCCTTGAGGAGCCTAAATCTGAGGAAGAGCCACAAGGACTCAGAACGTTACTTCAATAAAGGGAAACCAATAGGAGCTGTGCAATGTGTGGATCTTTACTTTCATTTAATTTCATATTGCTTCTGATCCTGCACCCAATGTAAAAATGGGATGTGCGTGGTTGGTGATACTTTATGTTGTCCCGGTTCAACAACACTGAGCAAGGAATGGAGGCTGTTTGAGAGAACAGTAGAATGCCCACAGATCTTGCTACTCAGGATTAATTTGGGTTAGGCATAAGCATAGACACTGTCCTCATGTTGTCTTTTGCAGCTTTAGGCTGTACATGGCATGTTTTGCTGTGAAACATCCTGGGGGCGTGCAGCACGTTTTATTACAATCAGCAGTGTCCCTCTTAATTTTTTAATGTTAATATTATTACTAATGTTGCTATTTGATATGTTGTTGGTAGACAGTGCTGACGTAGGTGTTTGCCTGAAGACCCAAGAAATGCTTACAACAGCCAGCAGATTGTTGTGGTTGCTATTGGGTTATAGTATCCTGCTGCCCAGGATATGGTTTGGCAATTGTTGTTTGGTGTGTATTACGACCACAGGCTAGTAGAAATGGTGTATTCTGCACTGTGAAGGAGTGTGTTTTCCAAATCAGCACTGAAAATGTGTTTGTGGCTGACGGTCACACCTTGGCTGATGTGAACCAATGTTGTGTGTTGGATGAAGTGCACAGCACCCTGTTGCCACAGCTGAAGCCAGTAGCCATAGCAACTAGGTCAGCTCTCTTCAGTTGATTGACTTTAAAAATGCAGGGCTTTTTTTTGTTATTCACTGAAGTTTGCCTTCCCACACACTTGTTCCATTTTATTTTATTTTATGGAACCCCCCACCCGCCTGTCTCTCCCTTTTCTGTCAGCATCCTGTGGAAGAGCCAGAGGAGGAGGCAGGCCAACCCGCACCCTCTGAGGACCACACAGCGGCCGTGCAGTCTGAGTGGCAGGACGAGGACGTCAGCGCAACTCGTGAGGAGCACGCAGAGGAAACGAGCCCCGAGGAGCCGCAGCCACACACAAACAATAAGAGGTCTGTTGATAGACTCATTAGCGTTTTGTGTGGAGACATTTTTTGGAGGCTATGCCTTTTAAAATTATAAGCATATGTTGCTCATGTGATCATCGTCTGAGTAGGACTTTAGACTCCTGATAACCATGAGTAAAAAACATATTTACACAGGAGCATCATATTTTCATTTAACATATTTTCCACACATTTTACTTTACAACTTGCCTGTTTGCTGCCAAACATAATTCAGATACATTTTTAATGTAGACTTCTTGTGGGCCATTTAAAAATCCAGTTAAGGGAAAAGTATGGTTAAACAAAGTGAGTTCAGGAGCTCGTACACATTGATATGAGGAGATGGTCTGTGCTGTAAACGCATTAAAAAAATAAATGCATTAAAGTATTGTTTCCCTCTGCTATGAACCATGGGCATGAGCAGTGCCCTTTGGGGCACATAAAAGAGGAAAAACAGGAACCCTGTTCTGTGGTAACTGCCCTATCACTTGCTTTCCTGTTTCTGTTTTTGTTACGCCAGCGTGCTGAAACCCAAGGCAAAGAAAGGAAAAGACTCCAAGAAAGTCAGCAAGGCCCAAGGAGGTCAAGAGGCCGCCCCTGAGGTATTCCACACCACGCAACACCCATCTCCTCTAGACAATGATTTCTGTTTTTTGTTTTTTCTTTTGTCCTTTTTTTTCTGTTACATTTGTTTGTGTTCTCATAGATGGTTACAACATATAAAGGTGATTGTGCTTTTCTAGTTGTGTGCAATGCTGTTTCCTTTGGGTGGGGAAGGGGGTTAATTTAGAAGTCTTTCATGAGGATGTCCTTGTTGTCCCTTTGTGCCCTATCACAAAGGCCTGCCTTGCTTTGTGTCTGTGTATACAGATGCACTGTATATAAACGTGTTTATTTCATAGTTATTTAATAGTTCATTTAATAAATTAAGCCTTGCATGTAGAGTAAGTATTCACATGCATACTGTTCCTGTTTTGTTGGGTGGCCACCTTAATTTTGTTCTTCAAATAATGTGATTTTTCTCATTCATAGATTTAGTTTCAGAAATGGTAGTAGCCTTGTGATCAAATTGTATTGACTCTCGCTTTTCCAAATTCATAAACATCTAAAGCATGCCTTAGGCGTGTGGACATTAGCAGCTCGTCATTAAAAGCTGATGTTTGCTCAGTGACCACAGCAGTGCTTGATCGTACCACTGTTCCCAGAGTTCCTTGGCTTGTTTAAATCTGGTGGTGCAGCTTTAAGAGTGCAGTTTTGGTTGGTTTGTTATTGTAAGGCAATTTGTGTTTTCTGTCCTCGAAGTCTGTTTTTTAAGTGCTGCGATTTCTGTTTACAGAAGGAGCTGAACCTTCGCTGTGTGACTTGTCAGTTTGAGTTTTCGTCCAGGAACAAACTGTTTGACCACCTGAAGACGACTGGGCATGCCATGCCTCTGTCCTCTGACGGCAGTTCATCCGGCAAAAGCAAGAAAGAGAAGAGGAAAAACAGATAGCTGTGGCCGTGTGGGCTGATTAGACACCCACTACAGAAGCCCATTTATGAACAATACTTCATTTTCCTCTCCCTTTTGTGGGAGTGGCTCCACGAGATCATCATCAGACTGATGGTTGTCCACTGGTTTCCAGCGTTTTAAATTAAACATGACTTCAATTTGTCAGTGTTTTTGATTTCACTGTGTTTACTTAGCAATAAACCCAGAGTGTAGGAGTGTACACAAGGTTTCAGTAGAAGACTGAAACAGCTCATCAGTCAGCTAGCGATGTAGTTGTACATCATCCTTAGAGTAAAGAGTAAACCCATCTGTGTAAGTCATTACCACCTTCTTGGAATACCACCTACGTTTTCATGTATTGGATATTGAGTTCTCAACAAATGCAAAGATGAACACAGTCAAAATGTCACTACATAACAGATCCATAAGAATATACTTTCCCTCATGTTTAATTACAGACATGTACAACTAATCAAATTTAATACACTCATGTATTCCAAGTCGTAACTTGGCCAGAGCATATAATTGATATGCAACTTGTCAACTGCAGAGCAAGGCAGCTACAACCTAGCAGAAGTGTGTGTATCTGTACATACTCATAAGACGAGAGTCTTGTGAATATATACAAATGAATATGTACAGATACGCACACTTCTCTGACAGGCATTACTGGTAAGATAAAAGAATACAAGTGCTTTTGGCCTTTTGCTATGGTATAATATTTACGTCTTGGTGTAAAAAAAGAAAAAAAAACTACCGTCTCTGTTTATCAAATAAACGCTGGCTCTAGCCAATGAAAATAAAAGGTTTAGTTGCAATTTTACTTGGATTAAAATTCATTTGTGGATTAATAAGACGTTATCTGCCACCTGTCGTGACATTAAGGCATAAAGTGAACAAAGCGTGATTCCAAATTAAAGGCGCCTTTAGGGAGAAACACAGGTTAGAAATCAGCTGAGGAATTTGAAAAATGAAGGAGAATGGACCGTGACCAAAATATATAAGCTAGTGACCTGAACCTTTAAAGGCCAAAACCATTATTCATGCCATATATTAACAGCAACTTGACTTGAACTGTACCCTTGAGAACTGTTGCTGTCTCACCTAATTTATTTATTTAATGAAATTAGTTTACTGTCAGTTTCTCATACAGAAACTTAACAGCTATGCTGGCCATGGTTGTCCTACAGGCATATGTTTCTAGGAGTGTATCTAGTTAAGTTTTGACTAGGGAAAAACATATATATATATATGTATGTATGTAGTAGATCAATACTGATAATGGATGTGTAGTGTACATATGCAATGCATGTTTAAGAGGAATTCGGGCGCTAATACAGTTGTCTCATTTTTTTTCTCAGTTACCCATCAGGGCATGAAAACCTGAAGGAAAGTATGTCTGTCGTTCACTGACATTAATGAAAATAATTGGTCAGAACAGTAAAAGTATGTCCTCCATATACACCCTGCTGCTGCTTTGATGTTTCCAATCAGGTGCTTTAAGCAGCAATACTGCTCTCCTGCATGTGCTGTTGATGGAGTGTGTGCACAAGTACATCTCTCGGGAATCTCATCTCCTCTCCGTGTAATTGATCATGGCCTGGTTGAATACCGCTAGGAAATAATCGGCATCCTCTTTTGTGATGCACATAGGAGGCTTGATCCTGAAAGTCTGTAGGAGGAGAATAGGTATGTTGCTGAAGACTGTAATGCGTGCATCCTTAGACATTACTTTTATCAACCCGCTCAAACAGTTGGGTTATACTCTATCACTACCCATGGCAAAATTGTACTTCTTACAACAGTCATATCTTGAATAGATAAGATCGTATTCATTTGTGATCTGTTTCTCCTAAAACTCTCTTTGGAGAAAAACAACAGTATAAGACTAAGATCTTTGGTTGAAATTTGACTGGACTTATATTTGGCTTCATTGGACAGTATTTCTTGAGTTTACTTTAAGAAAAGTATGAGGCCAGATCTTGCTGCATTCAGAATTGTTCAACCTAAACCCCACTTATATAAAAAAAAAAAATCAGCTTAATTTAAGATCTTGTTTCTGAAAGACAAAGTCAAGAGAGTGAAGAAAGTCAAGTGAAGAGGCAATATTTCCCTCTGGATATTCTTTAGACACTAGTTGCACAATAGCCCTTTGGTGGCTCTGCTCCTGTGTGGAGATCCAGCCTACCTGTCCATACACGCCTCCTTTTCCAATCAGCACACCCATGTCTTTGACGTCCTCGAAGATCTCTGCCATGTCCGCAGGAGGGAGAGGGTCTCGGCTTGCCTGAGCAAGCAAAGGGTCACACGCGGTCATGTTGGGGCCTGTTAGGTGGGAGTTGCCGCTGCGCTTGCAGGTTAATCTTTAACGAGTGCTGACACGGCTGGCCTCCCCTGCATTCTGGGCTTGTTTGAATTGGACGGCTGTCTTACTGGCTGGCTGACACAACATCTACACTGACGAGAACAGACGATGTACTGATGGACATGGGTGAAGTTATATGTTTATAAATCCGCCTGTTTTGTGTCAATGTTTTAGAAGGCAGCTAATCCAAAGATATCCAAAGTAAAACGCTCCCTACTTGGGGCTTGGGGGTAAAACCAGATTGAAATACCATAGGACAAAAGCCCAACCAATGTCATCTGTGTCACAAAAGCCTTGAGCCAATAAGCTCAGTTGTCGTGCAGCCGCATTTGATCATGGTGTGATCTGGTGTGAATTTTTTTTTAATCTTGCGAGGTTTTAATACCATGTGATATGGTGGTGTTTGGACGAGACTGTCCGAAAACTTCACTATTTCAGGTCCAAGGAGGCATTGCTTTCAGGCAGCCACTCAGCCAACCAGTCATTTCAAACAAGCCCTCTATTAGGCACAAGTTCACACACACCCTCACGTAATTGCCGCATGTGAGTCATGAGTAGAAGGTTCAGTGAAGTCACAATCACACCGAGGCTCAGTAGTTTGAAGGGTTGTTTTTAAATATGACTGATGATGACAACCACGTCAGAATCGCCACCTATCACAAGCATAGGCATAGACTACAGCAACCTGTATGGTTGACAGAAGTGTCGGGGAGTAAATAAGTCATGAATTACAAAATGAAACAGGTACATGTCATTTGTAGCGACCTGAGACACTGAAACTGCAGTAAACTAAACTCAAACTGAGGTTGGGAAATTGTTTGGGAATGTTTTCATAATTGATTTTGGGCATCACCAAAACCAGCTGTGTGAAACTCATGTAGAATACTAATACTAGAGCTTGCCAGTGGCATCACTCCTGGCTTCAGAAGGTCAAAACCCTGCTACATATTTCGTCCAACAAATTTCTGAACCAGCTGATCCTAATGAGCACACAAATCATTTGACAGGTAGACAAGCTAATTAGACGAGTAAAATCACCTGTGTTAAGTGCACAGGCAACAAGAATACATGGCAGGGTTTTTGATTTCTGAAGCTGGGATTGACACCTCTGGAATTTGCTCGGAGAGCATAGTGTTACAAGAACATTTGTGTTATGGTTTTTGTTTTCTTTTGTACATCAGGGTACACTGACCTCGTTATACTCTGTGTGCAATATCAGGAACCTTTGATTTGAAACTACACCCACCTTGTCTTTAACCATCTCGACGCCAATCATGAGCCCTTTGCCACGTACGTCGCCAATGATTTCATACTTCCCGCGCATCTTTGCCAGTTCTTCCAGAAGATACGTGCCAACCTTAGCACTTATTTCTTGGGTTCCATCTTCCTCTATGGTCTGACATAGAAAAAAAGGTGTAAGGTGTAGTGGTTTTTTTTGGGGGGGGGGGGGCGGGGTGAGTCTTTATTTTCAAGACAAAGATAAAAAAAAATACATTATGGGGAGAAATCAGATGACGGTGAAAATGTGTGATGCATCAAATGTTTTACATTTATTTTTTAATGCCACACTGTCCCGATTAAATAAACTGAAACTGAATGTACACCATTTGAAAAGAATGAACACAGAATGCACGTACATCAAGTACTGAGGAGCCGATAGCACAGGCGACGGGATTGCCACCAAACGTGTTGAAGTGAACTCCTTTACCGAACGAGCTGGCAATCTCTGAAAATGGGAAAAAAGGGCAGGGTGACTGACTGCAATAGAGGCACTCAAGAAAGAAAGACTAAAATGGGCTCTCCCATGGGGGAAAGGCCTTACAAAACACTAAGAGCGCACAGAAATGACAAAGTGGGATGGCCTTAAACAGGATAGAATAAAAGTGCAAAACTGCCCTTCTTTCTGCCTCAGCTTCGTCCCCTTTTTTTCTCAAAGAAAAGCAACTTGAGTAGCAGCAGTTAGGGCAGGCTGACATGGCAGAGAATACAGCTGGGACATTCTGACAGGACACAGTGCTAGTTTCGTCACCTTTATGTGCAGCACTCCTTACGGCGCCGCTGTTAACACAGAGACAGCCGTGTGTCGGCATATCTTACTGAGCTCCAGGTACAATTCGAGCAGCAGTTCAGTCAGTCCTCGTGTCCCTCTCCCATTCCTCTATTTCCTCTCTTCTCCTTCCTCTCACTGCCCCCCCCCCCCCACCCCCACCACACACACACACACAAACACCCACACAGGATTCACTGACTCATCCTTTCACCCTAGGTCCGGCTGTTGAGATTTGCCCATCTGCCCACACACTACCTGCTCATTAGGGCTGCAGTGCAAACATCTGTGTGAGAGTTCTTCTGGTAATGAGAAAAATGTGACTGCATTGTAATAAACTTCACTCATCAAACATTACAATGCTCAACGGGAGCAGAGTGAAGCAGAAATGGGGATGTTACTGGGTCTGACACGAGTGTAACCAGATATGTGTTTTTCATATTTCATTATTTATTTTTGCAGCGAAGTGGATTAATTGTTTCTGACTAATCTATGCAAGTTAATTTTTTGTTCCTAATTTTTTTGTTACTTTTTTATGTACTAGTACTTTTGTTTATAATGTGGTGTTTTATTATTGTATTGCACCTTGGAAAAAACACTTGCCCAATACCTTACTACTTTATTATACAATGCCTTATAAGAAATATTAATTTCAATCTATTTTGTGCCACAATGCCAAAAGAAAAAATCTGACCCTCAGCACTGAAGTGAATGAAGTGAAGTGAATAAAGACTTGCCTGGAGTTGTGACAACTGCCCCCATTGGGAAGCCATTGGCTATGCCTTTCGCCATAGTAACCATATCTGGAATAACATCGTGACCTTGGAACCCCCAGTAGTGACTTCCTGTACGTCCAAACCCAGTCTGCACCTGAGGGTTAGGGGACGGAGACTAAATAACTTTTCTCAGGCTTTCTAAGGGAAGGACGTGGGTAAAACACATGCAGTACTATTGAAGCCAAGAAACAATGTACACACTTTCAACAAAAAAAAGGTTACACAATGTACCATGGCTATTACATTGACCAAAAACATTTGACATGGCACAACATAAAAGTCTTTCTTTTCTCATAAAAGATAAGGCCAAAAACATTTCTCAACAATACAATAGCTTTCATCTTTAAAAGTAACATCAATAACATCACAACTTCAAAAATAAAGCAACATGATGCATGGATCTTTTTATGTTGGTTTAACTTGCACTAGCCTATTTTCCAAGCATCATGAAAGTGACAGTCAGTCCCATTGATCATTGTGATTACATGGCACAGCACAGCACACAGTGCACACAACAAAATTCAACCTCTGCATTTAACTCATCACACACGTGAGCAGAGGGCAGCCATGACAACGGCGCCCTGGGAGCAGTGTGTGGGGACGGTACCATGCTCAGGGTACCTCAGTGGCACTACTGGCAGTTTGAACCTGCGATCCTGCGCTCACAAGTCCGCTACCTGAACCGCCAGGCAACCACTGCCCCAGCATTATAAACATATATTTAATTGTTCATGATATTTATAAAATAGTGGAAAACCAACGTAAAAAGATCCATGCAGCACGTTGCCTCATGTTTTTAAGTTAGTTCTATGCTTAATATTTTACAGTCATGATGTTTTGGTAAGGTATTGCACTGCATGATGCCCTGAATAAATACATTTAAAACTGACAACGTACGTACAACGTACACACGTAAAACAAAGCCGTAGCATACCTCATCTGCAATGCACACGCCTCCTCGTTCACGCACGAGCTTGTAGGCCTCTTTCAAGTAGTCCTTAGGGTACTGCACGGCTCCGCCCACTCCCTGTGAAAAGGGCTCATTACCGCTGCATACAAATCACAAAGGTAGTGTAGTGTAGTCAGTGGTGTTGTGTATGTGTGCTGTATGTGGCTTCAGGAAAACTACACTTATATAACAACACAAACATTTACAGTTGTTTGAATTAAGCACGAAGCAAGCATGCTGTTTAGTGTTTTTTTTTTCTTATTTTTTGTTTGTTTTAGAAGAGCAGTTCACCTGAGGTATTTGAATTGAGTGGAACAGGGGAACAGTGGCACCGTGAGCTATTGACACATTGCTATAAATAACTTTCAATGCTAGTCTCTATTTGCATTGCAAGATGTGTAATTTGAGTGCCCTGGAAACAATAGCGTTTTGCCGTCGCTATGGCAACTTGTGCAGTCAATTCAATTCTTTCTTAAGCTCAGTGAAAGCACTGATGCACAAATATGACTCAAGTGACATGCCAGATTACAATGCATTTGTTTCACCAAATATATGCCTTATAGATATATGTTTTGGTATAGTTTTAATCTGCTTAGTCATGGTTAACTAGTAACTAAACCTTACCTTACTAAAATTAAAAAATGGGCAGGGGTGGAGGTCATGACTTCAGAGAGTAAAATCCCTGCCACGTTTGATCTAACCTTATTAACTAATTGGTGCAATTACCTGTCTTAAGTGCACATGCAGAAGGAATACATGGCAGTGTTTTACTATTTCAAGCTGGGATCTTCACCTCTGCCTAACACCTAGACCTTGTATACTTCCCCGCACATGGCATGAGTGACACGAGTGTGTGATGAAAATCATCGAGAACTCCGCTAATGGCTGCCATGTGCCTCCCAAATTTTGGGTCCCACACAACATGCTTCCTGGGTAGGCCTGGGCTATGCATGCGCAAAACTGAACCATCACAAGTTCCAAATTCAACAGAAATCCTCAGTGATCTTTTTCCACTGTTTCTGGGGTGATACCACAACACCAGTTGAAATCTTTTCCATAAAAAAACATAAATGCTGTGCTTAAATGACTTAAATGACATAAATGATGTTCCATGTCTGTAGCTAAGGGTTATGCTTTGCTGGGAGCTGGGAGAAAACAAGAACCACAAGCCTCTACACAAAGCCCTGATGCCTAGGGTGCACTCCGCCACACAAAGCTCTGATGCCTAGGGTGCACCACACGCATTCTGTGCACATTGTGTGCACAATGCCATGTGGAAAGAAGAATAACACGGAGCTTAGTCACAGTGAATGTAGTCTTGATTAAAATCTATATATGTACATACATACCATCTCCAACTTGCCAAATTTTTCATAAGGAAATGTATTATAATGTGTAAAACATGACACACTTTCTATTTATGTGTGTGTCATAGAATGATTTGTTTATCATTTAAATTTACCCTCATTTCTTATCTGGTTAAACATACTGTATCTGGACAAGAGAAAAATAAAACTGCTGATTTTCTGTTGAGGGGTAGTATGGAGTACATTACACTACATTAATGGCAAATATGCTTATATTTTTGCTTATATGATTGTATAGGCCTGCATAATGCCTCCCAATAATCAGGTAGTATTTTTAAAATTGTATCCCTCCATGTTCTACTCTAAATATAACAAAAGTTTGCATAAGCCAAGCTTATGTTTAAGCTAAGGAATTAGAAGTTGTGCAATAGTTGTGTTATAAAGGACAACATACATGTTTAGGCTCACCCATGAAGCATGAAGCAAAGCTAATGTTTAGGATAAAGGATTAACAGTTGTGCAATAATTGTCTAATGAGAGACAGCATACCTGTATGGGCTCACCAAAGAAAGCTGCAATTCGACTTGGAACAGTTGTGGCAAAAACCTCTTTCAGCTGATTAATGTACATGTCATTAGCCTGACAGCGGTCTGTGGGAAATCAAAAGTGGTGCACATCAGGTCAACATCATTCGGTACAGATACAGTTTACAGAGTGGTTTAAATCTAGAGTCACTGGGAAGAGTTACAACCAAGGTCACATTTTTACGGTGTTTCCATTTCCCTTTTTCCAAAGACATATTACTTGAGGGGGGGGCATGTGGACTCTCAAGTAAAATATTTGACAGTTTCACTGAATGCAGTAAATGTTTGACCCGCTGAAAGGTCTGGACCTTGTACTTTAGTCAGCTGAGCTGAACTCCTCTTGGCTCTCTAATCTGACTTCTGTAGGTTAAAGTTGATGAATTAAAGGAATGGCAAGCATGGCTTAGGTGATTCTGACATCCTACTGGTCTTTTTTTGTAGTGTTACAAAGGGTGGACTTTTTTCAGTGTTACAAACAAGTGTGTAGTGGGTGAATAAGCTTCGAAAGGTCATGTGATGACTGTTCCACTCTAAGATGACATAAAAGGACATAATGATATATGTATGAATGATTAACTACTGTTCTTGGGTGTTTTGTGTGTACACTTGTGACTATGCAATTGTATGGATCCCTGTGTGTGTGTGTGTGTGTGTGTGTGTGTGTGTGTGTGTGTGCGTGTGTGTGTGTGTGTGTGTGTGTGTGTGTGTGTGTGTCTGTCTGTCTGTCTGTCTGTCTGTCTGTCTGTCTGTCTGTCTGTCTTGTCTGTCTTTCTGTCTGTCTCTTTACAAACCTGCGGGGCAGCTGCATTGGCGGTAGGTCTGGACAGGGGAGTCCCTGCAGTGATCCCCTCCCCATGGGCCTCTGAACACATCGGGGCACATAGTCTACAGGGGCAGGTCAGACAATCTTAGGCAACAACCCCTGAAGTAAGATATTAATATATGCATGTGCAGGCATCTCCAGGAAATCTTTTTACATATTTAATGCATGTGTATATTTCTAACAGTATTATACCAGTGTATGATAGGCAAGTGTAGAATGACAACACATATCATTTCATCCTATAACCACAAAAAAGGATCACAGAAACACACAGCTTTTGTCGTCCAATAGTAAATTGATTCAGATGTTTTAAATAACCTAAAAGCGTTGTAAGATCTATGAGTAAAACCTGGTGAAATACTACAGAGATTACACTGCAGGGTTACTTGTTTTTTCTTTAGATTTAAAAGACTAAAATTATTCCTGTACATGTTAAAATATGTGGCACTGACTGGCTACTGATCAAATGCTATGAACAGTTAATAAGGTGTGAACAAGATTATGGACATGACATTTACTTAAAACATTTAACACAGGCTATGCTGCGCAGGGATAAATTACTCAGTCTGATACATACATTATGACAGCCCAGGCCAGAGGCGACAGGATACTTGTATGCCATGTTGGAGGTCAGGCCCATTGTCTGCGGGCTACCACCATGATATGAACCTCTGCAAAGAAACAGGACAAAGAATAACTTTTGTGTTTGTGTAACTTTGATGTCAATATACAATGTGTCGAGATGGAGAGGCCAGTGAAAGTAAAAACCCCACCACATATTTGATCCCTCCATTTCCTGAATCAGCTAATCCTAATGAGCACACAAATCATCAGACAGGTAGACCTGCTAATTGGTGAACCAGTGCACAGGCAGAAGAAATGTTTGTTAAGGGTTTTTCTCGCTGAAGCTCCCGACACAATTTGGTATTTTGACGGCGCCAAAAGTGAACATTGCGCCAGGTGCATTGTTCAAAAGGGTTGGTCTTAAATTACTCCATTAGTCATGGGTGTGTTTTGGGCGTAACATACAATTAACCAATGAGAATTTATACTCTCATTCCCTTTAAGAGCCAGCGGGCGCATTGTCCATGGTCTGTCGATGGAGGATTTACCCGGACGGGAGGAGCTTTTCCGTGCATGAAGTAAAAGCGCGTGAGCAGTTAATATTCGGGGATGGAAAGAATCCCCCCAAACCTCCGTGGGTCAAAGAAGTATGGGAGGAAATATCTTCAGTAATTTGGCAAGAAGAGAACAGAATAGCAGTGACTACGGGCACATGGTAGAATCGGATTGGATTGGTATTGGATTGGGTGTTGCTACCCAACGGGTGGTCTGTCCCAAATCCCTGTGCACATGAGAGTTCGTGTAAGCGGATAATGGTCAGAGATCTGCCCGTTTCCGCTACGCTAGATGGCGCTGTATTCCTTTCAACAAGTGGTGTTAGAACTACTTCAGGTTGAAGGCTGCTAAAAAGAAAATAAACCAACTATCTGGTGGCATACAAAACAAAGATAGCGCTTGAGGAGGTTGACAGAGCAGCATTTGCATGCATGTTGTGCATTCTCCTTTGTTTGGAAGTACGTATGAAAGAACAAACAGCGTTTTTGGTTTCCTTGATACGACATGAACTGTGCCGTCGGCGTTTGATATTACAAGCAATTTAGGACAACGAGACGTGTTGAGAGCAGGCGCTAGAAAGCCTCGACGTTCAGTATG
Source organism: Coilia nasus (assembly GCA_027475355.1). Lineage (NCBI taxonomy): Eukaryota > Metazoa > Chordata > Actinopteri > Clupeiformes > Engraulidae > Coilia > Coilia nasus. Next base: position 5,668,772 of record CM050209.1, read on the forward strand.
GATGAAAATCAGGGACAGAAGCTTCTGGGATCGAGAGGTCTTACATGCGCAGTAGGCGAATCCAAACCAATACCGTGCACAAGGCGGCACCAGGCGGATTAACATCGGCTTAAGCCAGGGGTTGCAATCGGATTCGCGAAACCAATCCCTATACGATCTTTTGTGCACATGAATTCGATACGATCCCAAACCATTTCCAATCGGATTCAACTCGTCCATGCGCACGCAGTGAGTGACAGCATGCGCATGTCGCGAATGCACAATGCGCCGCGGCAAAATAGGGCCCAATGTCTTTTTACTTTTAACTTTTACCCAATCTGGCAATCTGGTTTTCTCAATCTGTGTTCAACCGGTTGAATGTTTGTCAGTGAATTTGTGATTTTTCACTTGTCCGCATTAAGTAAATGATTTTCTTCTGTATTCTTTAAATAGCATTTTGATTGCATTTAATAATAGCACTGATTTGACAATAAACTGTATCTGTAATTATACTGTAAAATGTATTTATGAAACTGAATGCAGAATCTGGGTGAAATAAATGCAACACTCGAGTAAGCAAGAGCTGAATATACCTGAAGGTGATGATGTCAAAGTTGCCAGTGTGCAGTCGAGCCATAAGCATGGCCAAGTCATTAGCCTCTGAGCCACTATTTGTCAGGTACACCACCTAGAGACAAACAGAATATATATCCCATCCTAAGCCATCCACCATTGGAAGTGTATGTATGTGTAATTTACACTCACTCTGTTTGAGTGGCAATGGAAAATTGGTCTGGCCGTGTTGCCATTGACATTGCTGTATTAGGTACCAGCCAATCCTAGCCAATAAGCGAACAGAGGGAGTGTTCGTGAGCAATGACGTTGACTTTGTGTGCTACATTGGAATTGTAGTGCGTAGGCAGGCCAATTGCATACGTGGCAAACGGAACAAGTCGCTTCTCAGTACAGCACTGCCAAACTCTGTACAAAATGAAATGAAGTAAGGCTGCTCGATTATGGAAAAAATCTGAATCACGATTATTTGGGCCAAAACTGAAATCATGATTATTCCAACGATTATTTTGTTTTCCTCAGTAACATGCTTCATTTATTGAAAATGTATTCAAAAACATTTCGAAAAAACATTCTTGTACCTTCGAATTTTCCCTAATACCTTTCTTCGTAAACATTAGTAAGTCTCCTTTGATGTCTAATGTACAAACAGTAGAAATGTCTAATGTATACATCTAATGTACAGTACAAACAGTAGAAAATAATTAGGACAAAAACATTGTTGCCCTCGATTTTATTTGTTTTGAGATCGTTTGGCCCTGAAATCGTTATCACGATTAGAATTCGATTAATTGAGCAGCCCTAAAATGAAGTACGAGGGGCTGGTTTACCAGACTAATGGAAAATCACAGAGTTCATAGAAATAAAAATTAATCTTAACAGCTCCAGGAAAGCTTGCTAGGGCTAAAGCTTGCTATTCCAGCTAGGGCTGTGCAATAACCGAATAACTATTCCCAACAATCTCAAAAACAACACCATAGCAGAGTGTTTTGTCTTTGTACCTTAAGTGGTTCTGGTAGGAGGGCCACTAATTTCTTAATGTATTCATGGATGGTTGGGTAGATGTAGATGTTTGTTGTGTGCCACAGGCGCCTTAACTGTTTCTCTGCTGCAGCAGTCACCTTCCTTGGTAGACAGAAAAACTGACATAAAAAACACTTTTCTGCTTTTCGTTGTTAGAAAATTACAAGCACTTCAGCACACCGATGGTCAATAAGGTGCCAGGGAAACAAAAGCCATATATTTAAGAAATATTTTTTGCCGAAAGCTTGGTTTATAAAAATAAATAAGAATTGCTTGGATCGCAGTTTAAGAAAATTCTTCTTAACACTTGCTAAAACAAAATGAGATCTCTCTACATCTGAGACACGCAGTCAGCATGTCACAGGTGCCAAGGTCTGTTTCCAGCAACCAAACACCTGCAGGAGAGGTGTGTATGCCCGGGTCATAAAACAATGATGCAAAATTCCACATTCAAAGTAAACAAAAGTCTACAGTGGTTTTATCACCATTAGTTAAAGCATGGGCAGCACTAGAAATATAACGCCCTATGAAATAGAAACAATTTTGGTCCCTTTTAATATTCATAATCGTATTGATCGTGTCCTCAAAGACAGGGGAGTTCAATGCTGGGCCCGCTGTTCTAATCCCACCCCTGGCTCTACCCCTGATACATATATTAGCTTGTGTTTTCTACAAAATCCTACAATAAAACGTTCATACATCTTAAGAAAAACAAAAAAAAAACCTCTTACGGGTGACAGTGGCCAACACTGACTGTAGCCACGCCAGCAAAGAGGTCCAGGTAGCGCTTCCCGTCTACGTCCCAGAGCCACTGCATGTGGCCCTGCTGAATGAACACTGGCTTCTTGTATGACGTCACCTTCATGGTCATGGGGTTGCAGTTGTGTTGTCTGATATACAGCATCTGATTGGCAGTCATGCCCTGAGAAGGACCAATAGCAGCATTACACAGTTTATGTATTATTTATGACTTTTTTATTTTTGCTTAATCCAAAGGGATAATGTACATTAAAAACATTTCATTTTAAACTTAAAACTCAAAATGTGCCAGAGTTAGCAAAGGAGCTAACTTTCATCCGTAGTCCCTTGGCAGGTCAGAACAGCAACATACAGTAGAGGCTTTACCATACAAAACAATATATGAATAAAACAGAAGTGTATTTATAACTAAGATTGATTAAATGCTAATTAAATGTGGTTTTAATTAAAGAAGACTGTATGTTCAGAAATAAAATAAATTAATGTGATGTTCATATCTCATACCATACCACCTTGCCCATTTTGAGCAAACATGAACATTCCTTCAAGGTAAAATTAGGTTTTAAAGTGGTATAAACAGAGGAGGTACTATCTGTGATTGGACACTGTGGGTGTGGGTGAGCTTTAAGTACTGCAGTACTGCCCATGCTATGCTGTGCTTAACATAATCCTCATGATGTAAGCAGAGGACTTTTTCAGCCTGCCCCCTTTACACCAAACACAAAAAGTGATGAAAACCTGCTGAACTGTACATATCCACAATGCAGTAAAACTGACTTCATGTGTTTTCAGCACCATTCCAGACACAGTTTTCTGATATATTTCACATGTAACCTAACCAAATACCAGTTTTCCTTTACCTCAGCCTTTTAGGTGAATACTTACCTGGTACGGATCAGGTCTGAAGTTGCAGTGTGGCATCTGTGGAAGGTCGGAGGCCGTGTGTTTTACTGCAGACTTCTGGCATAATGCACCTACACCAAGATAGAATAAAAGAAGATAACATCTCTTAGTGGAGCGGTGAGGGAATAGTCTACACCTGCTATTATTATTAGTTAATCCTAAAACCCCTTACTGTGACCCGACTTGGTCTGAGAAGGGTTTAAGTCCTGTATTGTATGGATAGGATGGTATGTGTAGGAATACAATAACCTGGATCACAATGCTAGCTGAACCCATGTGTCTCAGGATAGAGGTGACATTACCCACGTGTTGGTGGGATTTACTGGTTGGGAGTTTTTTTCTGGCTCTTACATAAGATATGACACAACGTTCAGATACAAGATAACTGGTGTTGTTTAAACAGATTCATTAGAAATTACATGTGGAATGCAAGGAGTCAAGGAGTCAAAATTGAACATAATAAAAAAAACGAGATAGGGAAACATGTTAAACTGGACAAGTGAAAGGACTAAGCCTACGTTTGTTTGATTAAAACACACACACACACACACATTAGCTTATTTGTTTACCTCTCCCTTCAGCTTAGACCAAGTTAGACTATGATGTAGACATCGCCGCTAACTCGTGTTAATTAAATAAATCCCATTAAATACCCTGATCCGTGAAAGTAAAGGTTATGATATTTTTCTGTAATGCAGTAATGGCAAAAACGTGAGTAAGTGACGATGTTTTGAAGGGTGCAAAACTCACCACTAGGCCGGTGAAATCTGGCCGTGAAATCAATACCATTCCAAAAATTTGATCTGCTGGCCACGCACGAGCCGTGCATGCGAGAGAGAACCTTCAACATGTCTGCGTTTTCCTATGGCGGCACTCAAACAGCTGCTGTGTGATTTTTAATGGCAGTTGAGGCGTATAAACGTACCAAACTGTGGGGTTTGTCCTCATGAAGTAGTGCTTTGGGCGGATCCAGTCAATGGCCACATCCAGCCAATGGCTAGAGAGGCACCAACTGACCTCTGCTCCCATCTCGGTTCCACTGGCAAGTCATTGTCGCGGTCCATCCCAATCTTTCCTCCCCAGTGGACTGTTCTCCCTCGAAATAGTCGATGCAATCAGGAGATGAACGATTGCAGAAAAAAGTGAATAGCAGTGAATTTAAGTAAATAATTTAAAAAACGTTACTAGTAATAGTAGGCCTAATCTTAAACTAAAATTGTATTTTAAGTACACTCAATAGAGATTCAAAGCACTCTTTAAGTAGATGTTTTATTGTTGTTCTCGTTAAAGAACAACCACCTCAGAACATGGAGTAGAACTATACAGAATTAAAAGCGGATTGGGACAATGACAATGAGAATAGAAGAAATACAAACAAAAACATATGTAGACACTTGATAGGTTATATGTCATAAATAATTACAAGATCTGTTATACTACATCATTGATTAAAAAAGACTCATACATTTTCATGAAGCATCCCTCACCTCTCAATAATTACCCATTACACTGGACATAGGTTCGCTGAACCTGTTGATTCAGTGTTTTTTAGAGTGATCTACAGTTATTTTCTTTTCAATACACAATCATAAGCATATTTCTAGAATTGCAATGTAATCCTCGTTCAGCTGTTGGTGTCATCCATTAATCTCATACATGAAATACAGCAGGTAACTACATCAATGTAAAATCTTCCACTAGGTCCCAACATCTCCTATCTGTGTCAGTCCATCATTGTCCAGTAGATGCTGCTGCTTTCATGAAACATCCATTTTAAAATTCTAAGATGAGAGTTCTCTTTAACTGGTCAGCGTAAGCAAGTGACGTCCTTGTTCTTCTTCATGATCTTTGAGGATTGTGGCAGGGAGAGAGTCGTCTCTCCACCCAGCCTTTGAGCTTTGGGTCAACAGGCAGGATATCATTACTGCACCAGTCAATATAAGCCACACACTCAACCTTATTAACTCTGCACTGCGAAGTGTGCAGGTGCGTTACACTGATGGAGTTGACTGAGCGTATCCCGCCACCTCTGTGCTTCTGCCATCCCAAGGGCATCTCTCACATTTGTGCTTTATTCATCTCTGGGTGGGCCACACACAGGTGTCAGCCTGGACCTGGGGGTCACACATGTCCACTCACAGCAAAGCCAGCTGTCCTACTGTGGCACCCCTCAGTCTCTTAATTCAGGTCTGTGGAGTACCAAACCTGCACCTTGACAGTAAGGTCAAAGAGCCAGGTGTATTTGTATGCCAGTGAGTCTCGCCCAAAGAGTTTTTCTATGGTTGTGCTACATCTTGTTCACAATTAGGCCACGTGATTGTTTGCTAGTGGTTCTTTTCATTGTCTTTTTTGTGTTCAACCCTTAGGCTTTATATTAAATCAGTATTTATGTAATAACATACAGCAACTTAGTAGTGCCAACCAAACAATTATATGCATCATCACAAACTGATTTGGTTACATAACTCAAAGTGTACAGTACTAATGGGACCAAATCTTAAATGTAGCTTTAAACACTTTTTACAAGAGCTGAAACATGACTCCCCACTGGTTTAAACTAGTTTGACTAGTGGTCAAATAAATGTTTTACAATCATGAGTTTGCGATGTCTTCTAACAACATGTCACGAAATAGAACATACACTATCTATAAATGACAAAGAATGTCAAATAAGCAGAGCTACTGACATATGGACAGTCAAATTTCAGCTCTTCAACATTTTTTAAACTTCTATATATACCAGTGTTTATGAATAGTGTCACTTTGGATATAAGTTGTCAACCTTATACAAAGATCCCAAATCCATTGCTATGTTCAATATTTACATACATTCAGTGGGCTTACAGTGTGATCAGTTGCCTCAGAAAGGCAGAGGTAAATGTTCTTGTTAATCTGAAGTTGAACATTGATAGTCAGCTGTATATTTCTTCAAATTAGAATTGATACAACTGAAGTAATTATATGCTTTATATAACATCCAAAAGCTGAAAAAAAAAGAAAACAGTCTTTGGAGTAAGCACAGCACACGCTATGTAGAGGTCATTTAGTTGTCATAATCACTAGCGGAACAGAACTGTTAGCCCAATGTGGGTCTGTGAGAATTGATGGCATTTTCCTGCCATCTTTACTAAAGACTGTGTATTGGCTAATTTCCTGCAAGAGTAAAGCAATATGTTGCATTATGTCCACATAAATGTGACAAACTGAGTTAAATGGGGCTAGTAACTAGTCAATTCTAGTCAATTCACGACTGACATCATGATGTTAATGGAGAGGGGAAACTGTAAGCTTTAAAAGATGATACACAGTTTGTAGTCATAGTTTGGTTTAACGGGCCACTTTTAAGACATAAAATAACATTTACCATTAGTGGATTTCACAGAATTATATGCTGATAAATAGCGTTGGTTTGGGTAATTGTTTTCATATTTGCAGTCATTATTTGCAAGTTAAAACCTGCCTCACCAAATATTCACAATAGTTTTTGTACGTTTACATATGTGTTCCTAAATAGCTTTTCTTCCCTATGAGAAAGAAAAGAAAATGTTTTTGGTGTTACCAGCCCCATATCTCAGACTAAGGTCATTAGATCAGACTGAGATTACGAATGGTCATGATCTTCCATAGGTTATACTTCAACATCCTGACAGTGTTTCTAAAAAAATCTTGTTATTACAAAATATATCATTTGTATGTATATAAAATGAAAAATAGCTTAAATGTGCCAGGTTACTTTATTTATGCATGGTTCATGAGTTCAATGTCTGTAGATAATGTCCTACAGGTATGCATCTTGATGGTCTATGACAAGAAAGAGGTCTGCTTAGCAGGCGAATCAGTATGAGTCAAAGTGAATATATCAAGTGTTAAGGAGTCATTACTCATGGATTTTAAGAGGAAAATATCTGTTCACACAGCATAATTAAATTCATTTGAAAAGTACAGCTCATGCCTTCTAAAAACAGAAGAAGTTGTACCTCAATAGCAATATCTTTGGATCCCTCAAACGTGATAAAGCTGGCGATGTGTTTATGGGGGTCAAGCTTATCAGCAGGATGCTGGTGTGGCCGTATAGGTTTTAAATTAAACTAAGCAGGAACACACCAGAAGACAAATAATTTTGAACAAGCCATCAATTAAATATATAACCAAATTGCACTACCATACAAATTTACAGTAAAGGCTTGAATGACAGCAAAAAAGAGACCACATTGCCAGTGTTGTGTGGATTCCAACGTTTGGTGGGCCACAAAAACAACATACAAACAACAAAAAACAACAAAACCCCACAATGTCCCATTAATGCTCAAATATAATCAATTTCTCTACACAGATTTTATCAATGAAACATTGTGAGATTTGCCAACAAATAAAATTTTATACAAGTCAGTGAGAAAACAGAAATTGTGCACGATGATAACTACTCATATCACTCTTCTCTGTTTTTTTTTTTCTTTTATATAAATTCTTTTAGGAAGTGTGTAGTTATTCTTATCCCCCCTGAAAGTTTTTTTTTTTTTTTTTTCAGAATGTTTTCTGTTAGGTAAAGTTTCTTAGTAAGTGGCCATCATGGGCACAGTGTCCACATAGCCATTTGAAGTCAACTGCATGTCAGCATGTACACCAGCAGGGGTGCCGTGGAAAACTGGCCGCCCCAGCTGGATGGTGGTGTCTTGTTCTTCCTGGTCTTTCCCATGATGGCAGTCACTAAGGCACGGAGTGGATGCCTCCTGCTGGAGCAGCAGGACATTGTCAGAGGTCACACCCTTGACCTTGCTGTAGTCTTTCCCAGGCATCTCCACGAAGGTGGAGGTGGTGCAGTACGTGCTCTGCTCCACCAGGGGCCTGAGGAGCAGCACATTCTGCTGGTTGACCTTCTGCACCTCCACATACTCCATTGTCCTGGCAGAGGTGCCCCCCGCACCCCCTTTGCCCTCCACACTGTTAACATTAGGGACCTTGTGGTGCTTGGAATCAACGGGTGAGGTGCACCCTAGTTGGGGAGAGGTGGGAGTAGAGACGAACACATCAGTGGCCCTCTTCAAAGGTGTGTCGTGGTGGTGGTACTCCTGACCGGGGGATAACACCATCGGCCAAGCGTTAGTTTGGCCATCCGCAGGCTCCGGTGTGCAGATGAGGTCTCTAGCCGCCTTCGTCTCTGCCTCCTGCTGTGCTGACTCCGGAGACGGCTCTTCTTTGGCCGGCCCACATTTATCCATAAGCAGAGTGTGGCTGTCACAGCTCCCCCTGCCTGAGTCATTGTCCGAGGGGCCTTTCAGCTTCAGACATCCCTCCTGCAGGTCCTTCCCATCCAGCATGAGCTCCTGATCCTCCTGGTCGTAAACCTCCAGGTACTCTACCAGCAGATCCTCGTAGTCTGACGAGGGAGGAAAGCCCGGGATGACCAGGGCATTAAACATGTCCTCCGATTTGCCACTCTAAAAACAAACAAAAGAAAATGGTTTATTGAATAAGTGAGAACTCCGCTGCAAAAAGGTTTAAAAGGCACCAAAATTGTAGCCTGGTAAACCAGCCCTATCGTACTTCATTTCATTTTGTACAGAGGGTCTGGCCATGCTGCTGTTGACATTCATATATTCGGACCAAGCGAATCCGAGCCAATCAGTGAACAGAGGGAGTGTTTGTGAGCGATGACGTTGACTTTGTGTGCTACATTTGAATTGTAGTGCGTAGATAGAATAATTTGCAGTCGTGATGACCAGACATTAGCAATTGAGTAAAGGCAGAGCCACTTTCTTTAAACTTCAGCAGATTCCACACCTCCAGGAAGAAATCATTTCTCAACACAGCAAGGCCAGACACTCTGTACAAAATCAAATGAAGTAAGAGGGGCTGGTTTACCAGGCTACCAAAGTTGCTCAAGGACAGGAAGATTGTTTGCCCATCTGAAACAGCATTTATCAGTGTACCTTCATAAAATGTACTATGTAAAGTGTATACAGAAGAGGAATGCAGCTTACCTTGAGGATTTTTTTATCAAAGCCTTTGATTTTTGGTCCAGGTACAGGAGGCAGAAGGAAGTTTTTCAAACTGCAGAGAAAGAGAGAGGGGACATTTTAAAAATGCTCTTAAGACCCAAGCTCCCCTAAAAGACATTGTCATTATTCGCCTTGAAAAGTAGATCATAATTATCTGGATATGTCTGTATCTAACTGGAAGCAACATTCAACTTGACAAATCCATGTTAATGGAATGCACCCTTAAGTCAATACACATGCCCCCTGTCTATGACCTTAGGCATTACCTGCTCCTCTTTAAGTTTAATGTCCAAATGAGGATGATAAAGACAATCACGGAGAAAATGGCGATCACAATCCATACTGATCGTTCCCTTGGGAGGTCTGCAAAAAAACCCAAAGAGGTTGCGCAACAGTTAGAAATGGGAGTAGCATTTGCATAAGCAGGTGAAGAAAAAAAGCAGGTTGTCTTTTGGAACACCTACACTATGGTATTTCTGCTGAGAAGGCAAAGGCTTTTCTTAGAAAATCAAGTTGGAAGCTGAAAAACAGGCTAATGCATGTATGGAATAGTCAGCATAGCCTCTAATGGGATCCTGAGGATATCACAGGAGAGCAATTACATGCTGAGTGGGCTGATCAACTCCACAAAACACCTGAGGTTCTGTACTGGTATCCCACAAGGAGAAAAAAACCAAGAAAGAATATAATATGCAGCAGAATAGGCAGCCAAACATCATAATGCACTCAACAACATTACATCCGGAAAATAATTCAGCTCCCCTGTGCAGTTTCTGCTCATTTTTCCCACATATATTTTTATGGTGTATTATTATAGACATTAGAAATTGATGGTGAGAGAACAGAATGTTCATTTGACCACCAGCAGTTATGTGAGGCGTTTATGAATGCATTTCTCCTTATCCTGCCACAAGACTTAACCCTAACCTTACCAGCCCACTGTGCCCTCTTGATCTACTACACTGTTGATGATGATGGTAAGAATCAAACTCTTTTACGTGATGATACACAGGGAAATGCTAGAAAAGCAAGTTGGAGGCTGAAACATTGGAAGCTTTTTTCAGTCAGTCCTTTTAACAGTTGCTTTTTGGGTACTTTTCTACTCATGCTAGGCCAACACATTTTTATCAGGACAACTTAAATCATGAGCATGCAACTTCATGTGATTATCATATCAGAAAATGAATAGCATATTATGTTACGATGCGTGTATCATTGCTCAGAAAATGTCACTCTTGCTGTGTACCACTAAAGTAGCCAAAACTGGCATGTTTGATGTAGCTTTTGAGAATTTTTATATGGGAACTCTGTTGTTCATTTGGCTGACATCTTTAGGGGACAAGAAAGGCTAGGACACCACAAGTAGCCACAGTGGAGTGGAAGCTTACAGTCTGGTACTTCAACATATGTCGGGGGGCTCCATTCACTCCACAGGCCATGATCAGGTCTGCAGCGAACCTGGACCATGTAGGTTCCTCCAGAGTGGGGGGTAAACACGTTAAAGACCTTCTGTTGGCCAGCATCATGTTCCTGGGTTGACAGGTGACAAAAAAAAACACTTGAGGTCATATAGGATAAACATTTATTTATTTATTTCGTGGACAAAATACAAAGCAGGTTATTACTTTTGTGCACGAAACTTACTGATGACTTTTCCTTTCGTAGACATAAGGCTGGATTCAATTCTCACTTTCGTGGACAAAATATATTTCTTTTTGACAAAAGTAATTTTGTCCATGAAATGAATGACATTTAGGCTTATGTGCCACAAAATGTGGACTTTTTGTCATTTTGTAAATCACGAAATGCATATCGTGGATTAAAGGTGTCGAAATAAACCACAAAATAAGGTGTGTTACACTTGGCGCCCTATAGTTTACCAGGCTAGGAACTGTTTCCCTGTTTGCTATTTGCCTTATACCATAAGATATGGCAATCTTGTTGTTGTGTGTTTGGCTGAAAGTTACAGCACAGATGCTGAGTCTGTGAGTATATAATTAGGAGCATTGCATTATTTCCTGAATGCTTATCCCACTACCTCTCAAGTATTTTTTCTACTGGGCTTCGTTGTTCACACTACTGTGAGAATATAGATATTAAATAAGTGACGTTTTTAACATTTCAATACGAGTTTTCCTCTTTTTGTTTTCCCCTTTTGTCCTGTTTTTTTTTCTTGATAACCACTTTGAGCTACATCCTTTATATAAAAAAACACTTCATAAATAAAATACATTGTACAAATGTATGTTCTTTTTCATTGAAATGTATTAGTAAACAAATGCATTGTGCTATAGATATATAAACTGTGTTTGAGCTTACCTCCCACTCGTCTTGGTTCTTCATTCTGATGCGCAGCTGATAAATAAGGGTGATCCACCCAGAGCGGGTGTCGGCGTTGCGTGGCTTCTCCCACGAGACGCGCAGGTAAGGAACCGGATCGTCCTCTTTCATCACCAGCACAGTCACATTCTCCGGAGTGTGAGGCTGAACTGGGGGGGGCAGAAGACAGACGCAGCAGAAGAAAAAGAATAGAGAGATTAGGAAAGTGTGACAACCAACTGAGATCAGACTTTGCAACTCAATTCAGACTTCCACTTGCACTTTTCTGTGAAAGTTGGGAAAATATAAAATCTCAGGCCTAAAAACTACATGTGTAAATGAATGTAGTAGTGTGCTCAACTGTATCAACTGTATGTAATTCTGAGCGGTGACTCTGTAAATGTAGTAATGATCTCAGCTGGCCTCAGTTATGGGCGAAACATCCACAGTTGTTACATAATAAATCCACAGTAGCTTTTCAACATGTGATTAGCACATTTCAAAGAAAAAAAATCTTCCTTGAGGGGACATACCATGAAAAAAAGAGGAATATGTGTCATTGTATAGCACCAATTCATTAAACTGAGATGAGTTTCATTCCTTTTTTAGCGAAGACCAGTTTCACATATCAGGCAGTGATGTGGAAACTATGCGGTTGCTTTGAGCTAGTTTGAAGAACGAATGAATGTCAAACTTCCAAGCACAGCCATTACACTTCTGAGAAAAGCCAACTTGCAAGACTGGTCCTGTTGATGTTTACACGAAGTACGTCAGGGTGTTGCAAAACTCACTCCTAAAGTCAAATTGCACCACAGAGACAGACTTACCTTTACAGGTACAAGACGTCTGTCATAAATGAGTAGGTTATGAGTATAACATTTTTACTACTTTAAACATTCAATTGAAACAGCACTAGTGTATTAAAAGATATATGGGTACAACCATTTCACCAAGATTACACCAACTCTTGTGCTTAAGTATCAAATCCTGTCAGTAAATACAAATATGTAATGTAATGTAATGACAAAAGATGTAATGTAATGACATGAGTCCTACATATAAACTGGCTGTACTACTTTCTCAAATGTTACATCCTTTTACCTAGAGGAATGTATAACAAAAGCAGTTCCTGCTTTTTAATACCCTGTAGGGAGAACATCCTTTTACAGTCTTTTCTAGCCTATTATGCTCTCCTGACACTCCCCTTAAACTGTCACTCTGTAGGTTTATGGGAAACATATCACTGAGAACATTAATCACTGAACATTCATAATTATGTGAAAGACAAAGACAGGGAGAAGTGAAGCAGGGGTAACACTGCTTGAGCTTATTCATTTCCACGAGAGTATTGAAAGTGACAAAACTTTATTATAGATGGATAATATAGATTAAAAACAGTAAAACATGTGCTGAGAGGGCTATAAAAGAGGGAACTCACCAATATAGACCACGTCGATGTCTACAGGGTCAGAGTAGTTGCTGCCCAGTCTGTTGGTGGCCACCACGGTGATATTGTAGGTCCTCCAAATAGTGGTCTCGTTCTTGTTGAAGAAGCAAGAGTTCTGCCCTGCAGTATGGTAGTCTGGACATTCGCGCACTATCTCGGAGCTAAAGGGGAGAGTGAAAGAACTTAAATCAGACACAGACACTTTATTCTGTTTTTAAATAGCACTCATTGTGTTTGTTTGGCGCATTACATTTTATCAACTATCAGTCACAGCATAAGAATGACGTGACACACTCTTAAGTCTCATAGTACAGTACCTGTCTGGGCATGAGCAGTAATTCTCACATTCATCTGATAAACATGCTTTAAGACGGTGTGCTTTCACCCCCCCCCCCCCCCTCCCACCTCCACCCTCTCTCCCTCTTTTTCTGTGTAAAGAATTTACTAGAATTCTTAGTGTTTCCTGGAACCTGGGTGAACTGTCCTTGGCTTTATTTCTAAACGTAACATGAACTGGTGATCCGTGCTAAATAAGTACCCTGCCAAAGTGAATTTGCATGCTATATTTTTTGGTCAATAAAGCTGCTGTAAGCAAAACACGCATTAATAGAGTACCTCAATTCAACTGTCATAAACTTATGTGTGAGATTCAGCAGCCACCCTATACAATATGACAATATAGCAATTCTGAACATTTGTGAAAACAGACTGCTGAGAAAATAAATAAGCAGCTGTAGCCCAATGGCTGGGGAGTTGGGGAGGGTCTCAGGTTCAATTCCAACATCAGTAGGAAAAAAGTGTGGGTAGGGGAGTGAATAATTAGTGCTCTACTGCACCCACATCCATGGCTGAAGTGCCCTTGAGCAAGGCATCTAACACCACGTTGATCCAGGGGGACTGTCCCTATACCTAATTCAATGTAAGTTGCTCTGGATAAGAGCATCAGCAAAATGTAATGTAAATGACAAAGTCTATTTTGATTTGTTTTAAACTGCCAGCCTTCCCAAAGGCAATGTTTACTGATGATTAAATTACATTAATACTTAAAAACATCTAAACAACTAAAAACATCTTAAAACATCTAAACAACACAGGCATAATTAGTGAGTTCCAGACACTCTGGCTTCAAAAAGTAAAAACCCTGACATGTTTTCTTTCTGCCTGTACACTTAACACAGGTGATTTAAGTAATTAGCTAATCTACCTGTCTGATGATTTTGTGTGCTCATTAGGATCGGCTGGTACAGGAAATGGTTGCATTAAATATGTGGTAGGGTTTTATTTTTTTACTTTCTTAAGCTGGTATTGACACCTCTGCTGAGTTCTACACACTAAAGACAGAGAAATTACTTGACAAAGTCAGTAGTTCAGTAACCAGAAGCTTCAACTACACACAAGATGTTCATGGTCGTGTGGTATTGATTCTGTTGATTTTGTGCAGAATGACATTAACCTTTGCTCCTTGTTCACGCTGACTGCTGTTTGCAAAACACCCCCATAGCGTCCCAGCCTGTGACTTATGTGTTTCCATAAACAATCCTGCCAACCTACGTGCGCACTTGCCCCTGTTCATTTGCCCCTGTACACAATGCCGACCAAACTCCCTGGAATTCTACTTTAACTCATGCAAGACGATTCTGTTTTTCTTATGTCAAACTAATCTGTTGGACAAATGTGGCCCAATTTTTACACTAAACACTGAGCAAAATGTTCTACTGACAGCAGCTGACTAAACTACTTCTGTCAATTAACAGCAAAAATGTTTGGTTGTGGGTTTGACAGTGTTTAGGAACTTCATGGATTTTTGTCATAATTTTCCAGGCAATAGGACAGGAACGACATATACTATGTCTGAGTTCAACACATTTTTCTGTCAGTTAACAGCAGAAAAGTTTGCTTGTGGGTGTGACAGTATTGAGGAACTTCACACATTGATGTCTTACTTCTTCAGTAGCAGTGTATGTGGTCATCACGCCACAAGTACGATTTTAAACTGATGCAAACTAGGTCTTAAACATTTTTGTGGTCATTTACCAACAGAGTGGTTGGCCTGCCCTATAAGGGTGACAGTGTTTTTAGGAACTTGGTGAGTGTATGACTTACTTCTCCAGGCGGTAGTATAGATGGTAGGTGGTTGGCAGGCCACCAGTGTAGCTGGGCTTCCACCAGCAGGTGAAGGTCTCCTTCTCAGGGGAGCGGCAGCTTGTGAGACTGGGCTTTCCTGGCGGGATGTGACCTGTGGCACGGCAGGTAGAGCAAGTGAAGTTACATAGTGAAGTTACAAAGTTTCTTCCATGTTCAGACACAGAGGTGGGCATGCTTCGATCAACAAGCTCGTTAATCTAGTCTCTAGTAATGATGGTAATGGCAGACGGTAATGAACCAACTTTAACAATCTAAGGCAAGCGGCTGCAGGGCTCTTTTTGGCATTGGTTTAACCTGACCATTCCATGCACATTATGAATATACATGGACTTGTTAAGTTAGACCAAAGTAAAAAGATCCATGCAACCGCTTGCTTCAAATGTATTAAAGTTGGTCCAAAGCAGCACTTTTTACAGTGTACACTGACTCCATACATTCTTTCCATCTTCACACAGACAGACAAGCAAGTCCTTAAACAAGAAGCTAGGCATTGGCAGGTCCAAATGCAGAAATGGAATCTGAACAGCACTGCAATAAAGCAAATGTTTAAACACTCAATAACATTAAGTGCACTTACGTTCTGCATGTGCCACTGCAAGGAGTAAGATGGAGAAGATGAAATTTGTTGCAATGTTTCTTCTCATCGTGACAGTTGGCTGTAGACCTTCTGTATCAACACTATAATGAAGAATAGACAGACAGACAAAGTGACATACAGTCAGACAGACAGACAACGTGACATACAGTCAGACTTTAACTTTTTTCACTAAAATGTAGTGTGGGAAACATATGCCAGGAACAGGTGTAAAATCTAATCTTTCCTCAAAACCAACAAACATGGACAGAAAGCTACTTTGGGCAAAACTAAACACACACTAAACACAACTCAAAACAACAAAAAAAAACAATGTAGTGGTTGTAGTACAGGTTTTGGTTTTGGTAAAGGCCATCAAGTGTTTCACTTTTCACACTGAGCGTGCAATCACATCACTGTTACAATGTGAGCAGACAAACAATTGAGAACAAACTTCATGTCACTGAACAAACTCAGATTTCTTGTTCAACCTCACGCTTATTGTTTGTCTCTGTCTCACCTAACACACACACACACACACACACACACACAAACACATGTGCGGGTGTGCACGCACACACACACCCACACACTCACAAGACATTTAGCTGCAGGGCTCTGGCAGCCATGGAAAACTACCAGGGGAACATATGCGCTCACAGAGCTCAGAAGTCCAGTCTACAGACACACGTAATGATTTACACCTTATAACTTCAGCTGGTCTCCTTCGTGGGTCAAGACAAATACTGTGTGCGCACACTTGTGAACTTTCAAGGTTGTCTTGTGTTTATGGAATGCTCAATGTTTTTTTTTATTCATAGGAATACAAATAGTCAGATCTTATGGGCAAATTGTTAAATGTGCTCTGGTTCACAAGTTTGATAAAGTGGAAAAGTTAATTTGAGTAAGTCTTACTGACACCCACAGCTATGAAGGTTAATCATTACCTTTTGTACCGCACAATAAAAGCTGACCTAGAGGAATATCTCCACATGCTTAACTCTCACCACTTAGCTCTGCTGATTTAATGGTAAATGAAAGCGCAGAAAACACTGTGTAGGGGTTTATGCCAGTATTGGAAATAAAATAGGGTACAGAGCAAAATCTATTTCAGTGTATGTACATATGCTGTATTGCAGCTAAGTTGGGCAAAATTGTCATGGCAACAGCATGTAGTTATATTACAGACATGGTCAAAAAAAAGTCTGACTGAGATACAAGGTGATTTTCTCTTTGGTGGCTTCGACATCAACTTCGTTTAGCTATGATGGAAAACTTATTAATAGAGAAAATAGTCATGTGATAACTTTTGTGAGGCATGGTCTGAATATCTTCGGTGCCAAGTTTCATGATCACTGTAGCAATAACGTGCCAGAACACACTTTGATACCAAGGTTCAAAAGTAACATGCATAAATGTACCTCTAATTTTGACCAGTGGGTGGCGCTAGAGAGGTTGAGGTGCCGACATGAAACTTGGTGAAAAGAATCATGGAACTGTCCTGAATCAGTGTGCAAAATTTCAAAACTTTTTACCTATTGGTAAAATTACCTATGGGCTTCCATAAACTACCATGGCAGAAGATTATGCAGGCCATGGCATGGGTGTTATGGCATCATCGCTTGACAGTTCTGTTCCTTAACATTCCAAATTTCCAATTAAACTACAGAATGTAATTCCAGGAAATTAACCAGTGCATTAAAATGCAGATGCAGTTGTGCTTTTCTTTAACTGAAGTAAATTACAAACAGGCCTATTGTGCAACACTGATGTGGACATCAGTGTATTTAAAACTCGTGACTCTCTCTACAGGTTGCCTGCTGATCATTAGTAAAGTGTAACTGCTACTCTGCTGCCTCCTCTAATCCACCACCATTTCCATTGTTTTACTGACATTCATAGTGAGGACTTTTATTTTCAAGCTGTAGGAGGAAATAGTTGGCTGGAGACATAGTTGATGACACCTAACAGACTAAATGGCTGAATAATTCAATAGTTGAGTAGTTTAAATGGTTCAACTACTGAATAGTGAACTATTGTAATAAGGACTTTTATTTTGAATCAGTTGTAGGTAGAGAAAACAGCCAGATTAAGACATAGTTGATGACAACTGGCAGTTTGAACCGCTGAATAGTTAAATACTTTAGTAGTTTAAATAGTTAAACTATTGCAAAGTGAATTATTGTAGTAAGGACTTTTATTTTCAGACAGTTGTGAGAGAGGAAAGAGCTGAACAGGATATGTAGTTCTAGAAAGCCAGATTGTATGCTTAAAGCCTGTGACAGTTACATTGCTGCAGCTACTCTCAACACCTGGTATAGTATTCTAAGTGCTTAACGACCTTATTACGATATCATAATGCTCATGTTAAGTCTATGAGGACATTTTTGTTCATTATCAATTAATATCTCAAAAACTATAAATTGTCTTAGTCCAAGCTATTGTGCTTTATCCAATTTACAGCAGCAAGACTGTGTACAGATATTATGAACTGCATTTCTATGTATTAGCTACCATTTAAATTAGAGGTCCTCTTTTCCTTTCCTGTGCCCTATTTCCAAACAACACAAACACATCAGGACTTCGTCAGAAAATCTAACAGCACACAACTTTAGGAAGTGAATGTGTTGGAAATGGAATAGCACACAGATTGTAAGTGTTCCATTGCATAGTGTTAAGTAATACAAAGGGATTAATGGAAAACAAAATCTCAGGCGGGACACCCAGCATATATGATTATATAAGACATTGTGTCATAAGAGGGGGCAATAAGTGCTAGCCTGTGTTAGACTACACATCCTTTTGCATCCGATCTGCCCCATCATTAAAACATGCTCCAGATGTTACATTCTTCTTACATAAAGAACAATCCCTAAACAATCCCTGCCAGGTTTGTAAAAAAAAGCCTACATTTTCCCTGTTTGACCTTGTTAGGCACGTCAGCTACAGAAACAACTGTTAAGGCAGTGTAGATGCCCTGCATGCTGGTCAACTGAAAACTGAAACAGTTTGAAAGATTCTGCTCGCTTTATCGCCCTTTACTTCCAAATCTCTGTTTTTGTTTGTCTTCGTGAACTGTCTTTTTAAATGCATGTCATCTTACATGTATATTTCTTAGTTTGAGAGGTATTTTCACTCCTTCACCTCACATCCAGCGAATACAATTTAAAAGGAACCTTACCAAAAAATTCAGACATGGTTCTCCATGTATTATCTCGTTTTAGGACACAGACATGATATGCACATTTGTTTAACACCTGATTACCAACAGTATAAATAATGGTCAAGATTTGTTGTGCCATCAGTGCTGGTGATGAGAACATTCAGTACCAGAGTACTCTCTGTATGTAATCACAGACCCTGGCGTTGATGACAGGTCATGTTGCAAGTGATTCTGTGAAGACACATAGTCCAGGAGGGAATAGTACACTTACGAGGAAAACAAAAGTCAATGGTCAGAGGATGGTCAAGGAAGTAATATTTAAAAACACCTTTGAAATGAATCCTCTTCTCTTTTCCTTTAAGCTTTTAAATCAATGCATGTAATCCATGTAAACTCATTTAAACATCTAAGAGATCAAAGATCTAGTTAATGAGAAATTAAATAAATTAAGAATGTACTTATGCAGTACTGTATAATCGCCTTGATAAATGTAATTTCCCTACTGTAGACAGTAGATTATACAATTATTTAGTGAAATTCCCGCAATCATGCAAATGCTTTACATTTTATGTATGTTTCCCTCATTTGAGAAAAAAAACTAATGATTCTGTTTGTCAGATGTCTATTAAGTGGCAGCCTATAAATCAATAAAGCAATCAATATTTATCAATCAATATCAATACTGATATTAATCAATCTTATCTTTATATTTAGAGTTCACGTGAGAACTTTGTGGTCTCCTGTTTTATTATCATACATTTCAGAGTTTTTGCACAATTTGTTTCAAGTGATGTTTAAGAGGGGCAATGGCAAACTTTACTTTGGTCAAAACAGCAACATGCTTAAGTACATTTTTGTAAATTGTAATGGTGCTAGACCGGTAAGGCACTAAATTAAAAGGATAATGTCGAAAGACTGTATTACAAAACAGGAGATAAACACCTTACTAGCAGAGACAGTTTGTAAACAACAGTTTTGTAAGGCTGAAAGGTAGCCTTTTATTGTGCAAGCTCTCTCTCCCCCTCTCTCTCTTGTATGTGTGTGTATGTATGTGTATGTGTGTGCCCACACATGAAGGAAGTAGGCTGTACTAGTTAGCTCGTAATGATTACCATATACTGCTACTGTGCAGAACTGTCTTGACCACACTGTGTATTTGACTTAGTGCTGTAACACCATGGTTAATGAGAGGAGGGTAGTCAGTAAGTGCTTTTTCTTTATAAAATAGGTTGAAATGCCATCACAGGCTTATATAATCATGGTAAACTGCTACAATGATGGCAAGTGAATTCTATGATGAAGGGCTTTTGCCAAGCACCAATTGCTGTGAGGCCTCATTGATTGGATAATTGGCATTACAGGAAGTGTTTAAGATTGGCCTTGTGTCACACATAGCCAAGTTACATAATGTCCCTTTAAAAAGCTACTAAGCTAAGAAAGCACTTGTTGAAACTAGGTCTTACAGACAATCCAGTGTTCCTACCCTAGGATCTTCTTTCTTTTGACCAACCTTCTCAGTTATTCTTTCAGTCTGTTCTCAATTTACTGTCTTCTTTGTCCCCTGAATCCTGAATAGACATGACGGCGATCCAAAATATGAAAGACTTAACACAAGTCAAAGTGATTATTTATGCAGTAAAAAGACAACAACCTACTCTGAGCTACCTATATTTAACCTAAGCTATGTTTCTCACTGTTATATAAACCAGAGATATCAATACCGGCTTTAGCTACGAAATAACGAACTATGTGGCAGGGTGTGTACTTTCTGAAGCTGGGATTGACACCTCTGACATAAACACAAAAAAACATCATTATCAATCACATGAAAATTACTTGACAGTTAAGCCTCAGCATCCGGTGACTGAAGCATTTGCATTATATCACTCCAAATCACAAAACACATTTTTTACAAAATTAAAATCACATTCACTGCTTAATATCCCATTGCTGAAACCATGCAACCACATTAACATAAAATATACCCTGCTTGCACAATAAAAAAACGGAAACTGAATTTTTGAGCTATGACTTTCTGAATTTCTGCCAGAAGAGGAAATAAGTAGCTGATGGTAAGTCATGATACCTGTAACAGGAAAGGGATGGCGTGTTGCCAAAGTGACGATGCAAAGCCTGTTTGTTATAAAAAAAAGGTTTGCCAATATTTTCTCCCATGGTAGCGATCAAACCTTTGTTTTCATCCTCAGTTGTTCTTCAACTAGGACACGAGTCATGATGCAAGACGTAAGATGCAAGTGGGCTCTAGGCTGTAAAATGATCCTAAGTGTTCTCTTTTACCAACTGCACTCTGAGTCACCTGCCACATTTACCTATCCATCGATACCTACCTATCTATCCTATTTGTCAGTGCTATAGGGAGTATATTAAAGTTATATAGAAAACTAGATGACATGAAAAAACACACATTGGACAAGAATACAAGTAATTTATATAATTTTTAAGGGCATATAACAATTAAAAGGAAATGCTTTATGCCATGGAAAGGTTTCTTTAATCAAAACAACTTTGTTCAGGAGACAGAAGTGGACTATGGAAAAGAATAATTCTATTCTAAATCATTTTTGTCTATTCCTTTTAAGTACCAATTCAATCTTTTCTCTGTGATATGCTTTGACACTACTTCTGTAATATGTCAACAAGAGGGTGACTGCCAGAAGTGATAGTTCTTAAGCCCAAATCATATGCATCAAATCTATACATTTTTAGAAACAGATGCATTTATTTTGCCGTACTTCTATTGACGAGTCAAACGTTACATCACAGACACTCTTTCTGTACATATCAACAAGGGTAACTGACAGAATGGACACTTCTAGAGTGCAAATCGTACCCATGAAATAGATTATTTTAATTTACTTTTACTGGCTGTGTTACGCAGATACATCACAGACCCACACATCTGTGGCATCGCATAGATGGTAATGCATCAACAATAGTGACGTGCAGAAATGATACTTCTTGAGCACACATCATATGCATCACAAAGATCACTTTAATTCATTTTTACTTCTGTTTTATTGACAGTGTCAAGCATCCTTTCATTTAATTGACAGTGTCAAGCGCTGCACCACACCGCAAACACTAAGACCTGTGATGCCGTACAGGTCTATTCGTCTGGTAATGCGTCAACAATGGTGGATGACAGAACTGATACTTTTTCTTTAGCATACATCATAAGCCTCAAACAGATCATTAAATTTCATTTTAACTTCTAATTTTGTGGACAGTGTCAAGTGCTGCATCGCAGACACAAAAACCTGTGGCACCACACGGCTCCTTTTGTTTGGTAGGTGTGATCAAGGGTGTAAAATTACACAAAGGTGTCGGAGATCAGAGAAGAGGGAGCTTCAGAACAGTAACACTACCGGGCTGGATTAGGAACATTACATTATTTAGAACCGGCCAGGTCTCCATGGCGATGGCTGATGCTGCGGAGAGACTAAGACCTGCGTAAGAACGGCTAATTATGACCTGTGGGCTTTAAGTTGTTGTCAACATACTGTACACGGGTGGTGCGGCAGAGGTGTGAGGAAGCAATAAATAGAAAACACCTGAGATATACTTTTAATTATTTTCAGTACCTGTTTTTCTCTGAAAAAGACTGTATAATTATATTTGTGTTACAAAGCAGCTCAAATCAGGAACAAAAACTATGTAAAAACTGTCCTTAATAGCTGTGCTTACTATGCCGTGAAATCTGCCTGTTCTTTATTTACAGCACTACAACCATTTCAAAGGGGGAAAAAAAACAACAACTTCACCTCATATTATAGATAACGTCTACGTTGTTGTAACTAACAACTTTGAATGCATATCTATAATGCTTATGCCTGCATATATACACTAGGGGCCTCCAGGAAATCTTAAGGCTTTGATGCCAAAACAGTGAACCAACACCTACCTACGCTACGGGGTAAATGAAGGAACTTGTTTGTCGGGATATCAAGGATTCTGTGTTATCACAAACACATTTGCGTCACTGTACACAACAGACAATTACACAGTAACACAGTAAATGCAGTGAATTTCCGAGTATTCTGATTTTTTTTGTGATACTCATATGTGTAAAAACTGTTTGGATAATGCAAATGAACTTTATCCTTATCTGTAATATATACAAAAAGTCCTGGACATTACTCCATAGCTGTAGCAACACTCCTGCCACTTTCCAAGAGAGGAAAAAAATGTCCGGGTTTAGCTGACTGATAAGGAAGTGTGCAATCAGAACATGTCAACCTAAACCAGAAACACGGAAACTACAATAAAAAATAAGAAATGGCCTGGGAAAAAAACAGCCATCAAGAGGCTGGTAATTAGGAGCTTGTGAGACCACAGGGCACAATCTCTTCCAGGCCCTTATAGCAGTATTGTTCCACAAGGGCACCCTGAAAGTTACTAATTGAACGTGCTTTTTATGGCTCTCGGGCATCGGACATGCCCCTGCTTATCTGAGAGTGACAGGAGCATGAACTAAAAGGATTCAAATGCTTACATGTAGACTGCAGGTCTCAGTAAGGTTAATCTAATGAAATAGGCCATCAAGATCAAGAAACATTTTTCAATATCCTGGCATAGCAGTAGCCTGTTCACACAGAGTATCAGATTACCATCACCAGTAGATACATTGGAGGTTTTATTAATTGGTTTAAGAAGCTAATGGTTGGCTGGTTGCCTGGTTGTTGTGTTCCGTTTTTTTGTTTTTGTTTTAATGAAAGAAAGCTTCAGGGTTCAAGAAAAGAAAGTTAATTATTAAACATCACAACCTGGTGTCTACACTGCATTATCCCACTGAGGAAAATTACAGGTTGAAACGCCTTCCTTACTTCATGCAAGTATAAGTGATCCAAAATCAAAGGTTGTGCATGGCTTATTGTAACCAAGTGGAACTGATTCCATCATCTCTCTCACACACTTTTCTTGTTGGCCTTACACTGTAGTGTTTCTTTTTTTGACTGAGGTCATCTGAAATGTTGTGCTGCTCTTCTCTGTGAACTGTAAGGTCAGTTTACTGGCAACTGTTGCACTATGGGTGTAACTTTTACAAGTGAAACTATAAAAATGCCTTATACCTGTCAGCTTTCATCACATGTGGAAAAAAACTGAAAGCCTGAGTTTAAGGAACAAGCTGTACTATACACCCACAGTGAGTTGACATTAACACGTAGCCTTTTCTTTTTTTTTTTAAACCAAAATTAAGTCTACCAGTATGCTTAATTGTACAGAATGTTAAATATACATTTCAGAACAGAGTCTTTGACTAAACATGACTAAATGGCTGGCAGATCGAGCTAAGTGATCCAAGGATTGTTAGTAGCCCAGTCATCGTCGTGGATTAGGATTACTAACGGCAAAGCTCATTACATAACAACCAACTATTATCTGTCTAGTTATAAATAAATTAAAATAGGATTTTCAGTAGGCCTATATTTTCATTTGTTTACTGGTAAACAAAAGCAAGCAAACAAACACACATTCAAATTCACCCGCAAACACAGACCAAATCAAATAATTCTTCTTTTGATTTTTGATTATTCATTCACTGTGAATTAGCCTGCATGCATTTACTCACTGTACATTTATTTGTAAGAAAAGTGATGACGCTAAATCGGTTGCAGGCTATCTTTTATCTTATGTCAGGAATATCCAGAAATCAATTGCTTACTACAATAACATATAAAATGCAAACACTTTTCTTTGTCATGGAAAAATAAATGTGACATCACACTTTGGTATCCTCTAAAACTGAGAGAAAACAGCCCTTTAAAAATTCAGGCTCTGTTTTCCGGGGATATTTCGTCAGTTCTAAGAACCACAAGTCACAACAGGTAGGCTTTCACAGTAACTAATCCTTGGCAATCACTTCTTCGTTTTTCATAGGTATTTCAAATGAAGTGAGATAGCCTACAATGTTTAGAAGAAGGCTATTATACTATCTATATGTGACCTCGGTCACTGATAGGGCCAAACCATTTTCAAGAACCTTGACACCCGTGCGTGCGCAGGCTACTCACACAAAATAATGATTAATGACTAGGGCTACATTACCTAATAAAACAACTGGACTCCTTGTAGTTTAATTAACCTCAAGCATATTGCTTCATAAAAAAGACCCGGGTGACAGTTGCCTCAAAAATGTTGCAGTCTTTTAATTAAAGTTATCCCGAGAAGTAGCGTGCAGCTTTTGTTACCGATCAAATCAGGAACGAAAAAATCATGCCTGAGTTTGTGTTGTAAATTTGTCTGCTTAGTGGTTTACACATATAAATAAACAACTTTACAAGTAGGCAACAACGGGTGTGTAACGCCTGGCACCCCGCCCGCAACAAAACATGCTATTCCATTCACTCCTACCAAATAAGCGTTAAAAGACTTACCTCTCAGACACAGCGGTGTCATCCGCGTTTAACGAATATAATTGAAGGGCTACAATGAACTATTAAATTATTTAATTCTACAACTGTTAAACTTCTGAATGGTTTCAACGTCGAAGAACTACAACGCTACTTCCTCAGACTCCGGAGGCAAGCGTAGGACTGAATGTATTGCAGCATCTCCTGTCCAACCGGTCTTCCAGCGGGTGGAGTGCTCTGTTGACAAGGCTGTCGGACTGCCTTGAAGGTCTGCCCACCTAAGACACCGCCCACCTTTGACAACATGCAGTAATCCAACGCTGTACGTGCTCGCCCACATTTGTGAAGTCAACCTAGACGCGTCTGAAATCAGTGGACAAATCAAGCGACTGTGGGGGAGGTGTCCATCCCTTGGTTAGCCTGTGTGTGAAAAACCTGCGAGTGTGTGAGAAAACGAAAGCTGATAGATGGCAGCCATGCAGATAGATAGATAGATAGATAGATAGATAGATAGATAGATAGATAGATAGATAGATAACAGACAGACAGACAGACAGACAGACAGACAGACAGAAAGACAGACAGACAGACAGACAGACAGACAGACAGACAGATAGATAGATAGATAGATAGATAGATAGATAGATAGATAGATAGATAGATAGATAGATAGATAGATAGATAGATAGATAGATAGATAGATAGATCAGAGCATATGGGGAACAATATGTCCTGTAAAAATAAAGAGCGCCTCAATAACATAGCTTGCTCATGCCCACTAATCAAACAGGTGGGCAATTTACTTATCAAACATAGTAAAACTCCCTTTTCATTGGATAACTGTTTGTTGTTCTACTGTACCAATTGGGTGATGGTGTAAATGCACAAATCACTTAGAAACTGTGGCACGTTGATGATGGCAATAAACATAGTATAAATGGGCCTGTCTGACCTCTACACATCTCCGTAACTTCACATTTGGTTCATTGTGACAATATGTCACATTGTCACATACATCTTGATAGAGCATATCTTTTGATATGTTTATATTACCTGTTCCACACAACAGTCTCTCCTACTGTGCAGTTTAAATTTCTATCTGAGGAGCAATTTGGAGTACCGCAAATTAATCACAAAAACAAACTAATTATTCACATCTTCTTGATTGACCATTATTAAATCATAATCAGTGAATTCTATTTTTGTCACATTAGTTTTGGCCTCTTTTGTGATTCTATTCCCTGGCTACACTGAATGTGTAAGATTTCCAGGAAATGTCCAGCAGCTCAAACATGTGCAGAACACATTCTGCACTAAAGCAGGTGGCGCATTCAGTTGGAATATTTTAATACGCATTTACAACACATTATTTTACCAACACAACACAAGAAATGTCTAAATGTAAATGTGTAAATGTTTTTGTTAATGTTATGACCATCAAATGTACAGTCAATGGTTATTACAACCCAGCCAAAGTCCTGAGAGAGAGAGAGAGAGAGAGAGAGAGAGAGAGAGAGAGAGAGAGAGAGAGAGAGAGAGAGAGAGAGAGAGAGAGAGAGAGAGAGAGAGAGCGAGAGAGAGATATGTTGTATAAGAGTGTAGTATCTTTTGGGTCAAAAAGAACATATGAGAAAAGCCCTAGAAGCCCTAGCCCAGAAGGCTTATAGAGAATAGAGGTGTTTGGCCCCATGGATGACCCTATTTTGCCAGTGTCCACAGCTTTTGCTGAATAACTCAATGACCGTTTCACCCAGCAAAATCACATTTTTGTGATATGTCGGTGTTATGGAGGAATATCAACCCAGTTCATACACACTCACTTGTAGCATAGCGCCACCTAGTGAAATGGGTCAATGCAAAAATTGGGGTTTTGAATTGGACCAAGAAGACAGGAACTGTACAAAATATGTCATGCATGATTAGTAGCCTGGTAAACCAGCCCCTCATACTTCATTTCATTTTGTACAGAGGATCTGGAGCAGAGGCTGTGAGAAACTATTTCTTCCTGGAGGTGTGGACTCTGCTGAAGTTTAAAATAAGTTCCTCTGCCTTTATCCAATCGCTAACACCTGGTCATCACATATGCAATTAGCCTGCCTAGGCACTACAATTCAAATGTAGCACACAAAGTCAACATCATGGCTCACGCACACACCCTCTGTTCACTGATTGGGTAGGAGTTGCTCGGTCCTCTTACATGCTCCTCAACAGATTCCGGACTAGACCCTCTGTAAAATGAAATGAAATACAAGGGGCGGGTTTACCAGGCTACATGATCAGCACAATAACCTCTGAAAAGCACACAAAATGTAAAATTTAGTTTGTGTGTTGTAATTGTAAAAAACATTTTCCCTATTATCTAGCAAATGCTACAGTTTAAAAACACTTTTTTTGTTTTGAAGTCCACTCACACACTGAAAACACTGGTCCATGCCCACATCCAACAAAAACAATTTCTGTCACATTTTAAAATGATGAAAGTAAAGGTAAACAAACTTGTCATAGGGTATTCATGTGAATCTCACCAAATTTGGTATATGTCATCTGCAGACAATGCTGACAAAAAGTTACCAAAGGATTTATGTTGAGATTAACTGTTTCAAAGTTACTTTTCAATCAAAACTGAATACGTGTTTGACAGTGCATATCTTGGGCTTCTGATAACCAAAATTGCTCAAATTTGACATGCAAACTCTACACAGCTTTCTTTGAATGTGCACCACGTTTTCTGACATTTTCTCACAGGGGGCACTGTTTCCTGTTAAACCTAGAAGATTGAAAACAGTTTTCGCTAATAAAGAATTAATAACTCATCAAAAAATGTGTATGCCAGTGTTAAAGATGTGTATCATCCCACCCCATAAATGTTTGTTTGTAGTGTAGTGCCACTTAGTGAAATGGGTAAATGTAAAAATTGGAATTATGAATGGCCAATATCTTGAACCGAGAAGGCGGCAACTGCAAGTTTAGTGAGAAACATGTAGCCTTTCTGCCAAGGTCAAGGGTGCATGAAGCAGACATGATGAGACTTTGTGTGTGTGCGTGTGTGCGTGTGTATGTATGTATGTATAATTATGCAGATTACAAAAAGCACTAAGCCCAATGATAAGTGCATTACACAAATGCTTTAGCAGACACAAGGAGTACCAAAGAGATTAACAGTAAATGTTCACACACAGATAGACCCACATACACACACACACACACACACACACACACACACACACACACACACACACACACACACACACACACACACACACACACACACACACACACACACACAACACACACACACACACACACACACACACACACACACACACACACACACACACACACATGTACCTTGAATGGCAGAACATGGGCTGGTGATGGAGGGTGGGAGGTTAGATCATGGCCCCTCCCAGCATACTGCTGTTGAGGCCTTACATAATTCCTCCATCTGGAGTGGAGTCCCAGTTGAAAGGCTATTATTGTGCTTGCTGTGCTTCACCTTTCCAGGAGAAGATGGGAACTGCACAAAATTTGTCATGTACCATCAGTAGAAAAACCTCTGAAAACACACCAAGTACCATGAAATATGGCCATCAGGGGACATTGTATTTTAACAAAATACAAAAACACTCTGAACATGCAATACATTTTTGTAAAATTTCGTCATTGTGACCAGTGTTTCCTCTCAAAGATAAAAATGTTTTCATTAAATAACTTGCCAACCATTTCACCCAAGTCAATGAATTTATTTTGGTATGTTGGTGTCACAGAGGCATATCAACCCAGCCCATAAACACTCGCTTGTAGCATAGCACCAGCTAGTGAAATGGGTAAATGTAAAAAATTGGATTTTGAATTGCCAGTGTCTTGGACCGAGAAGACGGGAACTGCAGGAACGGTAACTGCAACTGACTTTCATTCATGATTCATCATTTTTTTTTTGTGTGTGTAGATGTAGATTTTTAAGGATACAGATTTTAACTGTCCTTTTAGTGACTATATATATATTAACTAGAGCAAGTTAAACAACTACTGGTGCAGAATTTTCATGTCTGATCCAGTAATTGTGGCTACCTGCAGGGGCGTCGCCAGACATATTTTACTGGGGCACGTGCCCCAGTATTGGTCTGTAGTGCCCCAGTATAAATTTCACCAGTAAAAAAAATCACTTTAGAGTTTTACGTCTATGACATAATCTACAGAATTCGCACATAACTACTTAATATGGCAACTCATTGCTACTTTATTCACTCCATACACAATGCACACATGGCTACTTTATATGGCAATTTACTCACGCGACTTTGGCTGTGACAACGTCTAACAACGGTGTCTGAGCGCTATGTCTTTCCACCTGCCTTACAGGTTAGTACCGGGTAAATTGCCCCTCATTGTTCTTTGTTTTCACCTCTGTGTCGCCATTTCCATGTGGATTTAAATGTTACAACTTTACTTTTTACGTTTAATGTATGCCGCAGCTGTCATGCAAACTAGTTCTGGCTGTAAATTGAAGTAGCCTGCTGGAGACGTTAGCTGCTGTCTTTTAGCTAACTGGCATATGCCCATTACCATTGTTGATTTATGTAATGGTTAGCCTAGCACTGTGAGCTCCCACACTTGGTTTCTGGAGATTGCCATCTTACATCTACGATGTTTGGTGAGCATATCAACATAATCTAATATGATTGTTTAGTTTGAAGTACTATTTATTTTATGATATACTTATTTTTTATAATAAATAAGTGCTAAAAATGTTTTTGCTTTGCGCATTGATTATCTGTGCCCCTGTTGTGCCCCAGTACAGCAATAGGACTAGGGACGCCCCTGGCTACCTGCAACAGCTGCTCCTGCACATTTTGCATTTTCTCTTTGTAAATGCAGTCTAAAAACACCTCATGCCTACAATATACAAAAACAACTGCACATCCCTGCCTGGCCATTAAACCATTTTACTACACTTGGTCATTCCAAGCTATTAGCATTTGTATTTCCTATTAAAGCACCATGTGGTGGTCATACCATGTACTATGTGGTACATCTAGTTTACATTAGCAGTCACACTGAATTTCTGTTTTTGCAAGAATACATACAGAAGGCATTTACTGTCAAATCTAAATCATGTAATTAGTTCAAATGCCATTTACTTCTGCTCTGTGTTGTTAAATTGCACCACATGCCCTGCAAACACTTAAACGTTGCATATATCTACAATAAAATATTGACAATAAAAAAATTAAGATAAATAGGTTGCATACGTCTTGGTGTGACACACTGGAATGCAGTGATACACTGCAGTCACAACATTTCTTACCCAAGGACATGATTGAACTTGGCTCCCACCCTGTGGACAAGTCACGATGACCCGCTTCAGTAGCCTGACAGTCTAGAGTCATGAGGTCACAACCTCACCCAGTCCCCTACCCTACCACACTCTCTCATTTCTTTTTTACCTTGGTGGATGGTGGAATTTATGGGGACCTTTTTTGTCTTTAAGGCACCCTGAAGAGGTCAAACAGATGTGAACAGAATCTTCCATACCAAAATGACATGTATAATTATTTAAGTGTTCCTGAGTTCCTTATTAACATATTATTTTAAGCATAACAGGAACAAAGTAAATCCAGCACTAGGCCTTGTCTTTGATTTTCTTGATATCTATACTTCACATGAGAGGGCACTTGCTTGGGTATACTCTGAATCTCAAGACTATTTTGGCTAACACTGACAAATTCATTTGTCTATTTTAATTGTTACAGCCAGATGGCGTTTATTAGCAAAGTTAAATATTATTTGACTGAAAGATACAATAATATTGCATGCTATTATGTGAGATTTTCCTTGAAATTATAAAATTTTGCAAATACTGTAAGATGCTATTAGCCCGGCTATCCCATCAAGCTCATAGTCTGGTGAAGATCATATAGACAGAAAGTCCCATAGACATAAAGTCCAGAGGCGGGATCGACGTAAGTCTATCAAATGCCTTTGTATACTGCTGGACAGAGCTACAACCAATGATTCCGGTGAGTAGCCTTCGTTTTTCACTGGTGCCTGAATTTTTGGGCAAAGCAACAGCTGAGAATAGGCAAGTTGGCCAGGCTGACTTAAACGCGAAATACTATGCAGCGTAACAGGCCATATGGGCGGGCCCAGGCCGAGATGCTATTCTATTTTACAACATTAAGGCATTACAAAGAAAATGCCTTTGCATGTGCAGTTGTAGATAAAAAGGGGAAGGCTGCACTGATCTGTCTTATTTTGTTAACAATACCATCATTTCTGGTCTGGTCACTTCTGATCACCGTTGTCTACAGTAAAGCAGAGTAAGATGATAGAGCCTGTATTGTAGCCTAGAAATCTAGACATAGAGTGTTAGCAATGAAATTTGCCTGCACTTGACGGGCATGTTGGCAACACTTTCGGGCATCTATTTCGGGTTAAAACCAGGCCCTACCTAAATGAATGGCGAGACATGAGTACGCCCTCTCCCATGACTGAAGGACATAAAACATACATGGTTGAAATCACAACAAAAACTTAATTATAATGGCTGGAAATGTTTGCTGGTTTGTATCAAAACAAAGCTTTTGGCTTTTTGGCATAGGTTATTTTGAACTGGGCACATGCAGTGCTTCACTGCATGGCAGGTGTGGTACAGTGAAGCACAATACTGCAACATGATCGGAACACCGCTCGTGCAGTTAAGCAGATGATTGGCTGTTGGCAGTGGAACAAGCAGGATATTTGCAGATACTCTCCAAACCACACAATTTAAGGTGGGCTGGCTTGTCTTGGCTCTGGCAAGTATTCTTCAAAAACACAGAATGAATCATTTTTCTCTGACAGAATGACTGATTCATTCACTTTGTTAAGTTAGCAAAAGCAAAAACTGCATTAAACTGCACTGCAACAGCACTGCATTAAACTGCATTAAGCTGTATTGCCACCGCTGTAGTTTCAAGGTTGTCAGCCCTGGGGGCACCAAGCACTTGCCTGTTGGCTAGCAATGCCTCTGCCTGCATGCTTTTCACTTGTCTTCCTCTGCCTTATGGGTCTAAGAGATAACTAGTGGGAAACATGTATCCTTTCTGCCAAGGTCAAGGGTGCATGAAGCAGACATGATGAGACTTCTCACCAGAACAGTATGCTGAGCTGTGAGATTACTGCGTGATTAACAGACTTTCTGCCCATCCTCTGTAATCAATTCCTCTTCCTCAGAAGTGCCGGATTTCTAACTTACTCTTAAACATGTCTGTGTTGGAGGATGTCATTTATCCAGGTCACGTTAAACATGTAGAAACATGTTGTGTGTATGTATGTCCGTACGTGTGTATAATTGTACTTCAAAAAGCACCAAGCCCAAGGATGAGTGCATTACACAAATGCGTTAACAGAGCACCAGAGATTAACAGT
This sequence comes from Coilia nasus, assembly GCA_027475355.1. Lineage (NCBI taxonomy): Eukaryota > Metazoa > Chordata > Actinopteri > Clupeiformes > Engraulidae > Coilia > Coilia nasus. The sequence goes on from CM050209.1 coordinate 5,701,437, forward strand.
ACATGTTCACAGACAGACAGACAGACAGACAGACAGACAGACACGGGGGGGGGGGGGGTTAGATCATATGCCCCCCCCCCCCCCCCCCCCCCCCAGCATACTGCTGCTGATGCCTTACATAATTTCTCCATCTGGAGTGGAGCTCTGGTTGAAAGGCTATTATTGTGCTGTGCTTCCCCTTTCCAACAACATTAAATCTAACTTCTCAGGATGGATTTCTCAAAGATGGGGAAGGCAAGGGTGCTGCTAGAACCGTTGGCACTGTGAAAGAATTTACTGTACTTGTATTAACAATTTTAATAGTGCCCTTGAAGGGTCCCCGGCCAACACTGGGCCCTTAAAATCATCCTTACTCAGACCTATGATGACGCAGTAGGATGAGGGTGCAATATGAAGGACTGTAGCAAAAACTGGCACTGCAGTCAAATTCAAAATACTGTAAAGCAGTGTCCCCCCCTATAGGCAAGAGACAAACCACAAAGTCAAAACAGAAACAGAATCTGAAGGCTGTAAATTAGGTATTTAAAAGCAAATATTCAGGCTGTACTATTGGCAAACAAATGAATGTGTGAATTTTTAGTTCACACAAAACTCTACCAACACATGTTGGTACAGCTGTAAAAGTCAAGTTAGTGAAATTTGTGATTTACTACATTACACTTCAAAGCTATTGCAGTCTGCTAAAAGTGCTGTTAAAAGTGCTGTTAGTTTTTACTCCATACACGAGTGTGTGTGTGTCAGTGCCTGAATAAACTCTTGACAGTCGACTGCTGTTTGTGAAAATCCCAAGAGATAAGCAATCACAGAAATACTCAAACCAGCCCATCTGGCACCAACAAACATGTCTGTCAGAAATCACTGACATCCCATTTTCTACTGTTGTGATGGTTGTTGTGGCCATTAATGGAACCTCATGACTTGTGTCGTCAGCATGATTTCATTTGTTTGTAATTGAAAGCACAAGAAGGTATGAGGAGTTGCATCTCTTTATGTAAAAAACTCACAGGGACCTCTACTGGTAGAGATTAAAATGGCCCAATTCACTTTAAATCAGCGTTTGTCTAATGCATAGATGGACAACCTGGATTCAGAAGCTACAATCTAGTACCACATATTCCAAATCACGTGGTTCTACCAGTGCAATTAATACAGGTGATTTTACTAATTAACCTCTTTTACCTGGCTGAAAAGTTGTGCTAAATAAAAACAGCTGATTTTATGAATGCCTGGAACAAATATGTGGTGGCCTACTGGATTATTAACTTCTGAAGACAGGTTTCCAGTGACTGCCCAACACTTTTCAGCTTGAACCTTTTACACTGCAAACACTGCAGAATACTAGAGAAATAAGTTAACATAGGAAAACAAGCGCAATCAGAGATGGCAACCCGGCCCCCCCTACTGGGTGGGCGGGCGGGCGGGCGGGCGAACACACACACACACACACACACTTACAGACACACACAGACGGACAGGGTCATTGCAATACCTGGTCAATCCCTCCGGGGACCAGGTAATAAATACATCACACAGTCAGAGACACAGACAAAAATAAAATAACCAACAAAAGAAGGAGAAAAATAAAAAGCAAAATCTGAGAAACATTGCAGATAAAAACTGCAAGAGTAAAAGATTACATTTTATCAGTCATGGCACTTAAATATTGTCAACCTTTTGGCAACAAAGTTTTGTGTGCGAGAACACCACTTATGTACATTATGCGCTTTTTAGCATTAGGCTACCTAAACATTATATAATAAGCATGTAAGATGTACAATATTGCTAGGATGGGCTTCTAACTTCAAATTTAGTGCCCCTTATTAGAAATTATATCACTGATATTGTCCTGTCATTGCTGAAATCATCCTAAGTGATGATATCTGATGGTCATACCCAAGAGATTAAAGATGACCAGTTAAAGACTGGTAGAATACATGCACAGCCTCCTGTCCAGTTGATGGTAGGTTGCAGGAACATGTGAAATACATAAACTACTGCAAACTAAAGTACACCTAACTCTTATATTGGGCTTCGCTCATTACAGAGTGAGATTTTGAACAGACTAACTGACATAATGTCCAAGATTACAGCACTTCCTCAAAAGTGTCACTGCAAAATTGCTGCCCTTATAGACAAACACCAAGGCAAGACAAGAGAGCAGGTCAAAGGGTGGTTTGTTTGGTGTTGTAGTTTTATAGCTTAAATTTTAGCAACTTTTCTGATGAATTGGCTAATGCAGGACACCCATAAGTAATTGTTTAACAGAGGAAAAGGGGAGGGGTGAAAAAAGCAAGTGTCTAAAAATCAAAGAAGGGGAAAGTGTTCCAGAACTGTTTCCTGCTTTTTGCTTGTGGTTTTATGTCACTGTCCCATACCTTATGGTTATCCCAATCAAATGAAAATCCGCAGTGCAAGGGAGCTAAGAAAGACTTTGATTTGGGTGTCCCTGAAAATGTTTTGGATCAACTATGATGTAATGTGACGTCTTCTTACTAGGTTACGGTTAAGACAACAAAATTATAACAAAGTTAATTTTTATCAACTTCACGCAAATGAACTTGCGGTTTTAACTGAACCTGTGACTGGATTTGGTCACATCCAAAATGTAGTGTCTGTCAATTAGGAAGGCTGGGATCAGATTGGGTGTGGAAAAAATGTTTTAGCTAGCAATCTGAACATAGCAGATGAAAGAAAGCAAATGTGCCCAACCACCGTGAAATTATCTTTGGGTATGGGACAGTCATTCCACCATCTACAGGGTGAGATCAGGTAAATTGGGACACTTTTTGGTTGATCGCAAATAAAACCATTTAAAATGCTAAAGATGGTGAAGGTGATAAACTGTATAGCTTCATATGGGTCTCTGAAGCATTTTTGTGCAGAAAATACATTGACAATAAGAATATTTTTAAAAGATTTTAACCTTTAAAGACCACAAGTCACCATCTGGACATAGAGATGTGTTAAAAAACAACACAAGTTGAGTTATTTTCAACACGTGTTTTAAGAGTGTGCGAAATCTAACATATTATAATCCACATTTCAACCATGTTTTGAGTTATATTCTTATCGCTTCTGCTACAATAGTCTTTTAATCATGAAGACAGAATTGACATATCAGGGGGCTCACCTTGCAAGTTTTGGCTCCACTGATTTTTTAAATCTTGCCTCCTCCCATCTATGATACTTTAGTCCAATCAAAATTATATATTTTTTAAATGACAAATGAAGTAACAATATAATAACACGTCCTTTCATTTCCTGCTGATATTTAAAGAGATAAAGGTTTAAAACCTTATTTGTCCCATTTTAGCTGATGTCCCATTTTACCTGATCTCACCCTAGGTGCTGCAAACCAAATAATACTGATAATTACATTGGCCTGAAACACTCTGAAAAAGATAAATGCTTCATTTATTATTTGAAGTGTGCACATTTCACATTTTCACTGTGGTGAATTTTATGATGATGGAAGATATTGTAGTTTATTCATCGATTACACAATGACTACACTACACCACCAAATGATGCAATGGACAAGGGCAAAGTCGTGTCTAACAACAAATTTTACAATTCAGCAATGGAGGGCGCTAAAGCTCCATCCAACACCCTCTGGTCTGCAGCTTTACTCGTGAGCAGTACAGGAAAACACAGGAAACCGCCTTGTGTTGAAAAATGTTGAAGTAGTCGACGCCTGGTCGTTTGTATTATTGGCTAGTTTTTTGCTCCATAAATTTCAAAGAATACCGTGGTTGGCTTAAGATACCTTCACTCAGCGTATGGGCAGTGTCTCACTGGAAGGAAGTGACTGGATGACAGTATTCTGTAAGAGCGCTTCACCAAGAATAGGGTTATGAAGTGGCAAGAATTAGTGCAGTATACAGTGACAGTAACAATAGATTTTCCACAAATTTACAGTGTAAACACTGGCTGGAATTAAGACGACCAAGTCATATCACCGGAGGAAAGGATTTCCCTGCGGACGAAAACACCCTGTAACCGGTGGTGGAAGGCCACTTTGCTATTGTTCTGGCTAGCTCTTTAAGCGGCTAGTGTATTACTGAGTGAATTTTGTTGGGCTATATGGCTACGAATTTTGAACCAATTTACGGACTTTCTGAAGACGAAGTAAGTGAATTCCTGCGCTCCATAATGTTGTGCTGTCATGCACCAAACACCCATGCTTTCTATATCAACTGTTATTGGATAGCCATCGCAAAATTGAAGAACTCCGTCTTATGCAGTCACATACACATATTCATTAGCGTTAGCTGTTTATAAGTTAGCTAGCTAGCTTCAAAATGTGAAACTTCGTGTATTCAAATGCCAAGAGTACCAAGCTTGCTAAGATACTAATAAGCGTATGTATCCATTCAGTCCCTAGAATGTAAACGAAGTGCCAGATTTGACAAATACTGTAATAATGGGCTAGCTAAATGCCAAATCGTCAGAAGAATACTTTCTTATTTGGATGTATTTCCCAGAAACGTACAAAATAGTTGCTGTCTGACACGACTAACGTTAGCTCTGTCGGGGCGCCTCTGGTAACTTATCGACTAGGCATGCAAGTTTAACGTTGACTGTTCTCAGCTCTGTAAAAGTTAGAATAACGCCAGCCTCGAACCCAAGGCTAAAGTTACCTATGCTGTTATGCTCGGTAACGTTTGTAAACCGTGTTCATTGTTGATGGATATCCTAGTCCTACGTAACGATACATGGGCAAAATGGTAGCTAGCAATAGGTAGCTTTTGCCCACTCTCACAACCAACATTGATAACCAAGGTGTTTAGGTGAAGTGCTTGTAAAATCTTATATGTAGTTATTTCATGACAGTGAGTTTAAAAGTACATTTACTAAGATGCTCGACCGATAAGAGCTTATCCTTTTATTTTAACGTCACTCGTTTACGTACAAGTAGTGACGTTACTTCTGTCCAGAATAACAGGGTGGTTGTCAGATGCCATGATAACAGCATCTCCGGCAGTGTGATGTGGCATGTAGCATAATATTTCACAGCGTGGATTACATTGTTTGTCACCCTTGATCCGACCTAAAAAAATATTAGAACACAATTATTGTAGCATATCAGTCGAACTGGGATGGTGATGGGAGTTTTTTGTTATGTCAATTGCGTGTAGGGACGGTGCATGGATATGTCTGTCGTGGGCAAAACTGTCTTTGCTAGACTTCAGCTGTAGCGTTCAGAAATCGAGGTCAGCTGAAGTGTTGCGAATAGTGGTGATGGACCTCTAGCCTGCTGTTGCCCACGGCCCAATGCAGAAACTGCTAGGCTTAATTGTACCGCCATAAGGCCCGGATCTAGAATGCACAGACAGAGGGGGCATTTCGAAAGTCGGGAGGGGCACAGTGTTGAAGTTTCAAAGAGTACATTTTTCTTTTAATGTATGACTGGCAGGACATGAACACCATATATATATATATATTATTTGATTGCAATATCAATATATATCATGTAGCATATTAGTATTAGTATTAGTAGCATATTGCAGTAGCCCAGCCATACGTTTGATACTCACTACGTAACTCTGCATAAATATTGACATGCTATTTTATTGATATATATATATATATATATATATATATATATATATATATATATATATATATATATATATATATATATATATATATATATATATATACACACACACACACACACATATATATATCTCAATAAAATAGCATGTCAATATTTATGCAGAGTTACGTAGTGAGTATCAAACGTATGGCTGGGCTACTGCAATATGCTACTAACCAATTATGATTATGCCTAGCTTTCTATGTGATGTCAGTAAAATTACAACATAAAACATAACTTTAAGGGTCAATGCATTGGCACATGAATATAGACTAAGCATAAAGTCAAATTTGCAACTCATGTTTGGCAAAAGCATGGACAGAAATAATAACAGTATATGCACACTGTGAACACAGATATATTTGAAAATTGTCTCTGCTTTCCTCAGAAGTGGTTAGTTATCTATCAGACCAAATGGTAAATATTGGTAGGCCTCAGTTGATTAGTTTGGTTCATACTGCTACTGCACTGCAACGTCACCATGGAACATCCTCTGAAAAGTTATTTGTATACATTTGCGAAAATTAACAACTTTCTGTATAGATTTGTAAAAATCAAGACTTTAAGACTTTTATTGTCATTGAACAGTCATTGTCAAAGTGACAAGTACAAAGGTGCAAAGTACAAAGTGTCAATTACAAAAATAGAGCAAGAGAACAAGGGGGGAAGGGGTATATATACAAGGGCATAATAAATAATAAAAGTATGTGATGAAGGGGGCATGGATGGGAATACTGAATATTGCACATTGCATTGTGGTTATTGCACAGGAGGAAGTAGTGGGGCAAACATTAGAAACAAATATCTAAGATATCTAACATATTTACAACATTGTCAAGTCAACCAATTATGCATTACAGTGCAAGTCTTTTGGATCTTTTGGCAAAGTACATCAAACAAGGTCTTGCTGAAATGTCCTTCGATTAAGATACACACACACCGACCATGTAGAAGTGAAACGTGGTTTACTGAAACATACAAAAGACAAAAACAAGACATAAGCAATCATGCAAGTAATGTATGTACAAGTACAAGTACATGCAACTAATGCAAAGTTATTGAAACACAATATAGCAGGTAATGCAAGTATAGTGATGACTCTATGCATATACAACATATGTGCAAACGCTGGGAAATGACTGCCTATGGCAGTTAAATAAACCAGAATGCATAAGAGAATAACTGCCTACAACAATTATGTGACCTTATGTGAACCTTGATTGAATGAATTGCTAAGGAATGTACTGTATCTTTAAGCCCTGCGCCACTGTATTTGCCTACACCTAGATTAACTATGGCCTACGGTATCTGTCCTAGATGAACACATACTGCTATACCACCTAAACAGCACATTTCTAGAAACAAATGATCCCCAAATAAACTGTACATGGAGAATGAGTAATTACTACTACTATAAATATATGCACTGTACATTACATCTAACAAATTGGATAAAACAAATTGGATAAAACAACAGACAAACACTCAGTGCAGACACAGGTGCTACAAAGCTACAATAACAATAACAACGAGCATACACGTGACATAACACAGTAACGATATGATAATAGCAAAACTTACTCTCTCGTGGATGCACAGAATGTTTGTAGATGGCACAATAGATTGACGTTCGGATCCGAACACGTCCAAGGCAGAAATAAAGAAAATAAAGTCCACCAACAGCAAAAGAGAAGTCTGCGGTGCCTGGAACATAGATTCCTCCTCCTGTTGTATTGCTCTAAAAACCTTACGTTGGAGCCATATTTAAATAGTACAGTGAGCGCCAGAGGAGTCTGCTGATAGCTATGCTAATCGGGCAGGACAATAGAATGACAACGAGTCACAGATTTGAGTTGTCGTCGGGTGCACGCGTTTGATTGCCGCCGTCCTAAACACACCTAGTGATTGGTGGATCTCCCTGAAAAAGATCGCAGGTCGATAGCCCACTAATCGGGGTTGATGGTTCTCTGCCGGGGTGAAGTGTGGTATGAACCTGTTCTGCGGGTTAAAACTGTGCCAAAGAAAGAAAGAAAGAAAATTCTGGAGGGGCTTTGCCCCACCCAGCCCCACCGTAGATCCGGCCCTGACCGCCATTGCTTTGCCTTGGCTACTGCCCTGCGTTGTTGAATGCTGTGTGAAATCCTGCGTGTACAAATAATTTAGGTTTCGTCGTAGAACAATTTTACACTGATATTGTCAAACGAATAAATATATTTAAAGATTGCATTTCTGTAATTCAAGCCGTGGCGTGCAGAGAGTTTTTGGTGTAGGCAAGCAGAGCTGGAGACCGCCACCAGGCACAATACCGCTCCCAACCCCCCAACCCCCCAACACACAAAAAAGTCAACTGATGCCAATATAACACAAGCAGTGGTCCCCCTAAATTGATTTAAAATAAAACTGTCTATAAACTGTGTAACCTCTGTTACAGTCCAGGCATTTAAATTATGTTTTAAATGTTTTTTTTTACCTGAAGAAACTGTTAACTAATACAACTGTACAATTAACCAGAAAAGTTAGCTAAAAGGGCAGCGTAGGAAGATTAGTCATGACGGGTTACTGCCAACGGATGGTGTCCACTTGGAGGCAGTGCAACTAAGGGCCCATTTCCACCGCACTCTCTGTGTATTCAGCGCGTGGCCGTATTCTGTCCGTATTCATTTAGAATGCACGTTAGCAGATGAGACCATTCCCACCGCAAGCGTGTTCTGAGCGTATTCTGAGCGTGGACTACGCTCAGAATACGGACTGCAGCTAGAGAATAGAAACCGAGTCTATTTTTCTGCACGTATTCTGCGCGTATTCAGCTGAAATCCAATTAAAAGCTATAGGCACAGCTATACAATTCATGTCAACTGTGCTATCAATGCATGTATTGACACAGGGAATACCTCAAAACCCTCGCAACTGTCTTCAAAATATTACTATTCGCTTACAACTGCATGAAACAAACGCTGGAAAGCTATCAATATTGGCATCATATCAGATCTGCACTACAAAGGCATTGACTAGCCTACATAAACACAGAAACTGAAATACCTGTGAAGTTGTCACGCTGTCCAGTTAAACATGTTGTATGTATAATAGTGGTTTAGCTTTTATGTTCTTAATAGGAAGAAGCAAAATTTTGCTGAAGATTTCTTCTTCGGAGTATTCTCAATACAAGAAAAGCATCAATCGCTAGTCTGCTGTCGGCCACTCGAGCTATAAAAAATAGCCACCTCGTTCTTGTCATTCAGTGTTTCCTACTTGGTTTGATAAATCTAGTCAACAAGCCACTAGGCAAAACTGAGGTCCATAAGTCGCTACATTTAATAATTTATTTACCCGATGTAGGCAAAGTGACTATTGGCAAAGAGGTAGAGTTTATCATAACTTTATGGAAGGGGTTAAAACGCGTTCGCTTTTCTTGTACCAGCAGTGAATAAAGGCTTTGACAATGATCAGCCTACATGATTTAGAACGATGTCAAATATTCCACTGGCCTTATCAAAGTGTCAAGTTGCACTATAGGTGCAGTGCTGCTTTCTAAACAACGTTTAAAGTAAGGAAATAAAACCAGAGAAACACATATTGTGTTTACTAAAGGTGTTTACTAAAACTGAGAGATAGGGAAACATGGCTATGTGCACCTAAAGACATTGGCCAATGTAAAGACGGGGCTTTCCGCTCCCGCGCTGAATACGCAGAGATGTCCGGTGGAAATGGTCATACGCTCAGAATACGCCCACGCGCTGAACACAGCTACGCGCTGAACACGGTCAAGGCGGTGGAAATGAGCCCTAAGGGCTGATTCACACCAAACACTCTGCGTGTTCAGCGCGTGGCCGTATTCTGCCCGTATTCTGAGCGTATTCATTTAGAATGCACGTTAGCAGATGAGACCATTCCCACCGCAACCGTGTTCTGAGCGTATTCTGAGCGTGGACTACGCTCAGAATACGGACTGCAGCTAGAAAATAGAAACCGAGTCTATTTTTCTGCACGTATTCTGCGCGTATTCAGCTGAAATCCAATTAAAAGCTATAGGCACAGTTATACAATTCATGTAAACTGTGCTATCAATGCCTGTATTGACACAGGGAATACCTCAAAAACCTAGCGACTGTCTGCAAAATATTACCACTCACTTACAACTGCATCAAACAAACGCTGGAAAGCTATCAATATTGGGGTTATCAGATCTGCACTACAAGGGCATTGACTATCCTACATAAACACACAAACTGAAATACCTTTGAAGTTGTCACTCTGTCCAGTCAAACATGTTGTAGGTAATAGTGGTGGAGCTTTTATGTTCTTAACAGGAAGAAGCAAGATATCGCTTTAGATTTCTTCGTCGGAGTATTTAATGCAAGAAGAGCCTCAATCGGTCTTCTGTCGACCACTCGAGCTATAAAAAAATAGTAACCTCGTTCTTGTCATTCAGTGTTTCCTACTTGGTTTCATAAATCTAGTCAACAAGCCACTAGGCAAAACTGAGGTCCATAAGTCACTACATTTAATAATTTATTTACCCGATGTAGGCAAAGTGACTGTTGGCAAAGAGGTAGAGTTTATCATAACTTTATGGAAGGGGTTAAAACGCGTTCGCTTTTCTTGATTTAGAACGATGTCAAATATTTCACTGGCCTTATCAAAGTGTCAAGTTGCACTATAGGTGCAGTGCTGCTTTCTAAACAACGTTTAAAGTAAGGAAATAAAACCAGAGAAACACATATTGTGTTTACTAAAGTGAGAGATAGGGAAGCATGGCTATGTGCACCTAAAGACATTGAAGTGCATTTAAAGACGGGGCTTCCCGCTCCCGCGCTGAATACGCTGACATGTCCGGTGTGAATGGTCATACGCTCAGAATACGCCCACGCGCTGAATACGCCCACGCGCTGAATACGCTCAAGGCGGTGTGAATGAGCCCTAAAACGGCAGACTTCCCAGAAATTTCCAGACTTTTGTCAGAATTGACCATTCCTACCTAAGTAGCACAGCTAGATTTTTTTGAAAGAGAGACAAGCAAGACAAAAAAATAAAATAAAAATCAAAACAGGAGGTTTCAACACCTGGTCTACCCACTGACTTTAGTTATTTTAGTTTGTTTCTGTTATTCTTAGCATATCCACCCCCACCAAAAAAAATTGATTGTTTGACTAGGGCTCTGAATGAAATCACAATACAACCAGTTATCCATATCAGTTATGCAAGGTACCCCTAAGAGAATAGAGTGTCTTCTGCCAGATACACCGCAGACACAGGGATATACTTAACTGAATCAATTGCTTAGACCTGCTAAGAGTGTGCACTTTTATCCTATTAATTTAGGTCTTCGATAGCAGATACCTCTTACGTTAATGTAATAAATTGCATCGGGTTAAAAACTGTCTTGGCTCCCTAAGCCATGGCATTGCTGAGCACTGTAAAATGCCAAGGTTATGTGCACCATTGGAGGTGGGGGGTGATGTTGGCTACTTACTTGCACTTCGCCCTGACTACCTACAGTGAGTGTGATGTGCAGTCATTCTGGAAGAGTGGAAAAATCCCAGCAATTCAGATGGAATAGCTTAGGCCTTGTAACCTTTTACCATGTGCTGTCATAACAGTGTTTTGGTTGCTTCTCAGATTATGCAGACCCTACCGTTTATGTGTCATAAAAAGTCATGCCTGGCTGATCCCAAGACAAACACCCTGTTAATTTTAACTTTATTCTTGGAACACACACACAGAATCAGAGTAAGCTAGTTAGCGTATAGGCTTGCCAAAATGTGAAATAAATTTCACAATGAGGTCAGGAATGTTGGCTTATATTTGGGCCTGGAGTGTATGGACTGCAAGAAAACCTAGCTGATGAACACTTAAGAAGCTACAAAATAAGCTATTAGATATATAAATATATAAAAATAGATATATAAAAATAATCGTAAGCAAATAATCTATATATATATATATATGATATATGATGATGATGATATATATGAGTGATTTGTTGGTACCAAACATTTTTTGCCATTCAATAAACTACTGAGGAATCTAGAAGACAATTGATAAAGAATTGGATCGATAGGCAGAATCGACAAAGACATCGATATCAATGTTGATATCAATATTCACCCACCCCTAGGACCTACTGTATCTGACTACTGTGTCACACTTGGCTGCTGATTTTTGTACGCTAGGCTGAACAATGCGAAGCTCTTGGCATTACACTAAAGTCTGTATCCTTTTGCCCTCAACCTGTCTGTGGTAGTCTTCAGTTGTCCCAGTTGTAAAAAGAAATATGTTCACAGAATTAGAAACATTGTAAATGCTAGGATTTGTCGATTGCTGCTGCTGCCTGCACATTCAGGTTTGATTTCTTAATATTCTCCCCTTTTCCTACAGAATGAATCCCGTGTTCTCCGTGTCAGGGTCATTGCTGGCATTGATTTGGCCAAGAAGGACATCATCGGAGCAAGGTGAGTTGTGGAGAATAGGGGCGCAGCCATGCTGTGTCACCATAAAGGGGGTGTAAAACAGGTTTTTGTGTAGGCTCGGTAAAACAGTCAGCAAATCTTTGGAACATTGTCAAGACCATTTATATAACACCACTCTGGAAGTCATGCTGCGCTGATAGACTTTACCCCCCAGCACTGCTACTCTGTCTTTTTTTTCTGTACAGGGACTTTGCTTTAATTAGGCCCATTATCATTTGTTACCCAAGCAAAACTTACAAATGCCACCCTTTATATTAGTAATCTCTGAACATGAGCAATTTCTGTTTTTTGCCATCATCTATCTTGGTGGGTAGTGGGTGAGTAGAGGAGTGAGAGAGAGAGGTCTGTATGGTACAAGATGGTCCAACAAGGACTATGGCTGTAAATAATATCAATCTATGGGTTTTCCACAGAGATAAGTTATTGCATTTGCTGTGTTGTGTGCCTGTAATCGTTGTGTCTCAATGTTACCTCATGCACTGCCACAGCCAGTGTTTTTTTTACTACATGCAAGGAAGTGTCATTTATCAGATTAAAAGAAGCAGTAAACATATTGATAATTGTTGTTAAAAGGAGAATATATTGACCATAGTGATGTGTTTTTTTTCATCTTGAGATTGGTTAACCATTGTAGAGTCTCTCTTCAGAAAAGTTTGTGTAAGAATGAGGGATGACACTTTATGTGATGGTTTGGTGAAATTTTGTTTCGTTTACAACCTTAACAAGACACATAGTTCCAACAGATGGTTTATTAATCCTCTCAGCCTCTGTAGACAGTCTATAGGACCATCTATAGGACCATGCAAACAAAGTGGTAAATGAGTTTTTTTAGAGCTCATGGACTTTAAACTGGAGACACATAAATGGTCCCAAACCCATATAAGTACTGTACTGTCCATCATTATGCTATTACTTACCTGAAGTTTTCTTCCTTCCTCTTATTATTTGTGTTGTTTTTCTGCATTCCGCCCTGTTTTGGGGTGCTAAGTGACCTCAGGTCACCACCCAAGTTGAAGTTTCATTTCTCTTAAATGGTTAGAGCACAAGTTTTTTTATTATTTTGTTTGCACAAACAATGCAGGAAAGATTCTGACTTTTTAAAAGTCCTTTGGGTGTCAATGGGTTGCAGTTGTTATTTATTTTGCCTGCACAAACAAAGCTTCTAACTATTTGAGTTTCCATCATTTGAGCTTTAATAGGGTGTTGATGATGTTAGTTAAAAAATATGACGCACATATGTTAATTTTGACTGCACAAACTATACCAATCTTTTGTGAGGCATTTGGGTATATTTGGTACATTTGGGTTACATAAGTTCACCGGGCAAGTTAAGGATCAAGGGCTTTCTCTGCCCTGTGCATGTCTGTGTCCACGGTTAACTGTGCTGATTGTGCTGGAAAAAGGCTGAGTATGGTCCCTGGCCAGCCACTGTCAATTAGTGCATCTGTGTAAAAGCCCTTAGTGATCTTAATAGTATGGTGTCTTAATATTTCTCTCCGCTTTCCTTTTCTAACAGTGACCCCTATGTTAAATTGTCCCTGTATGTGCCAAGTGAGAACCGAGAGCTTGCCCTGGTTCAGACCAAGACCATCAAAAAGGTGGGTGTATGTCCTGTTCTTCCTGTTGGCAAACGCCTGGGCTTAATGCTTAGAGGTTTTGATAACACTGATAATTCAGGGTATCTTCAACCAGTCCAGAGGCTACCAACACCAGAGGGAGCACTTTGACAGCACAGATGTCAAAATATGAGCCATATTTTATTATTATTATATATTTTTGTTATTATTGTTATTGTTGTTCTTTATTGTTTAATGTCATTGTTTTTTTATTCAGCGTTTTGCAAGTTATTTTGGACAAGAGTGTGTACTATATAAACTATATACCATGGTAGCACATATCTGAAGTATATACTATGGTAGTATATCTTACATTGTTAATAGCAATCCGTGGGCTTCTGAGTTTTAAGATGTCGTAGATGTCCACACTATTTCCATAAGCCTGGTAAATAAGTCTAGCATTTCATTCAAGATGCTGAAATCTAGAATAAAAACACATTAAAGACACAGGTGTTAACATTTTAGTTGTGCAAATTACACCCTTACAATCAGACGGGCACTTCAACGGTACAGACCTCTGCCAACAACAGCAAAAATATGTCTTTGTCGCACGCAAACATCTTGGCGGGTTACAGAATGTGAAATGCAGCTCCTTGATACGCTTGCCTTCGTTCATCTGGATCTGTTCCAGAATGTCATGAGCCTTTCCTGGACCACAGACTCCACCCTCATGAGGTTTCATCAGCATCCATCCTGCTCTTGTTTGTGTATTCACACACTGACTAAGAAACAAACAAACCACTTTGCAAACAAAGCCACATTTCTTGAGGTAACAGTTACCTGTGTGGGCTGGCAAAATGAGTCACAGTGACCCAAAAATTTGAAATTTAGATTTGGCACCAATGAAACGATGAGGCACTTTTTAATGATTTCCTGGTTAGCTAGTAATACCTTAAACATTTTAAATTATGGAATTCAGCCATCTTTTTTCAGTTCAAAACCTGTGAAAACAATGTTAATTTTGGACATTTTGGTAATATTTAAGTGATACAAGTGAACTCTGAAGAGCCAATTTTTGACCTTTACATAGTTGTTTTGAAGACAGAAGTTTTTCAAGTTTTCTTGACAAATCTGATATGTATCTCTAAATTAAAATCTGTCTCAGATCAGGTCACACCTGATCTAATTGATAGACATACAGATGTGGTGATGAACTTTGGTGTCCACAGAAGCCCCCTTACCTTGCTAAACCCTAGCTGTTGTAAACGTTCACATCTAGTTCTCTTGTTAGCTGTGTTTACACCAAGCTGTCAGTGGAAGGTTAATGGTGAGATTTCTGGCTTGTTGTGTGAGCCCAAGTAAGGTCCTGAAGCACCAATAAACAGGGAGACGGGCATGTGTAGGTGAGGGGGGGGAGTGGTGGAGAGGAGACGCAGCGCCCTCTCCCACTGCTGCTGCTCCAAGGAGCCAAATAGTTCTGCTGTGCACGGGATAAATATAGCTCTTCTGTTCCCTGCTATGTGAAGCAGAAGCTCCCCCTACCCTGTGTGTGTGTGTGTGTGTGTGTGTGTGTGTGTGTGTGTGTGTGTGTGTGTGTGTGTGTGTGTGTGTGTGTGTGTGTGTGTGTGTGTGTGTCTAGAGGTTTTACAGGAGATACAGGTGGTTAGTGCAATGGTCAGCAAACACACACACACACACACACACACACACACACACACACACACACACACACACACACACACACACACTGTTTCTTATCCTTTGTCCTGGTTTGTCCCCAGATGATCGGAGGAGAGGCATTCATATAAATTTACCAATTTACAAATTTAGCTTCTTACCTAAAAATGGTTGAGACCTTAAAGCATCTGGTGACTCCTACACGTTTTACTGAGCTATCATATCACCAATATTTAAATTTAAACTTTGAATTTTTCAAAAATTCTATCAAAATTCTATTTAATTATTGCATGCCTCAGCAATGTGTTATTTATTTTTATTGAGATAACATGAATGTGTTGACTGATTTGATTAAAACATCTGACTCTTTACAAGGTGTGTCTTTTAATTTGAATGGTATGTATTTTTCATTAAATTGTCTTTTTTATAGGCTTTGTCGCAAAGTTGTCAAAATAAATTAAACAGCCGCATTGAACATCAGACGTGTTTTGTGTGTGTATTCTGTGTGTGTGTGTGCGCGCGTGTGTGCATACCTGGATGTGTAAGTGGTGTCACTGATTATTTTGAACATATGTGAGATGTTCACATCTATTCTTTACCTCACAGGTAATAAGCAAAGAATAGATAATAGATAGATAGATAGATAGATAATAAGAATTTTCATTCTTATTCTAATTCACTGGTTTGTTGTGTATTGATTCATTCAATTGAGTGAGTACAATACTGTTTTACAGCACTGCCCTGAAGTTTAAAAGAATATTCTAAACAAATAATGACCATAGACAATAATGCATTATGCTCATTTTATTATAATATATTCTACTCATTTCTGTGGAAGACCTCACGTTGTTGCGTTGGATGTGGTGTAAAGTGATATTGTGCTGTTGTTTCCTTAGACCTTAAACCCCAAATGGAATGAGGAATTCTACTTCAGAGTGAGTATCCCTTCCACTTACCAGTATTACCTCAGAACCACATCAGCATGTTTTTGTGAGGTCTTTTCTTTGAGAGGGTTGCATGAGCATTCCCATTTTATGTTTGTGATGATGATGCTTGACACTTTTTCCCAAAGCGACGCACAATACTACGAAACACTGCATTATAAACTTTCAACATTAGCTTTTTTGAAAAAGTTAACACATAACAAACAATTTAGAAAAAAAAGAGCATAATTCTAGTTTTGACATACACTTTGTGTACTGTATGACAACAATGGAGAGCAGAAGACCTCTCTGTGATTGATTTTTTAAGGAGATGTCACATCCACAGTGCAGTGTTGATGGGTGAAGAATAATTACATTACACATACTGTAGATATGGCCAGGTGTAGGTGAGTCTATTTTCTTGTAGCCATAGCCTGACTTATGAAGGGTGGCACACATCTGCCTTACTTGAATAGTGTGTTCTCTTATCTTTCGCATGGATAAGAGAAATAGGCCTCTGTCATATCATATAAATACCCCAGTGATGAATTACTGGTACTAATTAAAAAGATACTAGATACTCTGATCAATTTATAATTATATAATCATAAACTGCAATAGAAATGACAGAAATGCTTCAATTGCATGTATTTTCTAGCAGTTGTTAGGCGTACCAATAATTGTGGAACAGGTGATGTTATGAAAAACAATTTCTTAGTCAAGTCTTAGATTTTAAATTTTTTTTATTAATTGAGGTTAAAAACTTTTTGTCGTAGTTGCAACAAGGAATTTTTTCTTGAGGTTACAATTTTCAGTGCGAGATTATGCTTCTGCAGTAAAAAAATAATTTATTTTAAGGCTTTTAACACATCTTCACCAGGGGTGCCAACAACTATGGAGGGCACTCATCGCCTGATTTTTTTTATGAGTTGGTTCACATGAATGTGATTTCCAGGAACTGTTGGTGGAAGACCTCACGCTCCATGGAATGTGTTGAAAGGGTGTGGTATTCCATTCCACTGATCCCATTATTACTTTCAAGCCACCTGCAGGTCTTTACAAATATGGCCTAATACTGGTTTCTGAAGTTTTGTTGCATGGAATTTACATTTTCCATGTCCATATTTTTGCTATTATCTTTATATTTTTAGCCAAGTGTTTTTTGTTTCAAAATGTGGTATTGTTGGTCACTTCGGAAAATACGGTCTGCCAAGAAGTAATAAGCATAAACATGTAGAACATGTATTCTACTTATTGACATAACTGTCACTCTGTTCAATTGTGTTTCAGTTTACTGCTTACGTGTGTGGGGTGTGTGTGTGTGTGTGTGTGTGTGTGTGTGGGTTTGAGTTTGAGTGGTTCCTATTGATTTGTGTCTGGGTAAATTTCTGGACCAGTGTTCAATCTCACTGATGCAGTGTTTTCCGCTTCCCCTGAAGGTCTGCCCTCAGCAGCATCGCCTGCTGCTTGAAGTGTTTGATGAAAACAGACTGGTGAGTGGCAGCAGTTTTGCCTAACTAGCATGCAACATGTACACCTTGGTCCCCCTCACATTGGGGAAGGCCAGCTGTAATTATTTTGCTTACCTCCTTTGTAAACTGATCATGCATGTGTTAGAAATAAGGGGTCCGCCGGGTTTTGTGGTTGATAATTTGCCTTTTTTTTATCTGCCATCTTCAGTAGCTTTTATCCAGTTCCTGATTTTAAAAATGAATAGCAATGAAACGCTGTACACATGGCTGGCATATCTCTCATAAACGTTTTGTGACTGGCTCAAACAGGGATTGTTGCCTGACCTTTAGTGAAATATATTTTTTTAGATCTGCTGCTGCTCAAGTAATAAAGACTAATAAGAAATAAGGACTTATTAAGAACACTTATTGGTAGACGTATGCTTTTTGTTGCAACAATTTTACCAATATATTTATCTTGGGTTCAGGTAAAAATATATAAATAAAAAAGGAGTTTATTGTGATGCACAGACCTTCTCAGTCGTATTTGCTCCTAAAATAACTGTTAATGAAATGATACATTGTCGTACATTGTTACAGTGTCGTTACATTGTTTGCTGGATCCTCAAGGCAATACCTAAATACCTTTTGCTACTTTGATGTTTCTTCATTTGGCATCATCAGCATTATAGTCAAGTCATTTTGGACTTTACCACTAATAGCATTAGGCCTAATGATCCAACTCACTTAATACTTGACATGTTCTACTCAAGCTGGAGTAAAATATACTAAGGTTGGTGTTATATGTCTGTGTAATGAAGATTGCTGTGTCGATGGCTAGTAGTCTAATGTAGAAGATTAATGGAAGCCTGTGTGCCTGTCTAAGTCTGTGAGCTTGTGGCGGTTGGGTTGGCTTGCCTTAGCACACAAATGTTGTTTGTTGTTACGTTGCGACATATGAAAAGGGTGTTTGTTTCACACATCTCAAGCTGAACAGCTGAATGACTTATAATCTTGAGATGTGTTTACCTTTTATCATATTATACTTTATTAATTAATATCAATGTCTGGTATTGACATACGTTAAACTCATGACATGACTGTTAGGTCAGCTGAGTCTTCATAACTGTGAAGAGAAGTTTGTAAGCATATCCACAGTGTGCATATGCATTGTACATTTTATGCATTCTGAAGCGCAGTATGTGAAACTTTAGTTGTTAGTACATAGTATGTGTATGTATGTGTGCACAAGTAGGCATGCACCGATTGACTGGCTGGTGTTCGGAATCAAACAGTTTTCACGTAATCGGCCATGACCGGCGACCCGTCGGTTAAAATTAAAATATGCCAGTTTTATAGCAGATAACTTGTGTAGCACATCATACACACCATGCAAAACACCAGCAGCACACGCATGCCCATGGAGCCTAGAACTCACACGCCAGTGTTTCCCATACATTGACGAGACTATGGCGGCCCAACATAGTGTTAATATGGAACATTAAGAAATATTTCCGCCATACCAACTCATACCGACGTTTCAGCCAGTCTTGTTTTGTTTGCATCACTTTTAATTAGTTCACTTAATTAAAAAAACAGGATGGCCTGTTTTGTTGTAGAAAGTTCGCTATATTTATCTTGTTAATTAGCCAGATGATTAGGCTTAAAGTGGTCACTTAGAAAACTGTTCTCTTGAAACAAACAGTAAAAATAAGATTTTTGTACACAAGTTAGTCAGACGAATCTTTATTCCAAGCCCAGGGCAGTTCATTTTGGCACTGCAAGCACTGAGCCAGATCCATCCACAAGTCAGCAACCTCTGGTAACGTTTTTTAGCAATGAAACGAGTAAAGCCATGACTAGAATGTTCTATTAAAATTAAGATTAAAAATAGTCTTTGTGTTTGAAAAAATGAAATCAGAATCGGGGAAAAATCAGTATCAGCAGGTCACACAAAAAATTGGAAATTGAAATCGACCCAGAAAATTTGCATTTTTTCGGTGCATTTCTGCACAAGGTATATTAATCTGAATATATTTTCCTGGCAGTCTAATATTTGTTCCTGCGTAAAATCCTTCAGGCTTGTTGAAGGTTAGGAATGCTGAAAGAATAGAATGTTTCCTCTTGGTTTGTGTGTTTGTCTGTTTTATGTTCATTTCAGAGTGGTTTTATTTTGCTGGGTAATGGTTGGTTGGTTGGCTGGGTCATTCTGTGCGCAGGGCTCCAGCTGCTACCTTATATGTTTATGTAGTCAGATGCCACAGTTTTGTGCCTGGTGCCTGGCACTTTGGCAAACAGAGGTTTAGTTCTGTCTCTGTTATTGTTCTCTTTTGGCTCACTGCAACCCACAAAGTTGCCACATCATATTGTGCATCTCAACTTTTTAAAAGATTTTACGGTTGACATATATATTTTGTCTCAAATTCAACTATGGAAAATGCTTACCCCAGAATCCCTTACCTGAAGAATGAACAACACTGTATATTTCACCTGGCCATACACCACTACACAGATGCACAATGGCAATGGAACTGTCACACAGCCCAGACAGAAATATACCTTTTGTTTTTTTGTGAAAACATTATTTGACTTTTGAAGAAGGGAATGGACATTGCAACATCACTGGCAGTACATACTCTGCTTGCCGCAAGCCAAGGTGCTTTGAGCTTGTAATGTAAGAATTCATTATTTAAAGTATAGTGAATCTTGTACTACACTTTTAACTTGCGGCATACCTTAGGAACAAAAGTCCACTTTCATACCATAAACTTCAATTGAAAGTGTTAGGAATACTATGAATACTTCACTTACAAGTTATCAAACAGGATTTATTGCAGATGACATTCTAAGACATGCATTTTGTTATCTTAGCGAGATGCGTTTAAAAAAAGAAATCTTCATACAATGTCATCGTACATTTAGTCGTCATCACTGCAGTCTTTTGCCACTCATAGGACACAGACATTTGTCAGAACAAAGCACCCACTGTGGTGACTGCAGCCCAATGCCTTGGCCACGTGCCCGTGAAATCTGTCCCATCATCATGGAAAAAGGGCAGGAAGGTCCTCACAAACACACACACACAAACACCCCGCACACACCGCACACATAGTAGCCGCACACACAGACACACATGCAACACCACACACACACACGCCACACAAACAAGCCCACGGCACACACAAACACACACACACACACACATGCATACACATACACACACATACACACATTGGGGCCTGTCCCCATCTTCCTTGTGGCCTGTTTGTCCAGTAGCCAGGGCCCATGAGGCTGAAGCTGTTTTTTTTTCCAAAGAATCACTGCACTAACTGTGTACTATGCAAGGCTCCAGCAGTCTCCATTTAAATCATAGAATTTTTAGTAAAGTCAGCCGATGTTTAGTTCATTTTAGTCCAAGTTATTTCTTCTTGTCAACGTAACTCAGTTTAAATTTAGGCTCAATGTAAACCTTTGAATAAGTCTCAACAGAGAATATGGGTTCCATCAGTAGTTTTGTTTATTTCTAAAGTCATTGCTGTCCTGTAGTCATAAATTTTGTATGTGCTGGAAACAAAGTTCCCCTCCATGCCGACAGCACAGAGGATTGAGTGGCTTTCCCAAGACCACCAGGCCTGACAGGAGTGAGTAAAAGCATCAGTGTGTTTACAAGAACAGACTCCTCAAGGAGCAGGAAAAGGAGTGAGATCGGTTAGAAGGAAAGTAGGGGAATAAAGGCTGGCGTGCTGTCCATGTAGGTGATATTTTTTCCACTGGTTCTTTCTTTACCACCCTTCACACAGTGGGTTTACATGGCAGTGTAATAATTCGAATCATTGGCTTAACTTGACTAAGAGTTGTCATGTAAACACCTTAATTCGATTAGAAATCGGACAACCATAGTCGAGTTAACACCCCGAGATAACTCGATTGTTAATCGAATCAGGGGTACATGTATACGGTCAACCGGATTGGGGTTAGGACTTTGTGTTCTGCGCATGCTTGTGACCCCCGCCTGTATCATTTGTCGGCGGCGCTTTTCCTCAGCAATAAGCAAAACTACATTGGCGTTTTTTTTCTCAGATGCAGGGTGGACGTTTTACATTATATTCCCATGATACAGGGTGTTATTGAAAAAAGGTCCTGGGCGCTTTTCAAAACGCTGCCGCTGGTGTTTTTTTCCTCCTTCCCCGGGTGGAGAAAATCTTTACTCTCCAAGAAAAAGCAACCTACGTCAAGTGTTTGTTTTAACGTGATAAATTAATGTGATAATATGTGCTTGGTGTCGTTGGAAAGCTGAGATTATGTAATTTCTTCTGATGTGTGTGCCTTATCTATCCGATCACGGGTTCTTGAGTAATTTCAACGAGAGTAATGTCTGTGCAAAGCGCTAATATGAGAGATTTTGGCGAATTTTTAAATATTAATATCTATCTGCAGTTTCGTTTGGTATGAGTGGCATATTGCTATGTACCATTCCAAAGTAATTCAACAGAGAAGAATATGTGTAAATTTGCACGCACTTTGCGGGCGTCGGGCCCATAGGGTTAAAAAACTGCCTATCGTACCGGGGTACTAGGTGCTTTCGGCCAGTGATTCGAACTACTCACTGCCATGTATACTCTGACAATTGTAGTTGACCCCCTGCAGAGGGTAGTCGAATTAAAGCTATAATCGAGTTATTTGCCATCATGTAACCGCAATGACAGAGCAGTTGGTATGAAACAACATTGCTTCTATAGTAAAATGGGTGAGGAGAAGTACTGGATTAGTCTTGAGCCAAGATTGTGATTTAGGGGTGCATGTGGTACACCCAGATTTATTATAACTTCTTCTTAAAGTGTTCAACTTGTCGGTCAGCTCAGTTTGTGCTGACTTTCTGTGTATTCAGCTCTCCCTCTCTCTGCCCCTCCCCCTCCCCCTCAGGCGCTGTTCCCCTCTGATGGGTTTGGAGCAGCTGAGCGAGGCTCGTGGTGTGGGGGGTAACAGGGGTGTAGCGTCCAGGACCTAAGTGGGTGTCATCTGTGTCACATGACTCTGAAGCACTCAGCCCTCACCTACCCATGGAGCGCACAGGCTGGTCTTATCCAATCATTTCTGGAATGCCGCTTGTCACTCCGGCTATTTCTGCTGTCTGTCGCTATCGGGCGGCAGTCCTAACAGTTCGGCGGATGAGAATCTTTATTTTTCCCTTCTTGCTGGCTCTCTACCACTCTCCTTACTCTTTGCCTTCCTCTAATGCTGCCCCTCCTCTCCTCTCTCTCTCCGTCTCTCTATCTCTGTCTCTCTTTCTCTCTTTTTCTTTCGCTCCCTCTCTCTGTCTCGCTCCCAGCCTCTCTCTCACTTACCCAGCCACCCCCTCTCCTTCTTTCTGGAATTAGTGCTCTGAAGTTTTGGCTCGCTGGCAGTACCTCTCTTGTTACTGTGGTGTGAGTTGCTGCTGCTGCTGCTTCTCTCATTCTCTCTCTTGTTTTTATTGAGTGAGGGTGGGTGGAAAATTCACAGGAGAGAAGAAGCATAGGCAGAAGAAAGGGGGGTTAGGAAGGAGGGAAAATCGATTTGGTTGTAGAGTTAGTTTAGCCAGAGGCAGCCCGGGCTGTCCAGGAAGGCAGAGGGCAGGAGAATGTCCCATCGTCTGCGGCTCTACTTTGGCGCCGGTCGCAGTAACACAGCCCCCGAGCTAGAGGAACCTGACAACGATGCGTGCGTCGAGAATGGGTCGTACCCTCTCCACGGCACAGGCGAAGCCACGGCATTCCAGACGCAGCCGTGTCAGGGTGGCGGTAGGGCGCGCTGCGAGGTTCAGGCGGTGTCCGACGGCTCTCTCAAGCGCAGCTCCTCCATGTTCATCCCGCAGTTGCAGAGTTCTCCTGAGCCGCGGCCCACCAAGAGCTCGTCCATGCAGATATCGCTCCAGCGTTCCAGCGCACATGCGGACGATGCGCTTTACCAGGACTGCCCACCGGAGTACCCAGACGAGCCTGCCCCAGCCTACACAGAGCCCAGCCCCGGCTGGAATGCCCCACCTGCTTACTCGCGTAGGCCGAGTGCGGAGCTGACCCACCCCAACACTGAGCCTGCGCTGCCAAAAAGGAGAGTGTTTTGTGTGAGGCCTGGCCACATTCAGGACGGCTACACTGTCTCTTCTGGAGCCTCTCCCGGTATTAGCTTTGGAGGTTTTTGCATCAAGAGGAACTCCCCCGATGGGTCAGAGGTGCGGCAGCTGACAATCCTGCCCTATGGATCGGATAGTCAGGCTGGTCCCTGTCGCTGGTCCGTCCAACAGAATGTGGACGGTACCTCTGGGCCACAGAGGCTTGTGTTTCAGCTTCAGCAGGACCAACCGAGACAACCCGACGTCCAGAAGGAGGCATTTAACCTGGGTTTCACCGGCTCTAAGGGTGCTCGTGTCGTACGTTACCCCAGGATCCGCTTGGAAAGGAGCACTTCACAGCCCCTGAAGTCACACGCTGCTCCTCGGCGGACTGGGTCCACTCCAGACCTCGTTGGGACCAGCTCTCAGATGGACACCCAGAGTGGAGACACCAGTGAGGATGGAGCCCAGGGATGTACATTTAAGATTCAGAAGGAGCAGAAACTCAGACAGCCCCAGTTTAAAATCTACTTCAGCCAGGGTGCGGATCATTGCTCCAAGTCGGCACAGGATTTGAATTTAGGAAATGGATCGGTCAGGATAAAACCTCAGGTATGCTGAATGACATAGAATACCTTCAGTCTTTGTAGTCATGCATTAACGACCTATTGATGTGTGTGCAGTGCAGGATAAAACCTCAGGTATGCTGAATGACATAGAATACCTTCAGTCTTTGTAGTCATGCATTAACAACCTATTGATGTGTGTGCAGTGAGTGAGTATTATACTTTCTTCTACTTTTTAATCAGCCATCCCCTATAATTTTATGAAGATATTGCAGAAGTAGATACAGGGTAGCACTTCTATATCATGCAGCTATAATCTTCAAAGGTGTGGAAAACAGTGGTTGGCCAATGCACATAAATGTCATTTACTTACCTCGTGTAATTCCAAAACAGTGTTTCCTGGCCTTTGTATAAATGCCAATGTTAAAGATATGTGTAGTTACGCACCTTTTTTACCGATTTATGTATCGTTGACCTTCTTTTCTTGATGCTACACCACTGTTGGAGAAGGTACACACGGGTACAGGGATGTTGAGAGGAAGGCAGGAATGGGTTAGCCGCATTCTGAGAACTAAAAATGCAAGGACAGTCTGGCCAGGAGTGAGGTTCAACCACACAGGCCCTCGAAATCTCTGCCACAGGCATTTGAACTTTTATATACTTCGATGGCTTTTCCTGTTCCAGCAAAGAGATCTTTCACCGTTGGGATGGGGGGGGGGGGGTGTTTTTGGAGACATTCAGACTCTTTTTAATCCCATTTAAAGAGATAGTGCTATCTTTAGTCCTCTGTGGAAGCGTTGTTGGTGGGTTTTTAGAGTTAGTCTGTCTACCTTTGGCCCGGATCGGCATGGGTTTCTCATGACAGCTGCAGCCATGGTGATTAAGATCTAAGATGTCAGTACTGGCAAACTGACCAAATGAAATTTAACAAGCCATCAGTAACTCAGTAACAGCAATGTGTGTATATAAAAAACAAGATCAACATGCAGACTCCTTGAGCTTCTTAAGGCACAAACCTATTTTCTTTTCCACCCGAGGCTTTTTGTTAAGGCTGCACCGTCTCTTGTTGCTTTCTATAACATTTGCGCCAAGTAAAAAGCTTTAAAATGAGGTGTTGGACATTTTGTGTACTTCTTATTTAGTCACTCTTTATTTAATATCCTCTCATAACTCCTAACCGCGATCAAAATAGCTGTGCTCTTAACCAGAAATACAGCTGAATAACTGTTATTGCTTAAATATGAAGAGTGGATTCTGCATTGGGTGAATGCAGTGCCATGCATGGTATTTCAAAACCGTATCAGTAAGGTATACATCTGTAGAATATGCCTCTGTATATCTCTTTATAAGCCCTAGTATTAGTGGGGCAGGACCTCTTTTTAAATGTGGAGGACATTCTGTTTTCCAGTGGTCAGCCCTCCAGTCTAGTGTGCCAGTAGTTCTACTGCTTCTGGAGTCTTGAAACAGGTGATGTCACTCAAAGCTCCTTCTCAGGTTTTCCACAGAAGCTTAAGGAAGTACGGCTGACTATTTCCAGTACCTGTCTGAATGAGATTACTGGAAGCGGAGCGGGAACACGCCTGGCTGTCTCAAATGTGCAGAAGTCATCAGACGTCTGTCCTGGTGGCTCACATCTATCTCTTGGAAGTGTGTTAGTGGAGATATGGTGGAAATAGCCCATACTTGACAACATATGGCTTTGTTATTGCAGCTCTGTTGAATCTCGCAAACTATTTAAAATAACACAACTATTGAAGGAAGACGAAGTTCGCTTAATACTTAAGTAGAGTTTTTTTTAATCCTTTGATGTTTGCTTGTTTTTATTTCATACAAGATTATTTTTATAGCATGTAATACCACTCTTCATTACTGGCCTCTTGCTGGCATCTTACTGAAAAACAAAACACACACACACACACACACAGGCACAGTTGTGCTACTGCCTCCATCTAGTCTACTGTGTGGCTAATTGTCATTCATAAGAGAAGTAGCATTGGCTTCAGTTCCAGTAACAATTTCCTTTTTGTTTTTGGCCCGACCCTTTTTGAATCATGTATTTTACAGTGGATCAGACTAGTTGTCACCCTTTGTAAATTTACTTTAACTTTTGGTACCATTTGGAGATATGACATCTATGGCCATCAAATTTTAGAAGCTTGGCTGTAGGAAGTATGTTTTCGGGTTGTGTGTTTGCATGTATGTCTGTCTGTCCCTGTATTGTAAACTAAATATTTCAACAAGCACTCACAACTCAAAGGTAAAGTGATTACATTTTGGAGGAGAAAGTTCAAGGTCACTCATTGTGAAGGCCCAATTCTTGTTGAAGTGGAGGAAACACTTGACATCACACTTCATTGTCTGGTCTGACTGTGTCCGTATAAAAGATTCTGGAACAGTGCAGTAGCCAATTCAGTCCTCTCCGCTGAGATCTTTGCTTCTGCATCCGTTGTACTGTTTGGACACAGTTGCTCACCCTAAATAAGAAGCAGAGGAAGTCCTCCTTACTCATTTCATGTGTTTAACCCAACAATATTGGCTATCACACACACTTAATGATATGTTTACTTAGCCAACACAAGGAAGTAAGGTTGAAATCCAGGTTGAAAGAAAGTCGAAAGTCCCATTTTTGTCATTGTGATCACACGGCACAGCACAGCACACAGTGCACACAACGAAATTCACCTCTGCATTTAACCCATCACACACGTGAGTAGGGGGCAGCCATGACAGCGGCGCCCGGGGAGCAGTGCGTGGGGATGGTATGCTCAGGGTAGCTGAGTGGCGCTACTGGCGACCCAGGATTCGAACCTGCAATCCTGCAGTCACAGATCCGATACCTTGATTGCTAGGCCACCACAGTGGCAAAAACTGCCCTGCCTGCAGAAGAGTCTTCTGTGTGATTGGTGCAAAAAATGCAGTAGAGTGTGTCATTGACCTGTAAAATGTATCCTATGTATTTGGAGCCTGAATCAGCTTTAGCTTAACATATTAGTCTACTGACCCATGATGAAGTATTATGCTATTGATGGTGGACATCATGGCTGCTCTATGAACACTTAATTTACATGGAGAAATAATGTTTATGGACAACAGGCTTTGGACTTATTGTTTTTGGTCATAAAAGAATGCACAGTTGCAGTCGAAATTGTTAGCCCCCCTTATTGTCAACAAGACAATGACCCAAAGCATACATTGAAATTAGTCCAACAGTTCCTCAAGGATACAATAACCAAGGTCCTGGAGTGGCCAGCACAGAACCAAGACCTAAATCCTATTGCGAATCCATGGCGGGTGCTCAAAGTGAATGTCCATGCTCAGAAACCATGCAATTTGGACCTGCTGGAACAAATTGCAATGGCAGAATTAGCCAAAATCTATCATGAGACCTGTGCCAACCTAGTAAAGAACTACTCTAAGAAGTTGTTTTTGGTTGTGACTCAGAAAGGTAAACTATTGACTCTTAATGGCCAGGGGGCTAATAATTTTAAACATGTCATTTTTGCCGTTTCTTGTTTTAAGTCAGTGTAAAGTATCAGTAAAATATCCTAATCAAACTTAGTGGACATTTTGTCTTTGTTATTTTGGAAACAAATACACTATAAACACTTGTTGTTAAAGGTCATTTCCATGGAGAAATCAAGAGTTTCATGTAATTTTATAAGGGGGGCTAATCATTTTGATCGCAACTGTATAGCTTCAATGCAAGTCTATAAGGGGGTTTCTTAAAAGCTTTTTGTACAGGTGGCAATATCTCAAGGATGATTGGCTAGTAGTCCGTCATAAAGTTGTTGTTTTTTTTTTTACCAGATTATATAATGTTTTTCCTCTGTGAAAGGAACTCACTGCTCTCCTGTCTCCTCCATGGTTAGAGATGATCAGAAAAAAAAGTTGGCTTCAAAGTTGGCTACAAACACAGTGGAGAACATTTTGCTTTATTTTTGTGACAAAGAATGACATGGAGTCACACTGTCCGTTGGTTGCTAAGTCATTGAGACAATCCTATCTTTAAAGTTAGATCAGTAAACCGGCTTCTAATGACGCTGTAAGCAGCACTTGTCTCTGTGCTTCTTCTGTTCTGTACACAGTGTAAGTGTTGTTCAGTTGGTGCTTCTGAAGAAATGGTGACCCACAATGCACCCGTTATCATGGACGAACTGACTCATGTAACCTTTTAGTTATGAATGTCTTGGGTGTAAACTGTCACAGAAGACGAGGCTACTGTGCAAGTCTTAGTCATGCATATTTAGCCAGTGTGTGAAGGAGTCTCTCGCTTTCTTTTGTGCAGTGAATCGGCAGTGCCACCTCTTTACTTTACTGGAAGTTTCCAGAACAAATAAATATAGCTCTACTGAGCCTTTGCAGATTTCGATCTGAGGCATATCCAGGCCTAGGGATTTTTGTTTCCCTCATTATTTTTCTACTGTCTCTTTTCCACTGGTATTAACAGAAGTTGGCACCACAATCATGAGTAAGAGTTTTGAGCTCTTCCTCTCCCTCTTTCTCCCTCTTTTTCTCTCTTTCCCTTCTTCCTCCCCTTCATTCTCTAACTCTCCCTCTCTCTCCCTCTCTCTCTCTCCAGATGGAAATGTGTTTATGTGTCTGTCTCTGTATTGAGAAACAGTCATGTGTGGGAACATCGTGCCTGCTTTCTATTTATTGAGTGTTCATTTTTTTCAGTTTTACCTTTTGGCATGTTAGTAGGTACGGGACAAACAAGTTACTGTTGTTTTTTAAACTACTATGTTGGAGTTTCTTGCTCTCCTTTTGTTTGAGTTTGCGTAGGTATTCATACATAACAGTTGTAATCAAATATTGTGTTATTTCTGAAAACGTCATACCTAAGACAGCCAGTGGCCATTCTGTTCCTGCTTGTGGCAGTTCCAATGCTGTGGTTTTAGGATAAAGGTTCAAATAAGACTGTCTTGTACTGTCTTGTACTGTACACTAGCTGAACTCTACGTTATAGTGCAAGTCCCTAAACACACACGTGTGATGTTGGCTGCGTGTACTGCCCCTTGCTCTCTTAAAACACGTTTGTTCCACACACAGGCACACTTTGGTCTCGATCGCTCCAAGAATGGGCATGTCAACACTGGACAGGTAATCCAACTCCTCAGGTGGTTCAGTCATTTGTCAGTCACACCTGTCAATCTCACTATTCAGGCTCAGGTGGTTGGTGGCTTTCTGAATGGGAAAGGGGGGGGGGGGGTCACCTGATCTGAAAGCTCCATCTCTGGTTTTGCCCCTCACTCTGAGTGCCCCCTGGGTTGTTTGGGTTATTTCCTCCCCCTGCTGAAGCATTCACCTGTTTGATGCACACAAGCTGGCCCTGGCCGTCCAGTTCCTCTCTTCCCCTCAAGCCTTTTTCTCTTCCCTCTCTTCTCCACTTCTTCTTCTCCTGTGTGCGTGTGTCTCTTGCTGTCTCTCTGCATCCTGCTGCTGATTACACACATTCCCCCTGCTGGGTCACGCAGGTGTATAATTCCCCTCATCACTGTGGTTCCCCCCAAATGACCTCTGCTCTGGCACTCGGCCATTCCAGTAACTGGCAGCCAAAATGTGGTAGCAAGTGCACACACTGACTCTGATTGACTCTCTCTCTCTTTCTCTCTCTCTCTCTCTCTTTCTCTCTCTCCCTCCTTCTCTTTCTCTCTCTCTATCTCTCCTTCTCCTCTCTCTCCTTCTTGCTTTCTCTCTCTCTCCTCTCTTTCTCTCTCTCATTCTTTCTTTGTCTTTGTGTTTGCCCTTTCCCTCACTCTACAAAAATCTCTCTATCAAAATCTGTCTGTCTCTTTCAATCTGTTCCTTTTTGCAGACAAGAGATGACTTTCTGGGACAAGTCGATGTGCCTCTTAATCATTTGCCGGTAAGTACACATTTCTTCTTAAGATTGTATAGATATTGACTTCAGTAAATAAGTCAGTGTCAGGAATTTGGGACGATATGATCGAGAGATTCAGGGATCACTCTAGTGGTACTAGATAGGCTGTTGTTATTAGATTTCTCTGTGCATTGCACACCTCTCTGTACACTGCGCAAAATGTGGCTGTGCAAATAAAAAAAGTTCTATATGTACAGTCTGGCCTCCTTAGCCCCTTTTCCAGTTGAGTTTTTTTAAGTTTTGGCCAGCACTCTTAGAATAATGAAAATAAAGTGAGAGTGAGTCCGGGGCCTATTCGTCCAGCTCCCTGCTGGTACAGAATGGAAAGAAGGCCCAATAGAATGTAAACAGTGGGCCAGGTCTTAGGCAGGCACATTTCTCTCTGTGAAGTAGGCCAGGGTTGGTACGGTGTTGTGACACTTTTAAGGAGGTTGGGAACTTGATGGCGGCATTTGAGAATCGATCAGTAGAGATGCGCAGATCAGGATTCAGTTACAGTTCAGTGGGATTACAAATGGCCAATTCTGTTTGCCCATCACAGGGTGGGAGGACAAAAATAAATCCTGTAATGAAAGTGTTTATTATCTATTTATTTGGTAAACATTATTTTGGGGGGTTTAAAGAAAGTAAAGTTACAGTTTTATTTATTGGAAGGCAGCATCTGCAACATAAGGTATTCCATGGGGCCGTCAAGGTATAGAAAACATAAACTTAAAAAATCTAATACTGTCCTTATGTGGCAGGTGAACTTGGTGTGTGTTCATGAATGTGCAGTTGCACAACTGACTGCCTGATGTTTTTGCTACCAATTGAAGTAAAGTCAGCACTGTGGTTTGTAGAAGTCCTCCTCTCCCTTCAGTGTTTTGGATGTGGCCCACACTACTCAGCTTAAATGCTTGATGTCAGGGCTAAATGCAGCACCATTTATTGTTTGGGCTCGGATGTGCTGTTTGCTCAGTAGAAGCCTGTTTGAAATTACATCTCTTAGTAAAGTAGCCTTGGGCTATGCAGGGTTTGGGCTTTAGTGTTTTGGAGCACATTAAAGACATAACTACATTCTACATTATTAATATGCTCAAATATAGATTTCTTATTTTTACAATTCACTTTCTTTTTGCAATTTTATTGGTATTGTACGTTGCAGAATACTCTTATTTTAATCTAATTTTATACATAAAATGGAGTCCCTTTTCTATTAACTTTTTTTACACATACTATGTAAAGTTACTGGCAAAAAAGTAAAAGTCTTTTTCCTGTTGTATTGTGCACACAATGAAGGCTAAGATACATTCTAAGGTCCATCATAATGACAAGTCTCTGGGATCTGACATGATGAATACTTTTACTATTCACTTACACGCACGCGGTTAATGCTAAACATTTTGAGGACATTAAGACCCTCTCTTTTAGTAGCTTCTCACACGACTGCATCTTTTTTTGTCCCCACTCTAGCAGAGCACAAAGTTCACTGATTCCTCAGAAGCCACTAATGACAGGCCCTCCTCTGGCATGAATATACAACCTGCGGGCTGTTAAATATGTAACAGGAGAGGGCTGTTGTGTAAGAACTCGCTGGACATTTTCCAGTGGTCCACCACCACTCCAGTCGCTTGTCATTTAGTTGTCATTCTGTGTGTGTATTTGGAAGGTTTGTTGGGCTATGTTTGTTCAAGAATCAGAGATGTGTGAAGGCATAAATGTTTTGTTTGCTAAATCACTGGCAGACCGAGGACCCGGCAATGGAGCGGCCGTACACTTTTAAGGACTTCCTTTTGCGCCCTCGAAGGTCAGTGCTTATTTAAGCAGGCCAGGATTAAAGATGAACTGCTAGCAGCTTTCAGTGCTGTGGAATAGCACGATGGGCTGGTGTGCTCTAAAATGATCATGTAGGCCTGTTCTTCTTCTGCCCATAATATAACCAGCTCTGAACCATGTATGAAACATTTTATGTCAGTATTCCCCATCCTGACCTCATTGATTTATAGTTCATAGTTTTAGCAAAGTGTAAATGTCATCATCTAGACCGTAAAGTGTTGTGTGTGTGTGTGTGTGTGTGTCTAGATATAGGTATAAATATAGATGGTCCAATTTCTGTATTTTGCTTTTATTTTTTTTATGGAAACTATGGTCTCAAGAGTGTAATCTCCACAGTTCTCCCACTTGCATAATGTATGAATTCATTCCTAATTAATAATAATAATAATAATAATAATAATAATAATAATAATATTTAGATATAGGGCCACTGTTATCAAGATTGCTAATAGGAGGAAATGTGAAGTGATGTGCCATCTGTCCGTTTCTTGTCTCCTGCGTGGACTGCACTGCAGTCATAAGTCCCGGGTGAAGGGCTACCTGCGTCTGAAGATGGCCTACCTGCCAAAAAATGGTGGACAGGAGGAAGACAATGAGATGAGGGAAGAGGCAGAGGTACGGCAGAGGTGGCCTCTCCCAGCTCTGGAGAAGTTCTCTTCTTTTTCATGTCTCTACATTTTTGGTTCTTCATACATTACATCTCTGAAGTCTGTCATTTTTTGGACTGCTGCTTTTCTAAAATCTCTTTCTTTCACCTTTCACACACATACATAAACACGCCCGCACTCTCTCTCTCTTTCCCTCTTACACCTTCTCCCTCTTTTTTACTCACTCCAACAAACACACACAGAATACACACAGCCAGTGTCAGACACCGAGTCAGTGAGACAAGCACTGTCTGGAAAGGCCATTTACTCTCTTCGCTTATTTTCAAAAGAAATGTGATCTTTTGGAAAGCCTTTATGTCTGTCTAGCTAGACAAAATGTGATGTCATATGTTAAAGTTGTTTTTTTGTTTTATTTTCTTCTAGTTCTACTGTCAGTTTGCTGACTGGCAGATTTAAATTGCATTCTCACACCCTAATTTGTGTTCTGGGTGGACACCCAAAAAAAAATTTTTTTTTTCTTTTTTTGGATCTTGCTTCTCTTCAGAGAATTCGCGTTCGCGCCTCAATACATTTCTGTTTTCTTTAAAAGTCTGGATGCAGCTCTGCTTACACCCAAAGAGATTCCCTCACCTGGCATTCATCTCTGTTTCTGTCTAGATTTTTCTTTCTGTCATAATCTCTCTTTCTTTCTCTCTTTCTCTCTTTCTCTCTCTCCCTCTTTCTCTCTCTCTCTCTCTCTCTCTCTCTCTTTCTCTCTCTCAGGGCTGGGAGGACTCAGCTGACCCAGGCTCCCAGCGTCCCCAGCAGCTTCTGCCCCCGCTACCCCCCGGGTGGGAAGAGAAGGTGGACAATTTGGGCCGCACCTACTACGTCAACCACAACAACCGCACCACGCAGTGGAAGAGGCCAAATGCTGTGTATGTACACTCTTCCCGTCCAAGGGCCTGCTGCTGTCAGTCAATACAGATTTTGCCCTTTAAAAATTCATAATCTCCATGGTAGTGGCCAATAGGAAGAGTCTACAGAGTGTCAGCAGAACTGGTATTCAGGCACCGTGCCTGATTTCAGGCTTGGCGGTGTTTGTCTGCGAGGAAAAAAAAGGTCTATACAGAGAATAATTAATAGGAAAAGCTGGTCAATGCTGGGATGTTGTCATGTTTGAGTCACCCAGAGGTCTACCAGAGGGGGGTCATAAAAGACCACCTTCATCCCAAGTGCAAAACTAACAGACTAAAGAACAGCTTCTTGCGTGCCTGTGTGTGTGTGTGTCTTGCCGTTTAGTTAACAATAAAGGTGTTGAAGTATTGACCAGCAGATGAGTTTTTCTCCTCTTCTTCATTTCAGGGATGTAGTGTCAGAGACGGAAAATGACAACCAATTGCGGCAAATCAACCAGGAAGCGCATCGCGTGTTCCGTTCGCGAAGGCATATCAGTGAGGACCTGGAGAACGAGCCCCCAGAGCCAAGAGACGCAGATGACGTGAGTTGTTAGCAGTGCCACAATTGTGCCCTTTAATGGCGGCCAATGTGCATGGACATAATAAAAATAACAATATTAATAACAGTCATCATCATGGTTGTTGTCATTATGTTGTTTTTAATGGTATAATTTATTATTTATTGCATTAGCATTGTAATGGTCTTGTTAAAGGTGTCATTGCATCGTTATTTCATTAATTTTGCGGTGGTCTGTAGCATTAATGAATGCCCTGTGAGCCGTTTTTATTGAAAAAAATGCTTTAGTGCTCCTGTTACAGGCTGTTCTAGTTTGGTGGAGAAGATGGAGCAGGGCTTTGCTAGTCACAGACTACAATCATTCAAAGCCCATTCGGTCATAGCACACCAAATAAACATTCTAAACAAAACACACATACTTACCTATATTTCGCTAAGTGAATGTGTGCTGCAAGAGACTCCACTGGTTATCAAAACTGTTGCATGGCTTTTTCTATTTGACAAGCTTATGTCACTTTTTTGGCCTTTTCCTTATTCACTCATTTTTCCGCGTATATTTTTTCATTGACTAATGGAGGCAATCGGGGAATAAGAATATTTTCATGTGCAGCATGCATATGCAACTTGGAGTGACCTGTTGTATTTCAAAAAGAGCAAGTACTAAATGGTTTCTCGCGGAATGAGACCTTTAAGCAGTCGACGCAGGCACGGATTCTGATCAACTTAAATGCAGGCCACAAAAGGTTCTAAAGTTAACAAAAGAGGTGTAGCAGCAGCAGGGATGCAAAAATGGGATGAAAGAGAAAATGGGAATGTTTTCTCTCCCCACCCCATCCCCCTCCTCAACAGACGTGGGAGACCATCACGGAGGAGAGCACGGTCGACTCACTCAGCCAATCCCTGCCAGCCCCGTCCTTGGCCACGCCCGCTGGGCCGGAGTTCTCCGAGGAGATCAGCCTCCGCCTGTCACTCACCCCCGACACCAACGGGGAGATGCCCGGGCCCAGCTCTGCTGTGGTAAGCACCGTGTCTAAAACCCAGTCAGACAAGCCATCACATCAACCCACACTCACACACAGCAACTTTTTTAGATTTCTCTTACACATGCGGGAGGACTTGCTTAATCTCCAAAATAATTTCCTACAAGTAGCGAACACATCTGATAACTCTGAACAGGCTGATTTTAACACATCCCTTAGGGAGTCAAGGTGTACCTTCACCCAAGAATAACAGTGTGTCATAGCTAGCGCACAGAATCAATTGCTTTGTTAGATAATGGTACTTTCCTTCATCGGTATCCTTGTATGTCTTGTCTGGTTGTGCTCCTCCCTTTCCTCACGCTGTCTCCAGCAGAGCCATCTCTCGTCCAGACTGCGCTCCTCCAGTATGACCGATGGAGTTAGTGAGCAGGCCCAGCCACCCCCACCAACGGTACGTCTCTCGGCTTTCTCTCACTCTTCCTGGCCTCCTCCCCCTCCTCTCCTCTCCTCCCTTCTCCTCCCTTCTCCTCCCTTCTCCTCTCTGTGCCCTCAGCTTCTGATGATTTACTGGTGAACTCGGTGTAACAAACTCTCAGACAGATCGACCTTAAGAGTTACAAGCTTTCCAGCTGAGCCAAAGACTCAGCTGATTATCCATTTACGCATTGTTCCAATTAGGATTTAGGATGTTAAGAAAGGATTGTATGAACTTGCTTAATAAAGAATGTCCACTTTAGCAAAGTACCAAAATAAAACACTGGAAGTGTTAATGTAACTCTTACGGTCTTTTGCTTTTTATTCAAGTGGATCATTTGGCAGGAGAGAGATTCAGTGTAAGTGGTCAGTAACAATCTCATTAAAGATAATTCCTGGACATGAATGAGCCAGCCAAGATTACGGCATCGGCTAGCGGTGCTGAGGTTTGCATTAGCAGTAGCAGAACTGCGGATAGATCCCTGGCCCAGTGGGAAAGCTCTGGGAATGGTAGCAGACGCCGCAGCGGAGTTGTCACGGTGGAGCGCGGCCAGCCATGACCTCATGTGGCCACACTTCGGCAGTCACCTGACTCTGAGTGAGAAAGCAGGCCTCGCAGTCCCAGACAATGCAAGGATGTGTCACAGGAAGTAGGGCCTCTTGGTACTCAGATCATTTCTATGATACTGCAGTCATACGTACCGGCATTTCATTCTGCATTCTGTGTAACATACATAACACAAAGCAGAGATAGTGTAGCATGCATAACAGGTTTAGACCAGTTAGACAAAGCAGCTGTAATAGTGTCGTCTGCTGTGATGGTGAACTTTGTCAGTTTGAGTGCACTTCGGTAGACTTTTAAATAACATCTGTTGTGGTTTCCTGGGGTTTATGAGTACTCTGGGATTTAGTCTTAGATTTAATGTAGTGGATGGACTGGAGGATGGACCGCCTATTTAAAAAAAAATCATACACACTTCTTTCCCCAGTTTATTAGTTTTCAAGTCTTTTAGTTTTTCATAGTACCTGTTGGCATTGGCTGTGAAAGCAAGAGTGCTAAGACTGTGGGATGCAAATTGGCCTAAGGGCTTCTTGGAGGCAGAAATTATGGATTTGTCATAGTCTTGCCAGCATTGATATGAACTGAGTGGGTGGCATTAGCACAGTAGGAAGCAGGACAGTGTGTGTGAGTGTCAGTGTGTGAATGTGTGTCCGTCAGTGTGTGAACGTGTATGAGTGTTGGTGGAAAAATATGTGTGTCTGCCAGCCTATGATGACACACAGTTTGCTATTGATGTGTCATAGTAGGGATTTGAGTTAAAATCAACCCTACGCTTGAGTAAACACTAAG
This sequence comes from Coilia nasus, assembly GCA_027475355.1. Classification (NCBI taxonomy): domain Eukaryota; kingdom Metazoa; phylum Chordata; class Actinopteri; order Clupeiformes; family Engraulidae; genus Coilia; species Coilia nasus. The sequence goes on from CM050209.1 coordinate 5,738,331, forward strand.
GCTATAATTGCCATGTCTAATGAGTATAGATTTGTTTGGGTGTGGTTGTTATTAGACAATGAGTGATTAAATTACAATGCACATCCAGTGGCCTAATGATAAGTGGAATCAAATCTGAGCGAGACAGGAATACAATAGTTGATGTAATTGCACCAGTCACTCTGAACCTCTCTAGTTAACCTCTTGCACCTACATAATCGTCCTAAATTACCTTCCCATGCTGCGCTGCTTCTGTGGGTGCATAATGAAAGCCGCTTCATAATCACATTCAATCATGATTCATGGGGGTCATTTTCCGGGCCTTTCACTGGCCTTTCTTTCTGTGGAGCTCTTTCTTCTTCCTCTCAGCGCGTGTCTATGTGCTCAGTCCTGTTTGGTCTTATTCCCATCCCCAACACCACTACCAAAATTCTTTCCTGTTCTCACCACATTCTTAACACCTTATCCTAAAACTAAGAGGGAGGCTTTCCCAGATGGTGATTTAAGCCTTGTTCCTGAGGAAAAAATGCTGTGGGTTTCCCCCTCCTTTGGAATTCACTTTCAAACTTGGCAAACTTGGCTTAAACTCTCCGACTTTTCTCCAACCCTTCCTGGATCCTCACCTCTCAACTTCCAAATCACTGGGCCAGGCTAATCACAGCCCTCTATCTCCTGCCCCCTGGCTGATTTTCCCTTTGTGTTGCCCCCATCCCAACCCCCACCCCACACACACACATACACACACACACACACACACACACACACACACACACACACATACATATGCACATACACACACACACACGCACGCACACATACATACATACATACATACATACATACATATGCAGATACACACGCACGCACACACACACACACACACACACACACACACACACACACGCACACATACACACACACACACGTGCACACACGTTCTTACACCAGCTGTTATGTGCCAGCAGAGTTCCCAGTCCGGCCGAAGCAGAGCTCAAACTGTCACAGGCGTGGAAGAGCCCAGGGTAAAACATCTCTCTTCTCGCACCACATCCCATGACCAGTGTTCCCACCGCTACTTGTACACTTTGAAGTGCTCATCTTACTTTTTCCTTTTTTTGTTTTGTTTTATTAACGTGACTGTGACATGCCTTCGTTTCTCCACAGTCGGTTTTATTTTCACACAATAAACACCGACTGAAAGGGGGTTCCAGGTTGTGGCGTTCGGTAAAGGTGAAGGTAACGTCAGTGGTGACCTCCAGACAGCACTGTACCCCCTCCCGCACTGTTCCTGCCAAAGCCCCCCTGAACCCCTGCATTTCTGATTTAGTGCTGCTCCAGTGGCCACTTGTGAACCTCACTGTGCTCCCCTAGACGTGACGGTGTGCTTTGCCTTAGAGGTGTCGTGCATGATTGTAGTTGAACCTGTGCAAGATCACATGGCAGCCTGTACATACATTGAATTCCACCATTTATTATTATTTTCCTGTGTAAGAGTTGTTGTTCACTGTGTATGATGTGCACTGGAAATAGTTATGGTTCTGTCTTTTTTTGTTATGTTGTCTTATTTCTGCCTGCTCAGAGAGTGTATTAGCACTAACACTCATGCATAGGAACATGGTTTTTACTTTTACAGGTCCATGTCAGATATTATATGTGTTTGTTCAGAGGCAATAGCTTTTTTAAGAAGCTGTTCAGCCAGGTTTCTGAAAGGGCCTGCTGTGAAACACAGATGGTTTAAGCTTGAACCCAACTGTTTGCCTCTGGTTGGATGTGGTGTTACAGTGACACAAGATGGTTGGTTATGCATCATGGTAGAATTGATGGGTCCACCCTTGAGGAAGACATGCTTGTTTTGGAACTTCACAGAAGGGATTAAAGTGGAAAACAAAAAAAAACACGAATGCGAAATTTTGTACAAAAAAATGGGGTCGTTTTTTTTTTTTTTTTTTTTTAATTTAATTTTAAATGGGAGTTTTCTCACAGAACTGCTTTATTTGGTGGTTCTTAGAATGAACTGCATGCATATCTGGTGATTTGTCAATTGAAATCTTGAAAAAGTTGAGGGTGTTTGCCATTATGCTATACCTCAACAACTACAGACATTGGAGAGAATGTTGCCCTTTGTCCCTCTTCTGTTAATTCCTAATAAGCTTGTCTTCAAATCCATGTCTTGTGTTGTGCTGTGTTATTGTCAGTGAATGTAAAGCTGTGCTGCTTGCTTCTGCTCTAATCTAACCTGCCACTTGCCTCTTGCTGGTCAGTCTCCATCAGCCAATTACGCACTGACGACCCCAGGCCTGCCCCCTGGCTGGGAAGAGCGGAAGGACGTCAAGGGACGCACCTACTACGTCAACCACAACAACCGCACCACCACCTGGACCCGGCCCATCGTGCAGGTACACCCACCAACCAGGTCCCTGGCCTCGCAGAACAGAGCTGAGGCTGAAGGACCATTGATGTTTCGGGTCTGCATTTTGGCTTATGTCCTCCTTTCTTGTTTTCTTTTCCACTCCCAAAGTGTTTGTGCGTCTGTCCATGTCTGTAATGTCTGATTTTTTTTTTTTTTTTTTTTTTTTTTTTTTGCTACACATCTCTTCTCAGGCACGGAAACTGCCTCTTCACCATGTCAACATGTCTCTCTCCACGTTATTAAAATCAGAGACAGTTTCTGTTTTACTATTTTGAAAAAGGTTAAGAGTCGATTTAAAACCATAAGGAATCAATAAAAGACCACAGGAGATGATAACTGGCTCGTGATGGTACTGCGGGCGTAGGCTCTTTCCTCCCCTCCCTGTTTCCCTGATAATGTCATTTCTCTCTTTCAGGAGACCATTTTGCTTAGTCCTCCTATCTGCGTGACTATGTCCAAAAGAAGTGCCGAGCCCGTGTCCTCTGTAACCCTTTCCCCCATCTTCATTCACCATATTGCCTTAAGTGCTGTCTGGCTATAATAGGGAAAGCCAGTTAGATAAGTCAGCATGAGTGTCTGCTTTCTCAGCCACAGCGATGCAAAGGAGGAGCGTTTCATCAGTGATGGCATAGATTTTACCTGGCAGACACTTGATCAGGGCAGCAAGTCCAACAGCTTGCTCCAGGGTTCTCTCAGGATAACTGGTCTCGAAAGAGACCCGTGTGTGTAAATGTAATACACAGATGTTTAGTAAGCTGTGTGTATTGTCAGTGACGGGGAACCTGGATTTGGAAGCTACAGTCTAGTACTACTTATTCCAAATCACCTGATTCTACCTGTGCACCTAATACAGGTGATTTCGATAATTAACTCCTCTACCTGACTGATGAGTTGTGTTAATCGGAATCAAGTGATTTAGTGCATGATGGGAACAAATTTGTGGTACTGGATTGCAGCTTCTCAAGCCAGATTGCCCATCATTGTGTATTAACTTCAAAATTACAAAACTTTTGAATGGATAGGTTTTAACTAATTTTAGCACAAAATTAGCCTTCTGTAGTTCTTTTTAGTCTATCTTGCCTGCAGCCTGATCTCTGATTTGTCAAAAAGGCATTTTCTGCCCATCTGCCCAAAGTGCTTCTCTACTGTTTGCTCTGTCCTGCATCCCACTATCGCCTCCTACAGGGGAGTTTCTGCCATGCGTGCAGACCACACTGCTTCTCTTTAACGACTTCCTCTCCCCCCTCCCCACGACAGCACACAGAAGACGGCGCCAGCACCTCTGCCGGAGCGGGGCCCAGTGGGGGGGCGGCAGCAGCGGTTACCCTGTCCCCGGGCGGCGTGGCCAGTGGCGGGGGCCACCTGAGCGAGCCCCAGATGCGGAGGCCCCGGAGCCTGAGCTCCCCCACCGTCACCCTCTCCACCCCGCTGGAGGTGAGAGCAGCCAATGTCGTCTCTCCCTGTCCTCATCCTCGTCCTCATCCTCGTCCTTGTCCTCGTCTTCGTCTGTCTGTCCATTTCTCTCCGTTTCCTTCAGTGCTCTAGTTTCCCCTCCATCCTCTCATATAACCAATCTTCTCATCCCTTCTCTTTTCTGACCATTTTGCATCCTACTCACAACAGGTTCTACCATTCTGCTGTCCTGTTCCTGTTTTTCTTCCTTCTCTGTACTGTCTTCATCCCTGTTTATCTGTGTTCACTCTATTCATAGTGTTTTTGTGTCATCATACCTCTTAACTGGCCACCAGCCACTACTCTTGCTGCATTTCCCCAAAATCAAGTAAATGTTTTTAGTACATAAAGTACAACATCTCGTCGTTGTTTGATTGTGACAATGATACAGAATCACACTTGTAGTTCCACTGTTGGGTAAATTGTCTTTCTCTCATTACTGATGTCGCTTGTACATTGTGTTGCTGTCATCAGAAAATGATCGAGCGTGCATGAATACCGTCTCTGCTGTCAGCAGTATTGTCACTGTGTGTTAACACTATCCATATTTTCTGCAGAATGACATAATGTTTGAGCATTCGGTCTGAATTGCACATTTACATCAGCCTCATTAGAGATATCACGTTGCCAGTAAGGCAATGGTGTAGAGATTTGTAGAACATGGTATGACTGCGTTTGTATGTGAGACAATCTTGTTTGCAGTTGCACTGGTAGCAGAGAGAGCTTGTTTAATACGAAGACTGTAAAAACTGTGGTCCTTTTCTGTAGAGGTGGTAGGCAGAATTGTCGAGGACCTGAAGACCATTAGGATCATGCACTCATGTTTACAAAGCAAATTGTGATGTACTCTACGCATAGAAATGTACTCTGTAAATAAATAAATACCTACCGATAATGCAGTCTTTACCCCTATAGCTGTGTGAAGGATACTTTGGCTGTTTAATGTTTTGCTTAACTGAACTGGACATGGAGCTGTTTCTCTTGTCTGCCCCCCTTACTGTTGACTGCTACTTTCATCAAGTGTGCTCTGTAAACCTTGGCTGGATAATGTGTCTGGGCTCTTCCTAGGTCATGAGAAGGTCATGACCTCTTGGGCGATGTTGAAATCTTGCGTCACGGTGATGAAGTCAGTTTAGCAGCTGTCATGGATATCAAGTTAGATGCACTCATCGCGTGTTTGTGGTGTGTGTGTGTGTGTGTGTGAGTTTGCTTGCTTGCTCAGGCAGATTTGTCTAGCGGCAGTCATTAGTTCACGGTATCCAAAGCTTGCCTAGTGGCTTTCAGAGAAACTGATCCTCTTTTCTACCCTAAGCCAAGGTCACATAGCTCGCAAAAAGTGAACCTCAGTACTTCATAGTTACAGTACAGTTCAGTAAGCCTTTTCGGTAAAGTACAGTTTTTCTTTTTTTTTTGCCTGTGCCTTACGAACTGCATTAGACTTGCCCAGAGGAAAATAATTCTGTTTCTTGACTTTGTCTTTAAATAATTTCTTTAATGTGTTTTTCTTTCTTTTTTCTTTCTTTTCCCCCTAAGATGCGTTTAGTAGAAACAATTCAGAATTCACTAGGATCTGGCCTTTGTCACGTACGTCTGAAACTAAACTCTTAAGGAAACAGTGTGCAGTGAAACCTAATAGAAGTACAATCTAAGTTCAACCTGGGAGCTTAAAAGTCTTATGCTTGTTCCTGTTTTCCTAAGGGGGTTTTAGGAGTAACACAACAGAAGTCAATAAGGTCAAGAAGTCATATGTTTTGCTGGGTGCCTCCTCCCAGAGTCTGTAGGAAAGCCAAGCAGGCAGGTCCAAGGAGTTGGGTGTCTGATTGGTAATGAGCATGGGCAGTGCGATTACAGCTCATTGGCACACAACACTGATGGCTATCACAACCATTAGGCCTAATTACCACGATTGGCTGCATGCCAGAACATGGATGGCAGTAATCAGGGTCTTCAAGTCAATTGGACAAGGCATCTGGTGTTTCCATGCCAGCATTTGACTTAACAGCATGGACTTTTTTCAGCATTGATGGTACACAGTTGTTTTTTATTTGAACATATGTGTTGCATTTGAAATCTGAAATGTGAATGTTTATTACTAAGGTAAATAATAATGTAAGGGCCACACACTTTTATATATAAAAAATAATGATGGAAATCTCCTGTAGGGTTCTGTCTGAGACTGGCGTGAAATACGTCAAAGACACAGTTGTAATATACTGAGGAAAAGTTTTTCTTTAGTTGTCATACTGAAATACTCAGAAGTCCCCAGGGCAAGCTTAAAGAGAAAAGAATAGCCCTTCCAGCGCCGATAATCCTTAGGGCAACTAGAGTGATTACACAGCTGCGAGGTGACAGGGACACAAATGATAACCCCACTGTTGTATTTTTAACTTTTGGAAGAGGCTGTGTGTGTGTGTGTGTGTGTGTGTGTGTGTGTGTGTGTGTGTGTGTGTGTGTGTGTGTGTGTGTGTGTGTGTGTGTGTGTGTGTGTGTGTGTGTGTGTGTGTGTGTGTGTGTGTGTGTGTGTGTGTGTGTGTGTGTGTGTGTGTGTGTGTGTGTGTGTGTGTGTCCAGAGAGAGCAGACCTCTAAACGTAGTAATAATTAAAGGATGAGATGAGAGACAGGGTGTTGGCGAGTGGTCTGGAGACAAAGGATTTTTCAAAGCACATAAAGGTGAAATTCTCTCTGGTAATTTTCTCAGGATTAAAAAAAGTTTGTGAAAGTTCAGTGCTCCACTTCAGCATTACATAACACTCCTGAATTGCGCTTTCACAAGATTTCAGTAACATTAACAGCCATCGGGAAAATCGGGGGGGGGACTTATGTTCATCCTTCATAAACGAATTGTCAATCAATGTTTTTTTTTGTTTACTTTAGGGAGCAAATAACGTTCAGGTACGCCGAGCTGTGAAAGACACTTTATCCAATCCCCAGTCACCGCAGGGGTCCCCCTTCAGCTCGCCCAAGTCCTCGCACAAGACCCCCCAGAGCTTCCTCCCGCCAGGCTGGGAGATGAGGATAGCCCCCAACGGCCGGCCGTTCTTCATCGATCACAACAGCAGGACCACCACTTGGGTAAGCTCCTGCATACACTCATGTAACCCTTCAGCACCACAACACTCACCCCCTATCAATGTCTGAGGACCTGGTCAGATTACACAATATCAGCCTGATTTCGCCATGAAGCTGTAAGTGATGAAATGCTCGTCCCCGTCCCTCGGACCGCCAGTCAAATGTCTAGGAGCAAAATAAAAGACCACAAAATGCTTGGTTGGCAAATGGAAGACATGGAACTTGATTTTTTCTGTGTTTTTATCAGATGTCATGTAATCTCATCATCTGAATCTCAGATTCCAGGGAAACTGGAGCGCACTATTACACATAGAGTTTGTTGTTGTGATTCAGATTTCAACATTTTTTTTAATGGTCACCATCCTGAAAGCTGTTTTGTGTATCTTAAAATAGCCTCAGCTACCTCAATGGAAACACTATCTTACACGCTGTTCAGAAGAAAACAAACAGAGAATCATGAATGAACTGATAAGTTTGTAGTCATCAAAACATCTCATCCTTTTTCTTGGAAGAATATTCACACAGTCTTGTGAAATGCCTACGAGTTAGTGTTTTCCTGTTCGTTGAGTGTATTATAGAGGTTGTTTTGGTTGACTGTTTTGTTTTGATGTGTGTGGAGATGGCTTGCCTGTGTTTGTGTTTGTGTGTGTGTGGAGATATCGGTTGTTTGGGACTGAGGTTCCCACGCTGGTCAGCCTGCATGAGCCCGCAGGCAGCTGGCAACAGATGGATGAGTTGGCCTGCTGAGCAGGCAAGATCTCTGGAAAAAACCTCCCCTTAGTGTCAGCATGCCGTTGGACAGGTGTGCAGGCTCTGCACACAGCACGGGGGGAATCCCTGGTCCCTGGGGCTCTCCAGAAAAACAGGTTAAAGATAGACCACAACACAGGGAATTGGAGAATATCTGCAGGGATTTCATATGTGGCTGTTTGCATACGAGGATTAGATGACCATATAGTTTCTGGTCAGTGCATCTTTAAGGCTCAAGTCCCTGGCTCCTAGTTTAATCCTGGACAAGGCTGGTAGATAAGTTTGTTTGGAAAAATCTGTCAAAGTTTTGGAATTCAAATGCCTGAATATTCTTGCCTCAGCCTCATTCTGCTTTGGAATTCAGAACCTATCCCACATTTTCTAGAGACAAGACATCCTTCAACAAACATGCCTTTCTGGTCATTGTGACTTGATAAAAAGCTTGATTAAAGCTTCATAAAAGGCTTTGTGGTCCTGTAACTTATCTCGAGAAGGAGTTTTGAGAAAGAGGATATGTCGTCTTGAAAATATAATGACAAAAGTTGCAGTGCATGTGCATTGAGTGTTCTCTAGTGATACTGTACAAAGTATACATTAGCCAGAATGGCTTTCTTTTCTGTCCAATAAATTGGAAAGGCACCCATTATTGAAATTAATTGAGATTTATTTTTCTGTGATTTGACTTCTTATGTTACTTCATTACCAAACCTTTTGCACAGTGTGATCATTGCATTGGTTATTTTATGTAACACTGATCACATTATCCAGCTTCTAAAGAAAAAAATGTAAGCATTATGGCCATTGATTTTGTAATTGAATTTTTGTCTTCTGTCATGTCCTGTCATTAACCCATTCCTATGAGGGCTTGAACATCTCTTAGTGCTTGTGCAGGCTTGCCTGTTGGGAAGGGTACAATGCAAAAACACACACCACTCTCACACACAAACTAAACAGCCCACGCTGATGACAAGTCCTTAAAATAAAAGCTATCTGACTTAAGTCATGCCAGATAGGCCTGTGCTATTTTCTGACTCGTGCATGAGGTGCTCCTCCAAACAAAAGGTTATGTAATGTAATACATGTGTGAAATGTACACTGATTATCACCAACTGATGTTAGTCTTCGCTTTTGTGTGTGTTGTTTACACTCATTTTAGATAAAAGATGGAGGACTGTGGTGTTGTATAAATACATGGCCAATTGCCAATGCCTGCCATGCACACATTTTACACACCTTTGAGTAGCGTAGGAGGAGTGTGGATCATGAAGCAGTGATGTAGATGGTTATACTTCATACGGTCAGATTGGGACACCTGGTGATCGGAATGGGTACTGCAGGCTGTTGTCAGATTCGACATGGTTTCTTGTTCCATAGACACAAAAGTGTCTTTGTTTGCCTCTGTGGGAAATTGTTGTGTACTTGTTTTTTTTTTGAGGAAGTATCATTGAGCACAGTGCTATGTACTTACAAATGAAAATATGGGGATTTTCCAGGTATTACCCAATTTTTAGTGGTGTTGCTGCCACCACTATTTGCCATGCTCTTAACCTTTCCGCTGTTAAATAGAACTAAGCAGTGTACGGCAAATGCTTAAATATGAAATGATATTATTTAACACACTTGAATTACCACTACTAGATGGTTACATTTTGTATGTAATCGTATTTGTATTATGCTCTAATATGCAACCAAAATGATATCAAGTATCTGACAGTAAATGTACCCTTAGTTGTGTAGCCTGTAAACCCTGTAGCATTTTAGACTGGGGTGGAGATGCAATGCCAAGTCAGCTACTGTTACACTAGCATTAAAATAGATTAGCTAAAAACTAAAACCACTGTGTGCCTGAGGTTCAGATTAGGGCAGAGTCACAGAATCTCCACAAGCGCTACTTATTTGACCATAACCACTGTGGTTACAGAGGGTGTAGGATCACTCTGTCCAAGGGTCATCAGCCAGATTGTGAAATAGCAGAGGAAATGTCTCAACTGAACAGGTGACTGAAATGCTGAGGTCTGGGAAGATGAGGACTTTTGACAGAGATTAGAATCTTATTGGATCTGTAACATGAAAGCATAAGTTATGCCACACCATCCAGGTGCTTAACAGAGAACGTCTTTTCATGTCTCACAATACAGTCTGTTTTAATTTGAAGTTCGGAAGATTACTTGCTAGTAGACTGTTCAAGGTATTCAGAAACGGTCAACATGCTGGGATGACTCAGTTAAAGCTCTGATTAGAGTAGCTAAGGCCATGCAGTCCAGTTGTGAAATGATGGGCCAGTATTGATGTTTTCAATTACACTTTGGCTAATAACCAGTGTGGCAACAGATTTTATATTATTTGCTTGTTTGCTTTGGTGTTTTTAATTAGGCAATGGCTACGGGTCCGGAATTTTGTACCAATAGATGTAAGCACATTGGTCCGGAACTTATTCTCCCAAACCTTATTGGTCTTTATTCTTCCAGACCTATGCATGTAAAGTTATAGGTCCAGAACTTGAAATCTGTACCATACTCTGGCAGGGTTCCCACAGATTTATCAGATAAATAAATTCCTACTAACCCTAACCCCAAACCTAACCATAACCTAACCCTAACCTTAACCCTAGATTCCGTTAATTTGAATTTCCGTACCAATAATACCAGTTCTAGGGGCACAGAAGCTGCCGTACCAGTAGCCACTTCGTTTTGATTATTAAATCCTTTAGATGAAAATGCTTATTATTTAATAATAACTAAATCACTTGCCATTCTTTCAGTCCTTCATAGCATTATTGCCGAATGCGACATTTGGCCCTTAAACACAACGTTTATCCAGTGCAGAATTGCTGTGACGTAACAAATGGTGAAAGTCCAAAGAATTAGGCCAATGACAAAATGTAGACAGCCTCAGGGCAGAAGGCAGCTTTTACGATAAACCCCTTTTTCTAGTTCTACTCAACCACTCACTCCCAGTTTGTCTTGGCATCCTATCAGGAGGACCCAAGGCTGAAATACCCCATCCACATGAGGACAAAAGCATCACTGGACCCTGGTGACCTCGGCCCGCTTCCAGTGAGTATGACGAGAACTACGTTTCCCATAATTCCACTCTCACACAAGACCTGGTCAGTTGCTGCCACTGGGAAAGGGATAGTGTGTAGCAGCATATTCCTACACTCTTTTGCCACGAGGGCAAACTGTACCTTTAAAGAAGAATTTTGGTGTAAAATGAACTTTGGGTGTATTAAAATATGATGAGAAGTTGGTGTGCATGCTGTTTTTACATGCATGGTGTACATCATGATCTCTGTAGAGGACTTGTTCCAGTCCATGTAGTGGCTTGCAAAAATGTAGAAAAGACGTGTGGAGGCTAGGCCACTACACTTCAAGTGTGTAGCTGTGTGAGAGAGTTTTATTTTTTTTTTGTTTGGGTGCATATTTGATCTGTGTGGCTGTTAGTGAGAAGGTTTAATTGGTTGTGTTAGAATGACATTATCAGTATAATTTCAAGGCTTGTGATTTTTCTTTAACCAAGATAACCAGAAAGCACTCCTTACGTCATTACCCAAGATGTTTTTGGGGCCATTTTGACGTCGCTTTTGCCTCAAGTCTACATGTGCCGAACGACTGCAAATTATTGATTTTTGTTTGTGAACATAAATTAACTTGTCCAAAGTCTAGTTCCATTCATACCAACAGTGTTATGCACCACTTTTCAATCATTCCTAACTTCAAGGGCATCATTTACAATCCGACTGTTTTTAGTCCCCTGAGTGGTGACTTTCAGTTGGTAATATCTGGTATAACTTATGAATCCAGCCAGTCCCGAAGGCTGCTACGATCTCATGTACACTGCATACAAGCCTGCATTGGGATCACCAATGCTGCACAGTTATGAGAGATGATGTCTGCTTTTGTCTGTGCTCAAACTTCGCCTTTTTTTTTTCTTTTAATTTTTTCCTTTTCTTAAGTACTTCTTTTAGAAGCACAGAAATGTAACACTGCTATACAGAGCTGTACCAGGAGGCATGCAAAGCCAACAAAGTCAGTTATTGATAAATCTTTGGCTGAATCCGGGACAATTTACAGACCTTATGTAAACGACATGTTAATTATTGTACACTGTCCCATTTCAAATAAATATACATATACCTAACAGACCAGATAAGAATCTCAAATGAAGACAAACAGTTTCGACAAATGTTATGCTCATTAAATCACATTACCCCAGTAGGATTACACTGTAATATGATCAGTAGTTGTGAGGTAGCCAACTCTGACAGCCAGGTGGTGTTTTTTTTATTTGTGTGTGTGCGTTTGTGTGTGCTTTTTTTCTCTGTCCTCTCTGTGGCGTGTGGGACGCCGGTTTTCCCCGCCGCGTGGCACGGGGGTGTCGTTCGGCCCGTAGAATCTTCCAGAGGAGGTTGGTGCTGGTTTGCAAGCTCAGCCTCTCTCTGCCTGCTCGCTCTTTTTTTCTTTATTTCTCTCTCTATCTCTCTCGCTCTCTCTCTCCCTCTCCCTCCGACTGCTTGCAGACTGGAACTCTCATAACTGGCATGGTTCTGACTGTGTCCCCATCAGCTCCCCCACACGCCCGACCCCTCTTTGCCCTCAGTCATGCTCCACCCTTTGCTTGATATCGGCCCACCTCTCCCCACCACATCTCCATTATTCTGCTCCATACATCCATCCATCTACCCATCCAGCCACTCCACTTGAGCTTGGAGTCTTCCCCTTTTTATTGCAACTGTGCCACGTGCTGTGCTGCCCAAAAACCACCCACCCACCCCCGACACACACACGCACTCCCCAGCCCCTGTCAGTTTGTGGGGACACGACGAGTCCCCTCCTCTCCCGGGAGCCTGAGGCCCGTGTGTTTGGGATGTGACACACTGGGTGGCTCTTCTGTTTTCTTTTTTTTGTGTGTGTCTCGTTGGGTCAGGACCCCAGCCAGCCAGCCAGCTAGCTATCTCTGCTGGGGGGTTGCTCAGCCTGAGGGGGATGGATGTGCTCCATGCACCATGCCAAGGGAGTGAGTGGCTGGGCTGGACACCATCCGCCCCTCATGGGGCTGCTTGAGCGGGCTGCCCCCCCCCCCCATTGGCTGCAGAGGGGTGTGAGAGTGGGGATGAAGGGTTGTGAGAGTGGAGAGAGAGGGAGAAGGTGTGATGTAGGCAGAGAAGGAGGTTAGGGAAAGGGCTGTAGGGGGAAACTTGTGTGCTTGTGGTTTTTGCATGTGAGTGAAATTTTGTTGTCCTTCCCTTTTATATATCACATTAAGTATGTAATTACTCTTGTCCTCTTCACTCTCTCTCTTTCTTTTTTCTTCTCTGTCTCTCTGACTCAGTCTTTCTCCCTCTGTCCCTCTCCTCCTAGCTCTCTTGCACTGTATGTGTGTTTTCATGTTGTGATGTTGTCATTGTTAATTCTCTTCTCTGTTCTGTAGCCTGGATGGGAGGAGCGCATCCATGCTGATGGAAGAACCTTCTACATCGACCATAGTAAGACCAGAAACCTTCATCTTCCTGCATAAATAGCTTGGAGAACAGCCCACATAAGCCCAGATAGTTTTTAGTCTTCCTCTGCAGTCTATCAGCATCATCGTTTCTTGTGCTCGATCTAGTATATGGTTTTCTTTTGCACCCACTTTGTAATCTTGAGTCTTAACGATTCTGACTTAACTATTTAGAAGCTATGTGACATTAGAGAGCCACAAGGAGAGAATGTAAGGACAAAAGGTGCTTGAGCACTGCCTTAACAAACACCAACAGTTTGGCCAGTGTGCACCATCAGTCTGTGTTTGGTTGTCCTTGTTGGATGGTAGCAAGCTGGAAATAGTCACTTTTGTCGGTTACTGGGAAGTGTGAAACTGGCAGTTGGTTTACTGAACATTCTCAAGATGTTTCAAAGGTGTTGGTGTTTGTTGGGGCAGTGTGGAAGCAGCTTTAAAACAGAACTGGAGCCTTAAAAAACGAAGGCAGGTCGGGACACAACTTTAATTTGTTCGATGACCGATGGGAAAGGCAAAAAGGAAGGCACTGCACCCCACAAGTGCATTAGTCATGCCCATTTCATTGGCAGGGCAAAATCAATAGCTAAGTGCTCCTGGGAATGTTAATCGGTTTGAGCGATCAGATTTCACAGCATCTATTATTAAAGGCCAACACTGTAAGAGGTGCTGTCAGTTGGGAGGGAGGCACGTTTTAAACTACGAGCTCGGTCTTCAGTCAATGAACCTGTTGATCTAACTGCCCAGTCTCTTGAGTGTGCATTTACATGCTAAGATGTGAAACTGTGAGGGTGTTCGGTTTTGGGCTGTCGTATGTAATTGTTCATGGCGTTTTCTTTTCCGATAGACACAAGAAATACGCAGTGGGAGGACCCTCGGCTCCAGAGTCCAGCCATCACAGGCCCTGTGAGTCTCTACCCCCGGAGTCATGTCTAAACCTTTACACTTAGGCAGTCATCCCAGGTGGAGTTCCTGGCTTTAGAAAGTAGAAAACCCTGCTATATATTTGATCCAACCTTTTTCTCTACCCAGATGATCGTGATAAGCACATAAATAATCAGACAGGTAGATCAGCTTATTGGTGTAATCACCTGTGTAAATGTACAGGCTGAATGGAAGCATGGCTTTGGCATGAGTTTTTACTTTCTGAATCCGCAATCTCCACCTCTGACATTAAAGCACATACTTTAGAAATGTCACCATGCAGCATAGAACTGAAAAAAAGCTGTAGAGTTTCAACTTACTACCTGACATTTCCCATGATACTTTCTTCTTAGGCCGTGCCATACTCAAGAGAGTTCAAGCAGAAATACGACTACTTCAGGAAGAAGTTAAAGAAACCGGTAAGACTCTTGGCTTTTTCTGTAATCGAGCTGAAGAGCATTGTACAAACCCCTCGCTGTCTGTGTTGCTGTATTTTTTTACACTTTGTATTTTTAATCTCTGTTCTGAAAGTGTGAAAATTCACACGTTTGACATGCACTGCAAAGAAGCTGGCCTCACACTGCATAGTTAAAGCCAACATCATTTGGTTTCTTCTGATGCACCGTTTTTATTTCTCAAATTCTGTCTGCCATGTACTTTTTGTCATTTTACTTTTTTATCTTCCTGTTTGCTGTTATCGCTCTCTCCTAACGTCCTCACCTAATCGCACCTTTCTGTCTCACGCCTCCCCTTTCCATCGCACTTCCTCCCGCTCCCCATGCTTCTTCAGGCGGACATCCCCAACCGCTTCGAGATGAAGCTGCACAGAAGCAACATCTTCGAGGAGTCCTACAGGCGCATCATGTCGCTGAAGCGGCCGGACATCCTGAAGGCGCGCCTGTGGATAGAGTTCGAGTCGGAGAAGGGTCTGGACTACGGCGGCGTGGCCCGCGAGTGGTTCTTCCTCCTCTCCAAGGAGATGTTCAACCCATACTATGGCCTGTTCGAGTACTCAGCCACGTGAGTTTGTCTTAATGTTTATCAAAACAACGTTTTGTTCACTTTGTGGTCCCTTACCTTGCTGTATCCTCCTTTTGTAAGTCGCTTTTGGGTAAAAGTATCTGCTATTAAACATTTTCTCGAGCTTACCAGCCAGCTCAGGACAGAGGTGGAGATCCCATCTTCAAAAAACTAAAAACCTGCCACATACTCATTCTGCCTGTGCTATTAACACAGTCATTTCACTAATTAGCTGATCTAGGCTACTTGTCTGATGATTTGTGTGCTCGTTAAGATGAGCTGGTTTGATCAAATGTGTGGCATGAATTTTACTTTCCTAAGCCTTGATTGACACCTCTGTTATGTTTCCTGTTGTGTTTTCCAGGGATAACTACACCCTACAGATCAACCCCAACTCAGGCCTCTGTAACGAGGACCACCTTTCATACTTCAAGTTCATTGGGCGCGTGGCTGGCATGGCAGTGTACCATGGGAAGCTCCTAGACGGTATGTATTTTAGATTGTATTTAACACGTGAAGATGCTGTATGTAGGACTATGGCCAAAACTGATAGTGCAGTCTAATTCAAAATACTGCAAAATGGTTTCCCCCTCTAGAGGCAAGAGGCGAAACACGAAATCGAAACATCAACAGACTTTGCAGGCTGTAACTTGAGTTGTGAAATGCAAATATTCTGGCTGTACTAATGTCAGTAAAATCACTATTTCAGTTTATATGTTTCCTTATCTCTACTGACATATAAAGACCGTTTTATGGTTACTTGTTGTGAATGTCTTGCATATAGCACCTTTATTTAACAAGTAATTGTTATAGCCTTATAGCCTTAGCCTTATAACTGTGGTTGTGGAGGAGAAGATGTTTGACCTGTGGTGATGTCCCGGCAGGCTTCTTCATCAGACCATTTTATAAGATGATGCTGGGGAAGCAGATTACACTGAAGGATATGGAGTCTGTGGTAAGCTGACAGAGCAGTTTCAGTCTGGAGCCTTGATGGGAATGAATATCTTGTCACATATTTTATTTGTATGTAGTGCGAACTCGCCTTGGTAGCTCATTTGCCTGTTTGTGTCCTCGTGTGAACCTGCAGGACAGTGAATATTACAACTCCCTCAAATGGATTCTGGAGAACGATCCCACTGAGCTGGACTTGCGGTTTTGTATTGATGAAGACAACTTTGGCCAGGTACACGCACACACACGCACACAGGCACGCACACATACACCTGCACTTGCACATTCTCAGTGCGCAGATTAGCACACACAGGCCCTTTTGTCATTAAAAAAAAAACAAAAAACTCCATGATGCATATAATCCCTCAATTTCTTATCAGTAATTTTATTTTGTTTGTTCTTGTAGACGTACCAGGTTGACCTGAAGCCCAGTGGCTCAGATATGGTGGTCACGAATGACAACAAAAAGGAGTACATTGAGTAAGTAGAGCACAGCCAGAATTGTGTCACCTACACCTAGAGCAGTCATGGGCAGCCTGGCTTCAGACACCATAATCCAGTACCTTCATTGGTTCCAGCCATTCACTAAATGGTCTGATTCTTATTATTAGCCCAACTCTTCAGCCAGGTAGAAGAGTTAGTTAGTAACATCATGTGTTAAGCTCATAGGTAGAGCCATCTGGTTTGGAATATGTGGTACTGGACTGTAGCTTCTGAATTCAGGTTAGCCATCACTGGTTCAGTGAACAGGAAACACAAGCCTCATAATGATGGTCATTGGTTATTCATGCAGTATTGCCACCATTCTGTTGTTATTATCCTTAAATAAAGTGTTGTTTCTGCTCTGTGTGTAGCCTTGTCATCCAGTGGAGGTTTGTGAACCGGGTGCAGAAGCAGATGAATGCCTTCCTGGAGGTATGTATTTTCTGTGATGGTGCTTTTCTCACCACAAGGGGGCAGAATTAAACAGGCTTTGGAAATGTACACTGTGAGCATTTTTAACCTTTTCGGTTTGGCTTTTATTAAAAGTTCATGACACATACTATTGTATAATGAAAGAAACGCTTATTGATGAATACATAAATAAATATCATGTGTAGACAGAGATGTAAAAAGATATTGATTTTACAATTGAAAATACAAAGAAATCCTGTCTCCATCTAGCCATGGGTGACTTGTATGACCAATGCTGTCTTTCTTACAGGGTTTTACTGAACTTATCGTTATTGACCTCATTAAGATCTTTGATGAGAATGAGCTAGAGGTAAGCACCAGCACCAGAGAAATATCATACTACATTATCTAATTAGCCCCAGAAGGCTGTGTACTGCCACAGTACTGACAGTACTGCTTTTTGAAAAATCAAAGGAGGTGTATTCAGTAGCATTTGTGATAAGGCATACCTTTGGTCTCTGACCAGTATGACTCTTAATGTGTGTGTGTGTGTGTGTGTGTGTGTGTGTGTGTGTGTGTGTGTGTGTGTGTGTGTGTGTGTATCCTCCCGAAACAGCTCCTCATGTGTGGTCTCGGTGATGTGGATGTGAATGACTGGAGACAGCACACGGTCTACAAGAATGGCTACTGCCCCAACCATCCGGTCATCCAGTGGTTCTGGAAGGTAGCTCCTCCTGCTTCTCGTTCTCTCATTCTGGCTCTTTTATTTCTGTCTGCTCACATACAAACAGTGAACTGTGGGGTGGCACCCATGTCCCCCTGAATTGTTTGGTTTGTCTTTAACCCCTTGAACACGATCAGTACAATCCACCGCCATTTTGAGCACATTGAAGGGCTTGACACCTCCGGTATTGGTCAAGAGAATAATGGCTGCTGATGAGGGAACACTTTGAAATGTGCAGTTTCAGCTGCAGAAATGTCAGGTTCTTGCCTAGCATAACTGTTTGAGACATTGCTGTGTAAACGAAAGGCAGTAAAGAATAGATCCTTAATTTTTGAGTAGTACTAAAATATCCAACTGTTTTATTTGAAGTGTAGCTTCAAAATTAATCTCTGAGAAAAAAATCACGGTTTAGTTAACTTATAAACTTAAGCTACAATTGGCCTTTCCAGGTCAGCTATTTGTGTTTGCTAGAGTTAAGATATTTTGACTAAAGCATGCAGTATAATCGTGATATGTATAACAAAACCACAACCAAAGTTCCTGCTAATTCCTGATTCCAGCTGAATGTCTCAGTAACACTCAAGAATGAAGGATCTTTGGAAGAATGTTGATATAGTGCCATTGTACAAACATTTCAGTGAATATGATGTCAAATTTAGCTGTGAAAAAAAAAAAATTCTGTTGTTTTCTCTCATAATTGTAACGTCTGAGTCATAGCTAATACACTTTTAACATGTAGTTATGTAATAGTTATTCATTCTGGAGAAGATACAAACTTATTGGCAGAAACATTTAATTAAAAAATGTAAAAGTAATGTGTAAGAGAAGGTGTGTATGTTTGCGTGAGTGAGTGAGTAGCCACATGCAAGTGTGTGTGTTCGTTCGTGCGTGCGTCCGTGTGTCAGTGGCGTTGTGACCTGTGGCCCCAGGGCTGGCGTGCCTGATTCAGATCAAAGTCTGTTTGGAGTTACACTGCTGCTGTTTGCTTAGATGAAAGCTGTTGGAACAGAGCAGAAACTCCTTATCAGGAGCCTGATGCCCTTACACACACACTCATGCATACACGCACACCCACGTACTCATGCACACACACACTCATGCACACACACACACACCCACATACTGATGCACACACACACTCATGCACGCACACACACACACACACACACACACACACACACACACACACACACACACACACACACACACACACACACACACACACATTCATACACACACACACAAATATAAAATGAAATGAAATAAAATCCAGTTATATGTACAACTTTTAGAAACTGATCTAGGTAGATATACTTAAATCCTCCCAAAGGGCTGATTCTAGAAGCTTTTAAACATTTAAGCCATACAGCAAACACAAGCTCAAGAACCACAAATACAAAGACCAGAACCTAAGGTGGATGTAAAGACATCATTACAGAAGAGTAGGAATGAATAATGGGCCTAATGCATTATCCTGCACATATTGATGAATCCTGCAG
This sequence comes from Coilia nasus, assembly GCA_027475355.1. Taxonomy (NCBI): domain Eukaryota; kingdom Metazoa; phylum Chordata; class Actinopteri; order Clupeiformes; family Engraulidae; genus Coilia; species Coilia nasus. The sequence continues at coordinate 5,757,497 of CM050209.1, forward strand.
ACGGGCAGGTGAATAAACAAGATAACACAATATATAGAAATAAATACAAAAAATATATGAAGCCCTCCCTGCCATTGCCAGCATGTTCAAATATGAAAGTAAGTCTATTGCAATTTCAGAGTTTAGGTTGTAGATTTTTGGGTTTTGATAATCAATTTGGGTTGAAACTGAAACATGGCACTGATGTGCATTTTGCTGAAGGAAACCATTGCAAAACATGTGGACTCTGTGTGTGTGTGTGTGTGTGTGTGTGTGTGTGTGTGTGTGTGTGTGTGTGTGTGTGTGTGTGTGTGTGATTCCAGGCTGTGCTTCTGATGGATGCAGAGAAGAGGATTCGCCTTCTGCAGTTTGTCACTGGAACATCCAGAGTGCCAATGAATGGCTTTGCTGAGCTCTATGGTAACACACCATGCATTCGCTACAGAACTGCAGAAACCCCACACATACACAAAAAGCACAAATGTACTGTTACACATAAGTGAGGATTCACAGAATGACTCAGTATTGTACACACACACACCCACGCATCCACTACTGAGTAGAAGATTCAGTTCCTCTTTTCCTGCATTTGTTACCCTTCATGGCAAAACCAGTCGCTTAGTTTCATTTTTCAAAACTTTCAAAGCAGTCAGGTTTCTCCTGTATTGTCAGATAAGAAATGCCCTTAAAGGTGACTGTCAAGGTTGAACTTAACATTGCTACTGTCAAATGTAGAATGACATGGTCAAAGCAAGAGAATCATAACTAACATTGCTGGAATTTAATTCCTCACCTCAAAAAAGTTTTATTTTTAAAAGGCAAAGTTCATATTTCAGCAAAATTTGTTTACAATACAAAAGTGTAGACCCAATACTGTTAAACGTCCACAGTTTTAGCACGTAAAACATAAAAGTACATTTTCCTTGAAACCGCAAGTTCCAACTTCTGTCAGATTTTGCCATGAAGTGTCACATTTGTTGTTGAAAACATTTAATGGGTGCTATTCAACTGTCTGCAATCATGTATCATTTATATGTGATTGATCTGACTGTCTTTCTCTCAGGTTCCAATGGGCCACAGCTCTTCACCATAGAGCAGTGGGGAACGCCCGATAAGCTGCCACGTGCTCACACCTGGTATGTACTTTCTCATGTGCGAAACAGAGGTCAAGATCCCAGCTTCAGAAAGTAAAAACCCCGCTTCATATTTGATTCAACCATTGTCTGAACCAGATGATCCTAATAAGCACACAAACCATCAGACAGGTAGATCAGCTGATTAGTGATTCGCCTGTGTTAAGTGCACAGGCAGAAGGAATACATGCCAGGAGTTTTACATTCTAAAGCCGGGATCCTCACCTCTGGCATGGACCAAGTTTATAACACATTTAGGTTTTTATTCAGGTGCATTGTCTGCTGTCTCAGTTTTTTTAACAGTGACAGAACTAACACTTCTGATGACCGTGTACTTTGTCTTTTCAGCTTCAACAGACTGGACCTGCCTGCCTATGACACGTTTGAAGACCTGCGAGAGAAGCTGCTTATGGCTGTGGAGAACGCCCAGGGCTTTGAAGGAGTGGACTAAAGAAAGAATTCAACACTACCTGCCAATGCAACTACAGACAAAAACACTACTCTCTTACACACACAGGCAGACACACACACACATACACACACACAGGCAGACACACACTCTCTCACACACACACACACACACACACACACACACAAGCGCACACACACACAGACACTTGAGCTGCCATGTTGCCACTGAGCCATAGTGGCCCACAAGTGTGCAGCTGCGCAGACGTGCACGTTTATGCATGCAGGCGAGCTGCAGCCAAACCCCTCTGGCTGCTCCTAGTCTTAGCAGTCAAAGCAAAAGAGCAGTGCCCTTTATGCTGGAGTCGCTGTCTGTCTGTCTGTCTGTCTGTGTCTCTCTGACTGTCTGTCTGTCCAGGGCCAATCTGAGGCAGGCCAGGGCAAGGCAGTCAGGAGCAGAAGTTCTCTCCCCTTTCTCCCTTTCTCGTTCTCTCTCCCTTTCTCGTTCTCGTTCTCTCTCTCGCTCTCTCCCTGTCTATTCCTCTCCCACACAATCTCTCTCTCTCGCTCTCTCTATCTACTTTTCTCATTCTGACTCTCTTCTTTAATTCTCTCTTTATCTCTCTCTCTCTCTCACTCTGATTCTCTCTCTCCATAGACACGATCCTCCGGTGCATTTCTACTCTTCTCTTCTGCTGGAAGCGGGCATGGCCGCTGAGTTTTTTTCATTATTTTAGTACAAAAGCAAAAAAATAAATAAAGACAGAAAACACAAAGACAAAATTGCAACTATGACTTAAAGCAGGTCTCAAACTACCATATTACCTTAGCAACACTAGCCAAGCACTGCTGATGATGATGATGATGATGGTGATAACAACATGACTGATGTTCAGACTCTTCTCTCTCGCTCTCTCGTTCCCAACACACCACGCTGTCCTGTTGTCCTCTTGGCTTTTTTAAAATCACGTTTTTGCAAGAAGAAAAAAAAGCTACGAAGCAGCAGCAGGGTGTTCATAATTAGCATTTTTATTGGATTTTTATCATCCTTGTGGTTACTTGTAGGGAATATTCAAGATGTGATATTTGTACCAATATGATGTGTGCTCTTTTAGACATTGTTATCTGTAGGCATGAATCAAAGCCAACAGTGGGGGAAAAAAATAATCTGTATGTGATCGCAAGGAAGCCTCAATTTAAAAACATTATTATCATAGTGCAACGGAAAACTGGCATGAACATGTTACTTGTGTTTGCAATGATTACGTTAGTAATTGTTCTGTTTTTTTCTCCTGCTGGGATGTACAAGGGCTGTGGTGAAAATTTTAGGAAAATGTACAATAGTTGTTTTTTTGTTGGAGAAAGGTCAGGATGTCACAGCAAATATATACATATTATTATTATTATTACCATTATTATGAAGATGATGCTTATCCATGTCCATAATGCTGTAAATTAATTTCTTAACAATTTTCTTTCTCATATGTATGTATTACATCAGATGAAAGTATTAATGAACACGTGAACGATTGAAGCTGTGCAAAGATGTGATGCCGAAAGCCGCTGGCTTTTTTGTGTTAGTTTTCTTTTCTCTTTCCGTCTCCGTCTGTTTCTCATTCTCTCTCACACACCACTAAACCAAAAGGGCACTTTACCGATCCCCTTCATGATCATATCAGCTGTCCTGCATCTCTTATTAATTAACTTGAATGTGATTATTTTTGTTTATTTGTTTACTTGTTTGTTGATTTCTTGCGCTCGAAAGCACTCGATTATCTGGTGCAATACCTAAATGTCTCTACATCTGACTGCTGCTAACATTTTAACACAGACATGGCAACCCAAATCTGGGCCTTTTCTTTACGTATCTAGACTTTCTTCAGCTACCGACTAAACCCATAAACACGGCCTAATCCATTAACGGTATTATTTACATATGTCCTTTTTCCTCTCTCTCTTTCTCTCTCTTCCTGTCTCATTTTTAAATGGGGGTTGTTTTTTATGAATGGGGGAAATCATCACTTTGTTTAAATTCCACATCACCAAAAGCTCCTGCATTTCATATTACTTGGAAAGAAATTAAAGTGAGACATTGAACTCCATGAGGAATGGTGTGGCGTGACTTATTTTGTGTGTGCGCGTGTGCGTGTTGCCTCTGCCCACTGTGCTCAGTGACCCTGTGAGGATTTTAGTAACACCCCAATCAGTGGTGGATTGGCACTGGAATTTCAAAAATGAAATATTTCACACTTTTTTATTTTGATGTCTGCTGCTTACAGCAAATGAAAACCCAAAATTCTGTATTTCAGTTACATCAGACCAATACAAAATGATTCAGAAATCATCTGAAAAGTGTGTTCATGTATATCACATCTCTTAAAACTAGCAGTTCCTGTCATTGCTATATCTATCTTCTCAGTGTTAGACTATGATGGCATTATTTACATGCACACAGTCCCTTCTACATTGAAAGCTCTTGACATGGTTGACCCAGTGGTATATGTTTTGTTACTGGTGATGGTTTTAAAACACAACATCATTGTAAACTCTATGAGCATGTAGGATGGCACTGCCAATGTAGAGGCACTGGCTCTTGTTTATTTAAATCATGGTGAGGTTCACATAATACAAGGTCAGTGTTTTATGACCCTAGAAACACCTCACATAAAATCTAAGGTTGGGGAATTAGTTTCACTTATTCTCACCAATTAAATGCAACCAACTACAAGAACTTGTGTCTGCAAGCAACTTTAAGGCTTTAATACATGATATGAGTCCTCTACAGTGTATTAAAAAAATCTTTTTAAATTTTATTTTGTATTTTTTTCCATTTTTTTAATTGTTTGTATAATCAGGGCATTGTTATAAAAGAGCTTGATGCTCAGTCAGTTTTTCCCTAAACAGTGGATAATGATGATGATGATGATTATGACGATATGCCCTCAGTACTTGGTTGGGCCTGCTTTACGTAAATTGCATCATCAATGCTGCATGGCATACAGCTGATCAATATTAATTACAATACACTTAGCAGACGCTTTTATCCAAAGCAAATTACAATGCAGGATGCCAATTAAGCTCAGGTAACAGGTTTGTTCTAATTTGATTAGATTGCTATTCTAATTTATTGCGATGTATTTGTATGTGTAATATATTTATGTAACTTGTTTTAAGTGTGGTCATTTATCTAGGATTTAGCATGCCCCCTGTAACAAAGGAGGGACACAATACCCCAAGCTGCTCTCGAAGAGCTGCGTAGCACCTTGCATGGCAGGTGTTTACCATTGGTTTGTGGCTGAGTCTGTGAATGGGTGAAGGTGAGGCATTGCACTGAAAAGTGCTTTGGGTACTCGGTAAGCTGAGTGGAAAAGCGCTATATAAATGCAGTCCGTGCTTTGCACATGTGCGGTGAAGGAAACCCAGTTCATTCACACAGCCAATCTGACAGTTATCAGCCTCCAAGGACGAGCAAATAAGCACAGCCTATCCTGGAACACATTATCAAGCTCCCACAACTTGATCACAAACAAACCTACACAGCCTACCCCACACACACACCCCAACCCGGCCACCCCACCACTGCTGCAAGACCACAGTTGTAACATCTTTACGTCTTTGTTGTAAATTTGTTGTAACATCTTTACGTCTCTGTTGTAAATTCTGATTAAAGTGAATTTGGACAAAATACTTTGTGGGTTTTTTCTTCTGAGTGAACTGTGGTCTGCTTCGAGTTCTCCTGCATCTGCTTTGACCTCAGGTCACCTCTGCCTGCCCTGGACTCAAACATTAAACTGGCATTCACACTGACCACATAGCCTTATCCTAATCCTACACGTATATAGATGTGGCCTAAAGCTCTTCTTTTATTTATTAACCTGTAAAGTTGGTGTATGTTTAAAGAGTGAAAGAAAACATTTGCTGAGTCATGCACCATTAACAAACATCTCCTAACTCATGCTTTCACAAATTACACTCCTTTCCTTCAAGAAACACTTGCTTTAAGATAAAGTACTTATAGTTTAAATCATTGGCGGCATTGAAGATGTGGTCAACCATCAAAAAGAAATCTCCATATACAAAAGTTTCAGGCCAGTAGGCATTCTACTACAAGAATAGATCATCTCAGCAGAAATGCCTTGTTGTTAAATTGTAAATATTTATGTCAGAAAAATAATATCTAAAATTGGGGTCTATGCATTTGAATGCTTCATGAAGTATGTCCCCATGTTTCTCCATCTCGTACGATTCTCAGTAGCGCTTTGCTTCACCAGCATGTGCTTCCTGCCCCCTTTGAGGTACGTCACACTAGATCAATACTTCCCCCAAGCTTATCACAGAAGAGAATTAGGTGTTTGCCCAAAGTCTCCTCTTCCACTACATAAAGCAGGAGCAAGCACGGCGGGATCACCGGAACTTTTGTGAGGAAGCATTCTGGAATTCTGAGTTGGCTTGAGTTCACTGTGTGGCTGGTTTGAACGGATCTGAATTGGTGACTGTGTAATTGTGTATAGAGCACAATTTGAAGATTCCCAGATGTTTGCTGGGAAAGAGGAGGCCTGGAAGAAAACGATGAAGATGTGATCACTTTGGTAGGTGTTTGGTGAGCATTCCAATGACAACTGTGATCACATACCAAGATCTTCTTCACAATATAGTAATTTCTCTCTCTCTCTCTCTCTCTCTCTCTCTCTCTCTCTCTCTCTCTCTCTCTCTCTCTCTGTCTCTCCCTTTTTCTCTCGCAGTCTCATTTTAATCCCAGCATAGAATTTACATCAGTGATATTTATCTTTCTACAGATGTTAGTACAGAAGGATCAAAATCATTGGCATTAAGACTTTTTTCTAGCTCTATGTCACACTGGCGTAGCATGATATAGCTCTATATCACATTGGCGTAACATGAAGGCCAGCAGAGCCGCATGGTCTGAGCAGCTGCATGTTTCCCCAGCAGCAATGTGAGGTGCAAATCCTGTGTGGCCATCTGGCAGACGCTCAGTGATAGCGTGCTCCAGTTAGTCCCCCCGGCAAGCTTAGGCCAGGTTGCTCAAGCTCTCTGTGTTTTTCCACCATGTAGGAGAAAATGCAGGATGGGACCAAAATAGGATTGATTTCACCTCAATCTCACATGCCCCCCCCCCCACACACACATACACACACTCTCTCTCTCTTTATCTCTCCCTCCCCCTCTATTCTATCACTCTCACTCTCTCTCTCTCTTTCCCTAGGACTAGCTAAATTTCTGTCCTCCAGAGCTTTGGAGTGTGACAATGGTGTTTGTGTCACTTGCAGTCAAACGCCATTATCACACTAAATAGCTACAGAGAGAAACATCTCCAACAGCCACAGCCAGTTACATTACGTGTGTGTGTGTGTGTGTGTGTGTGTGTGTGTGCGTGCGTGAGAGTGGTGCATGTGGGTGAGCAAATGTCTGTGTGTGAGCAAGTGCGTGCGTGTGTGTGTGTGTGTGTGTGTGTGTGTGTGTGTGTGTGTGTGTGTGTGTGTGTGTGTGTGTGTGTGTGAGTAGTGCATGTGTGTGAGTAGTGCGTGTATGTGTGTGTGTGTGTGTGTGTGTGCGCGTGCGTGTGAGTAGTGTATGTGTGTGAGTAGTGCATGTGTGTGAGCAAGTGCATGTGTTGAGCAAGTGAGCATGTGTGACTGTGCATGCGTGAGTGTGCATTCGTTAGTGAATGTCTGCATAATCGTATGTGTGGCAACAGGTGGACTTTTCAGTTTCTATGCAGGGTCTGACCTGAATGATCCTCCCCCCTGGAAATAGCCACAACGAAAACAAAAACAATTCTTCCTGACCTACTAAAATGACATACCTACAGATAGTGAATGAACGTCTATGATAATAATATTTCAGAACCAGAAACCTGGTGATCGCATATCACGTCTGCTATCTGCTGACCCATGTTTTTGTGTTCGTCCGCATCGATCATTGGACAGATATGTCTAGACAAAACAAAACTCCACGACTGGTGCTCCCTGACCCATTCATTGGACACTGTAAGCCATTCAACCTGTTTAAAAGCCTACAAGTGTCACAGACTCAGAGATGCAAGTCAACTCATTATGTTACTGCGTTATGTATGTTAATGAGTGTGTGCTTTTTGTCTTTGTGATTGCCTGCTTTATTCAATAAAGTTGAAAGTCTTTGCACTAGTAAAGTTTTTTTATTTAACATATTTCAGGAGCAATGAAAGTATCACAATGGATTTTTTTTACAGTGATGCAAGAAAACAGCGATTTCTTGTGGCCTCTCACATATTCACACCTCTGTGGCCTCTCACATATTCACACCTCCAAATCCCCCACCCCACTGGAGCCATTACATGACACACACACTCACACACACACTCACACACAGACACACACACACACACCAGACCATGTCTTCATGTAACCATGTGTACATCCACAGTAAACCCCACATTTATGAACAAACCCTTTCTCTATAAAAAAAGAAAAGCTGACAAGAGCAGGTGAAATTTTATTACATTGTGTTGAAGCACAGCATGTCCGTTTGTCTGATCGACGTAGATTTGCATGAAAATATTTAGAGTTGTTAAAAATAGAAGGTAGTGATAGCCCCTGTCTCTTGTGAAAGTGCAGATGTCAGGGCAAGATTCTAACAGAGCCACATTTACCTAAAGAAGAGGTGAAGTAGAAGGAGCTTACACATAAATGTTTATTTTTTTTAGACATCCTTCTTCGAGACACAATCTTATCCTGTTTTACAGAATACATGTTACATGCCTGAGCATTAGTTACTGAAAAACTCTAGGCTAGATTTATGTGAAAAAGACTATCAACATTGCTGTAAATGTTTAAACAGCTGAAAAATGTTGAAATTGCTGACAATTCTAGTAAGTAACCAGTTTCTATATCAAGTCATGCCATTCCAACAGAAACAAGAGGTTCAATTGAGTCAAAATATATACAACGTCTGAAATTCAGACCTAAACAAACCCTTTCCAGGGTAGGTGACAAGTGCACACCAAATGCAAAAGTCTCTTCACTCATGTCATCACTCACGTACACTTTATCTGACACACACAATAAAAATGTTATTTCATCTGACAATCTTGTAAATTGATTTCTTCTTGGTAGAAAAAACACATCATTTAAAAGAGAACAGAGAATAACAACATTAAAATGGATGTCAGCATTTAAAACTATACTGCACAATATTCTAATATACAAACTATTACTGAAAATTCAGTATAGTGTTCAAATGAACACAAGCTGTCCTAATGTGCCAGATATGAGAAACCCCTGTTTCCTCCCTGTTCCATCATTAGAAAACTTCCTGTGACAAAAATGGGAGAGGGTGTCTAAGAAGGCACTGTGACACTGTGAACAATATCAACTACAATCACAAAAAGTCCAGGACTGGACCAAAACATGCATGCGCCCATTCCTGTGTGTTCTGCAACCAACAACCACATTTTCCTTGGAAACATTTGTAAAGAGTGTGTGTGCATTATTATTAATTTTCATGGCTTTAAAACAGCAATTTCAGTCCAGAAAAATTCACAATATTCACTGTATGTGTGTGAGCATGGGCAGACCCTTGCCCTGTGAGCAAATGCAGAACTCTGTTCCAGAATGAGCTCATGTGACATCAAACTTCACCATCAAACTTGTCTCTGATAAAGTGAATAAGATTCACCCATTTATAAAACTGGCCAATTTCTTCAATCGATTCAGGAATCTCCTTTTTAGTGTCTGCCTAAAAAGTCATTTTATCACCACACTTCTTTCTAGTGAATAAGAAATAAATCACCCATTTATAAAAGTGACCAAACTGTCTCCATCAATCAAGATTTTCCTTTCAGTGGTGGACCAAAGGTCTTTTTCTTGGGGGCAGGCTGTGGCTTGGGCTTGGCTGGGGGAGCCATGCGTTTGGGCTTCGGCTGTAGAGACGCCAGGCCTAGCAGCTCACAGTAGCGGTTGCACTGATGCAAGACTTTGAACTGGTCAATGAAAGAGGTTTCACAATTTCCCCTGAAGCCCTTATACCTGAAAAAAGATAGAGTTCAGTATTTTGAGGTAGAGTGAACCCTTAGCATAAGATCCATTACCAGTGGTGGAGATCCTGGCTTCAAAAAGTAAAAAAAAAAAAGCCAGTGCTGCCACATATTTGATCCAACCATTTTCTGAACCAGCTGATGATCCAAATAAACACACAAATCGTCAGACAGGTCATTAAGCTAATTAGTGAAATGCACTATATTCATGCAAAGGACATCGACAAAAACACATTGCAAAATTTCTACCTTCTCAAGCAGGTGTTCTGTCGAGTTAATCTACTTCTTTAAGATGAGCTACCCATAGCTAAATTCCATAGCACACTACTGTGGAACAAACAATACTACTAACCTTAACCTTAACCCTAACCCTGTTTTTTTCCTTGACTGCTCTAAACATAAACACTGAGTAAACATTTACTTTCCAGGACTGCTCGTGACAAGTAGCACAGCTCGAGAAAACACCGGGATCTCCATTCTATGGATCTCTGTCCACTAGGTAAGATATTGAGCCCGCTGTGAACTCATGCAAGTTCTTAGCCTGGTAAACCAGCCCCTCGTACTTTCATATTAATTTCATATTGTACAGAGGGTCTGGATGTGATGCCATTGACATTTCTGTATTAGGTAGCAGCCAATCCTAGCCAACCAGTGAACAGAAGGGGTGTTCGTGAGCGATGACGTTGACCTTGTGTGCTACATTTGAATGGTAGTGCCTAGGTAGGCTAATTGCATTCATGACGACCAGACTTTAGTGATTGGGTAAAGGCAGAGACACTTGTTTTAAACTTCAGCAGAGCCCACACCTCCAGGAAGAAATAATTTCTCAATACATCACTGCCAGACCCTCTGTACACATTGAAATGAAGTATGAGGGGCTGGTTCACCAGGCTAGCAAGTTCTCTGAACACTCACCCTTTCTTACAGGTGGCAATGCCAACATCTGTTAGCTTCATGCCCACTCCTAAGGAGACATTAAAGAAAGATGTGAGATTTCCCAGCTAACAGACAAATTGCTGTATCACAGTGTGTCATGACAAGCCTCATGGACTGGACTCTTTCACTTCATGCAAAGAGTCTGGACATTCTTGGTAGGCCAATGTTTAGTTAGCAGTGGGTGGGTACTTTGCTTGACCTTTAAACTCATTGGCCCTGCTTTCAATTTCTTTTTACTGATTGGTTGCTAAACATTTAGTCAAGGGAAACCAGAGTTAGAAGAGTTCCTTGATGTAATACTGTAGCAAGATACAATATTAAAGGAGAACTTCGGTGTAAAATGAAAATTGGCATGTTAAAACATCATACCGAGTTGGTCTGTGTACTGAGGAGCAAAATTGATTTAGCCTGTTGCATTCAGAGTTTAACTATTTTTTATCATTTGTCCCAGAAGGCTAACAATGGAAGCGGTAGGTGCCCTTAGACGAAGCATGACGACTACGCTATTTCATTTTACACCGAAGTTCTCCGCAAAGGCACTATGACGACACTAGTCAGGCACATGTCGTGGCCCACCTTGCATATCTGTCACCAACAGGTTTCCCTCTGTGATGGTGTAGACCCAGTGTTGGAAGGCACAGCACTTCTGGCCTGCCTCAGAGTCTCTCCGCATTAAGTTGATCTCCTTCCCGTCCCTTACCGAGTACTTCACAAAGTCTCCCCTCAGTTCCTCCTCCAGGGTGGCGTAGGGAATATCGTTAGACGGCCGATGCACCAGGAAGATGGGAATGATCCTGGGAATGACACAGAAACACTGTTCCTGGGAAGCTAAATATGACAGCAACAGTACATGGAAGGGGACTGTCTCCAGAAAACGGACATTTGGTCACCCTAGATTGGTTAAGAATATTACCTCTACTTGATGTACTAAATGTATGCATAAATCAAACATATTCTTTATAGATTAGACATCTAAACACACTGAAAAAAGCAAAAACTGAAATAGGGTTCTACTTACTCTGGAAGTTCCCCAAACGACTCAGCTGACTTGGCTACGTTGTTGTAGGCCTTGATATACTCTCTGGCAGTGTTTTGTACATGACATTCCTAAGGGCATAAATGTCTGCTTCACTACTGTATTACATAGGTAATTTAATCTCTGAATGAGTTAATGCTAAGCACTTTAGCCCATGGGATTCTACCAAAGAAGGTGTTTTCTAAATATAGTTTCCCAAATAAAAAAATAATTCCAAAACCTTACAAGAATGTTGCAAGTTTCAGATAAAATATATACAAATTTTGTAGAATTCATGTATAATTTCCATTTACATATGGGACACCTCCATTAACAAAGAGCACCAACTTACTCTAAACCTACAGTAATTCTACTTGTAAACATTGTTCATCACACCACTGCTACTACATCTCACCTCTACAGCCAGGTTGTAGTTCCTCTGAACGAGTTCCTCAATGGTGTTGGTGCCATGGCTAATGGAGTTATGCACCTTAAGCACACAGGGGTGCCCAGGGGATAAATCAGACAGTGCGCCGGCCTTCAGAGTGGCACGAAAGGCCTTCCGGTGCATGCCCTCGCCAAAGTGATCCTTCTCCGTCGTGATGCTGGCAGGCTGGTGCTCTCCAAAATACTGCTCCGACAGGAAGTCATCCTTGAAGAGCAGCGGGGCGCATTGCACATTTTCCTCATCTCCCAGCACCTCAGTGGGCTCCACTGGAGGAACGGACAGAAATAAAGACAATCATTATCAAACGGAAAAAGCCAGCAAGAAAAAAGACATTTGACTACTTTATTACATGAATAATTTAGTCACTGAATCAGTTTATGCTAAGCACAATAACAAATGGGATTCTACCAAACAATGGGTTCTCTGAATGTAGTTCACCATGTAAAAAATAAATTCAAAAACCCTACAAAAATGTTCACTAGTGTATGCTTACGATCACTTTCATATATTTCTCATACAACAAAAGTGTAAGACTTATATGTTTTATACAAGAAATACAAATGAAATAGGTTACCCTTTGTAGAAATGTACTAAGAATCTTGTACTCTCGTGTGGTTTACTGTCAAATATTTTAATATATTTTATATTTTAAAGACATTTTGATAACTAGTCAAATGACTGGGAGCACTGCCAGAGGGGTTGGAGTGGAGGAGTTAGGATGATTCTAAGCATTGCTCAGCATTGACAACAGCCCCTTTCAGAGCATTTCTAAAGTATCATTATTAATGGAAGTTGGGCCTTGAATTGTGTTTTTTCTTAGGGCCCAACATTTGTAGGGGTGTCCCTGGAAACAATCAAACAAGCATTTCATCCAACAACACTTACCTTCATTAGTATGGCTTGGGATGACAAGTTCACAGAGAACTGAAGAAGTAAGGGAAGAAGAGAACAGGTGTAAGAGAAATGACGGGAAAGCGGGGATTGTATTTGGATCAGGAGGCATTTCAATAATGACTCATTGAGTTTGGGTAAGTGAGGACCAAAGGTGAATAACCAAATACTGGCTTCAGAAAGTAAAAAAAACCTTGTGCATCTAACACAGGTCCTTTTACTTATTAGCTGATCTACCTGTCTGATGATTTGTGTGCTCATTAGGATAAACTGGCTCAGAATATGGTTGGATTGGATATGTAGCAGGGTTTTTTTTTTACTCTCTAAAGCCAGGATCTGCACCTCTGGTCTGGGCCTTACTGCCTTAGCCTGGTAAACCAGCCCCTTGTACTTCTTTTCATTTTGTACAAAATGCCCCTCTGTACAAAATGAAATGAAATACAAGGGGCTGGTTTACCAAGCTAGCACTGCCAAATTCTCTGTACAAAATGAAATGAAGTACGAGGGGCTGGTTTACCAGGCTATTACTGCCAGATTCTCTGTACAAAATGAAATGAAATATGAGGGGCTGGTTTACCAGGTTATTACTGCCTTACCTTCGGACGTGAAGTGGAAGTCGGAGTAGGCGGAGCCAAAAGAACAGGTGAGTGTGCAGCGGTACATGCCCAGATCCTTACTGCAGGCCTTCAACAAGGTCAGGCTCTCCTGACTCACATCACCAGCACTGCCAGGGTAGAACAACAGGGATTTCTATCTAACTGCCCCATAAGCTTTACTTTTAGTCATAGTCTTATACATAGATTGTTTTTGTACAATGTATCAGTATTTATTGTGCTACATCAATCTAACACTGTTCCCAAAAGGCTATTAATGTGAAGATGGTCAAAACAAAACAAAATAACAATTCCTTACTGAAAAGTAACTTGGTATTTTTAATATTATATGGGTTTGCTGAGGTAATCATTACACAACGTTCTCCGTTCAGTTGGCTCCAAATCTAGAGAGGGGGTCCGGGGAGCTGAGTACAACACAAGCTGAAGGTCTGAATCACTGCATTACATAAAGAGCAAATATCACTCCCACCCACAGTGTTAGGATGAATCATCAACTCACTTGATATTTAGTTTGGTGTCAGGCAAGTGGACAGCTCATGTCAAACAAGCACACAGTGCCCCCAAGAGGTAGAATATGTTTGTTGTATAAAAATGCCAATTTGGAAAATGCTATCCACAGTGGAAAGCAGGAATATGAGATTGTTGACAAACATGTCCTCATCTATCTGGTGATGCGTCACTGACTACATTATAAATATCTCAAGAACACTGCGCTTTAAATTTTGAGAGGAAGGAAAAAATTGAATAGACATTTGGTATTTATACACTATGTGTTCATACAAATTGTAGACTACTGTTAATATATACATTTGTACTTTGTAGAGAAGAAAACATGTGACCAGACGTTTGTTGTGCATACTTAAAAATATGAATTAAAAGCAGATAAATCAACAAATTGAACAATACTACTACTACTACTACTACTACTACTACTACTACTACTAATAATAATAATAATAATAATAATAATAAAAATAATACTTGTATTGTTGTCTATATGCATCTTACCTCTTTTGGATCTCTGACAGGACAGTTTTCCCCTTTGTCCAGGTGACGGTGGCATTAGCGGCAATTGTGCCAAACTGGCACTTAAGGGAGATACTTTGTGGGTCATCTAGGACAGGCACTGCTAGGATATCCTCCACCACCTGAGGGCCTGTGGTACGACAGTTGTCACAAAGGCAAACAGGACTCACTTCATTATAACTACAGTGACACCTAAGCTATAACTACAGTACAGTCATAAATATGTGCTGCCCACCTACATTAAATGTCTCATTGCATCATTTTTTCATTAATTTTCATTCGTTTAAATTTTCTTTCACTGACTAATTGGTGAACAGAAATTATAACACTGACATTAATTACAATGACAACTGTAATAATTTTCCACACCTGGCTTTGGTGCTTCTGACTTCTCTTTGACCACGTCGCTGTATGCCTTCTTGTGCTGTATGACTCCATGCTTGTCCGCACTGACACTGTCATTCGTTCTGCTATCTATTTTTCCTGTGCCCTCGTCCAACGATCTAGGAACTGGTAAAGTCTCAGAGAGCAGAGTGTCTTTCTTGGAGTCGGCTTTGTCCAGGCCTTTCCTCTGAGCCAACTTCACCTCAAAAGAGTCAATCTTGGCTTTTTCTCCCGTCGCTTTCTGTTTGACGCTGTCCACATGTGCCACCGCTTCAACATTGCTGACTTTCTCCTTTGCTGTCTTTTGCTTGGCTCCGTTCTCCACCTCAGCCAGTGGTACTACTTCCGATTTTCCTGCTGCGGGAGCCTGATGGTGTTTCTTCTTCTTTTTCCCATGACTTTTGGGTGCTACCTTCTCTGTAATGACTATTGTCTCAATAACAGTCACTGGTTTGTCCTCACTACTCACGGTGGCTAACACAGAGCCGCTTTGAGATTCCGGATGAACGTTCTCCTGTTTCTTGGAGACATGTGTTGTGGAGTGATGGCCTCCCGACTTGTCCTTGTGCTTGGAGCGACCTTTGCCCTCCGAAGCAGCCTTTGAAGTCTTGTGAGGCATTTTGCTGCTTTTTCTACACTCCTTTTCGTTCCTAGGGTTGGCAGTGTTAGAAGAATCCACAAAATTATCTTCCTGTCCTTCAGCACATTGAGAAGGATACGGTCTGGAATCAACGTCCAGAGTAAGGCAGGCCACACGGTCCTGCTCCAAAACCTGATAGTGTTCTCCGGTGGCTATCAGCAGGTTGTCGCACTCTTTCCTGACGTCACTGGCCTTGCGTATGGACTGTTGGTCAACAGAGCATGAATCTCCTGGAACGACCTGGTCCTCAGAGGAAGACGAAGTGCTGGAGGCAGAGGAGGAGTCCCAGCTGGTGGATGTGTCAGTGGTATCAGACGGACTTCTGAGCTCACCCGTTAGACATTCACCAATGTCCTTTACTGCTGGCAGCAGCGGATGGATCTTCAGATGACTGTGCGCATAAGGAGGAAGGAGTGAGGGAAAAGTGCTGCCAACTGAGTTTGTCCAAGACTGAGGGTCCTTTGCTAGTCCACCGGCACCAGGCTGGTCCCCTGGCAAGGAGCAGCTAATGAGTCGCTGGGCAGAGTTGCCGAGACTAGGCTGGCCGACAGGGGCAAAGGGCATAATAAACTGTGGAAATCCTCTCTTCTCCCCTTGCAGCAGCGATCCAGTATTCTCCTGACTGTAAACCTCCTCCTGTGAATCTGCCTGGTCCAAACTGCATGTCAGGGGTCCTGTGTCTGTGGCAAGGAAAGGCGCAAACACACTGTACTCCTCTGCTGGAGCTGCTCCACTGAGGTAATCTGAGATGGTCAGAAAGCCATAACTCCTCTCTCCTTTCTCCTCAGTGCTCAAGACGGGCAGGGACACGCCGTCTTCTCTCACCCCCCACGGAGTGGTGCCTGCCTGTAGAAGGTGGAAAAAAGCATGAAGCTAACGCTGGCACTTCTGACGGAAACATAATTAGACAAGTGCTAAGAGCACTTTCAGAAAGTACGAAGAGCATGCTGGAAGATACGCACAGTAAAATATATACAAACAAAAAATGTGATTGATTCATTTGACTTTGACTTGTTTTTTTCCCATATCCAATTTCACAAAGTTATTTCAGCTATTTGTTGCTCTTGTTCTACATACCTTCGCGGAGCATTAGTGTACTCTGTCCCAAGCCCATGGTACCTTAATGAGGGAGTCCAGTGTTCATATAGGCTTGGTAGAGTTTCATCACTATTATAAGCGACACTATCTACGTACTGTAACTCATATACGGCAAGCTGAGCCAATGAGAGGAGTCTCCCTTTCTCCTGTGGGCCAGTTAGATGTGTGAGAGCAGAGGGAAGTGAGAAACTGGAGGAGCTCATGGAATCGAGTTTCAGTGTCCACCGCCCCCCACTACCACCACCACTACCACCCCGCTATTCCCAGCCACCACTCCCATTGGGTGTGTGTGCTATTATCATGCACAGCTCTAAAATTAGCATTCCGTGTGAGTTATCTGCTTTTTTCTCTTCTATTTCCTGCCCAGCTGCAGCTGTCAGTCTGAGTAAGTGTTTTTGTGTCACTCGCCAGTGTTTGGGTATGTGTGTGCATACGCGTGTAATGCAAGTGCATGTGTGTGTCTGTGAGTGTGTGCATGCGTGTGTGTGTGTAAATGCCTGTATGCACCTGTATGTGCGTGTGTGTGTATGTGTGTATGTTTGTGAGTGGGTGCATATGTCTGTGCAAATGCCTGTATGCCTGTATGTTCCTGTGTGTGAGAGTGTGTATGAGAGTGTGAGTGTGTGTGTGTGTGTGTGTGTGTGTGCATGCCTGTGTTTGCGTGCCTGTGCCTGTCTGTGTGTGCATGTTGATGTATGTATGTGAAGTGTTCCATGTGAACCATGTAGCATGTGAACGTGTAAGGGTGTGCATATAAGAGGGGCCTACGCAAATGTGTAGTTAAAGTAGCTTTGTAGCTGTGGTGTTTCTAGGCAAACGGTGCCCCTCATGATCCAGGGCAGTCTAAAGGCATTTGTGTTGTGCGGCTTGACACCCACATCTTTGCCAGCGCGCAGCAAGTGGATCATATTCAATGATGAAAACTATGTCAGAAATTCCTGCTATTGCAGAGTGCTATATTAGGACTATCAAGGACAAAGAGTAAAGGTAAGAGCGCCAGGCGTAGACACGTAATTCAAACTTATTACGTAACTTATATCTGACAGACTTAATACTTGTTGCAACAAACCTCTCTAAAACAGAGTATAGCCGTTTTAGAGCATGCATCATCAATTTGACGGTTCACTCTTTGAAGCAGAAGAATAAAAAGCTAAACAAAAGTATTTAGTGTTCTAGTGGAAATATTTTTGAACATGCTTGCTCACCTTAACATATTGTTGTCCACTGTCATTGTATGGCAGCTGTATGGAAGATTGTACCTTGTGGTATAAATCCGTAAAAGGCTCTGTCTGAGTCCTATAGCTGTCCCCATAAAGCGAGTTCCTGGGACAGTCCGATTGGTGTGTAAAGGATTCACGTGCTGAGAATGTGTCACAGGCAGCCCCCATGTCACTAGACAAAGCTGTAGTTTTCTCTGAGGGTTCTAGTAGGCAGCAGCATGCAACGGGGTCTGATGTCCGTCCTCTGGGATCCACATCAACATCCGCTCTGACCTCAGCTGACTGATGTCCACCAAGAGCCAACAGGTTTTGTGGGAGGGCAGTGACCATCTCCCCACTTTGGGTCGACCCATCTGGGCTAGGTGCCACGGCTTGGTCCTGGATAGCCATGCTGGCCTCTGTCAGCGATTCACAGATGAATGGATCTTCATGGTGTGAAGACAGAGCAGGAGCCCAGTCTGAGAGTGCACTAACCCAGCTGTCTGTGGACGACCATCTCTCGACAGGTGGCCCCCGCAGAGCAGAGTGACTGATTGGCTCGGCAAGGGTAGTGGCTACTGTTCCCCCTGTGGCACTTAAATCCTTTGTGCCGTGTGTTGACTCATCACAGCTACTCACAGAGGGAGAATGCCCCCACTCATCAAAAATAGACGCCTCATTTTCCTCAAGTGCTAAGAACTGGCAAGCATCCAGCCACGACTCATTAGATGACGAGTCATAATCTGCTGACTTGAAACCAACTCCTTCTTCTTCTCCTGTGGAGACATCAGCTAAGTCTCCCAGGGCAGCTGCCTGGTCCTGGTCTGTCTCTGACTGGTCCCAGTTACCACTCCTAATTAGCGGGTGGCTTTCCGTAACTGGATTCTGGACTTTATAGGTCAAGGGATGTATGTCCATGCCTATGTCACCCTCCACAGTATCCTCCTGTTTATCAGTGACATTCTCTAAAGGCTGATCTGAGTAATTTGTTTCAAAATATCTTTGCTGTCCCTCTTCTTCTGCACTGCCACTGTAATAGGATACTAACTGTGTAAATCTCTCTCCCTCAGAGACAACTCTAACCTCTTCTTTGGCATCAGGAGAACGCTGAACCTGAAGCTCCTCAGTCACAACATCTGCAATAGCCTGAGTCAATAAAAAAGAGTCCCATTTTATGCACTTTTCTATTGCCCCCTCCCCAGTGTCTTCCTGTTTATCACTGAGATTACAGACTGTTGGCAGATGTTGTCCATCAACCACCAGCTCACTTATGGTGTCAGGTGTTAAGTTGACTGCACTGCAGGATATGGGTTCTATATTGCTCTCCTCAGGATCACCCAGGTTGTTGTTCGTAACGGGGTGAATGTTATCTGTACTTGTGCTTAAAGATGTTGAAGATTGAAACTGAAACTCCTCATCCACCTCATCTGTGGTGAATCTCTCTCCCTCAGAGACAACTTTAACCTCTTCTTTGACTTCAGGAGAACACTGAACCTGAAGCTCCTCAGTCACAACATGTGCAATAGCCTGAGTCAATAAAAAAGAGTCACATTCCATGAACTTCTCTAAGTCATCCTCCACAGTATCATCCTTTTCATCAGTGAGATTAGACACTATTGTCAAATTTTGTACATCAACCACCAACTCACTTATTGTGTCAGGTGGTAAGTTGACTGCACTGCACAATATGGGTTCTACATTGCTCTCCCCAGGATTAAGGTTGTTGTCTGTGTGGGGATTGAGGTTATCTGTACTTATGCCTAAAGATATTGACGGAGAATCCACGGAACATTGTACAGGAGAGGTAAGATTATCCTTTTCTGTTTCACCCTCAGAGCTAATCTTAGCAGCTTTCACTTTGAAATTCGCAGCAGTCTGCACCAAAAGATGTGGGTTACTGTATCCTGAATCCTTCTGCTCTACTTTGGCCTCACATTCAAGACTAACACCCTGGTCTTCTGTTGATAAGCCATGAAGAGGCTTTAATACATCATATGTGTCACCACTAGCCACACAACTTCCCTCAATGTTGCCCTCCTGGTAACCATGAGTCTCCTCAGGTGCCTGACTCTCTAGATGCTGATCTGAGTA
Source organism: Coilia nasus (assembly GCA_027475355.1). Classification (NCBI taxonomy): domain Eukaryota; kingdom Metazoa; phylum Chordata; class Actinopteri; order Clupeiformes; family Engraulidae; genus Coilia; species Coilia nasus. The sequence goes on from CM050209.1 coordinate 5,777,391, forward strand.
ATGTTTCTCAATATGTCCATGTTTTCCATCATCTCCTGTACTGCCACTGTCACACGTTTCTAACTGTGTCCACCTCTCTCCATCCGAGACAACTCTAACCTCTTCTCTGACATCAGGAGAACATCGAAACTGAAGCTCCTTAGCCACCACATCTGTGGTAGCCTGACTCACTGTAAGAGGGTCACATTTTATCCACGTGTCCATATCATCCTCCACAGTATCTTTTTGTTTATCATTGATAGTCTCTGAAGGCTGACCTAAATAATGTGTTTCAGAATATTTATGTCTGTCTTCTTCTACCTTTCCACTGTCACACATTTCTAACTGTGTCCACCCCTCTCCTTCAGAGACACCTTCACACTCTTCTCTGACATCAGGAGAACATTGAAATTGAAACTCCTTAGCTAACAGATCTGTGGTAGCCGGACTCAATAGAAGCGAGTCACACTTTATGCCCTTCTGTCCGTCATCCTCCTCAGTATCTTCCAGCTTATCAGTGAGACTAGAGACTGTTTCCAGACTTTGTTCATCAACCACCAGCTCAGGTGTGGTATCAGGTATCAGGTTGATATCACTGCAAGATATGACCTCCATACTGCTCTCCTCGGGATCATTTAGGATATTAAGAGTACTGTTTGCTTCGGGGTTGATGCTACCTGTACTTATGTCTAAAGATGTTGACAGAGAATCCACAAAACAGTGTACAGAAGGGGTAAAGCAGTCCATGGGAAGGGCACCAAGAACCGTGCTACTTTCGGTGGGGGAGTTGATAGGGTCCTTGTTACTGGTTACAACAGGGGTGAATGGGTCCACTACACCACCTGTAGGCAGGGCAGCCATGTCACTCTCTGTGACATGGGGAGTCGAGACTATGCCTGTCTCAGAGGGTGGATTAGTGGGATCTCTGCAAATGTTTGCCTGTGAACTGATGAGGATGAAGTCGTCTGCAGTGTCACAGCTGGCTCTTCTATCAGTCAGAGTGGAGTGTGGTTGGGTGAGACACGTGTCATCGGCTGCAGGGACAGCGGCCGTGGTGTCAGGATGACCTGATGTCATTGTTGTCGTTAAGCCTCCTGTCACATTGTTTGGCTCAAGACCTGTAACTGGGGAACTGCAGGGGCATAGAGAGGGAGAGATATACAGGGTGTCACATGATCACATACTACATGCCAGAAGCTAAGAGAGCAGGACTGATCACAATTAGTGCCTGAATATAACTATGCAAAACTATATTTTTTTGTGTGTGTTGCGACCAAAACTGCCAACTCTCCCCATTTTTCCGGTATTTCGGACCCATCTTCCACCCCCCTCCTCCTCTTGTTTTGCCTCAGTAATCTCCCATAATTAAATCCAACTTAACAAATAATCAGATAAATATGTCTGACCGCTGCTTGGATTTACATACTGAAATGTTGGCAGGTATGGTTGCAACAGTTTTCTTTAAGCTAATCATATTCATAAAGTTTGTTTACCATGTGACAGTAGCAGCTTTAAGCCTTCTGATCCATCCATAGTCTGAGTATTCATATTCATACTCATCCTCCTGTCTGTCATTTTTGTCAGTCATGTCATTCATGAAGCCCTAATCTTGACCTGAGAAGAGGACAAAGGACAAAGGACACAGAGGTTAACTTTGACTTTGACTTTATTTATTTTAACAAGGACAGTGTAGAAAGACATTAACCTGATGGAGATATGTTTTGTACCAGATTTAGCAAACATTGCTATTTTCCACCTGTATTCTTAATGTATCTTAATTATTCCCACGGGGCAACTAACCTGTCAGTAGAAAACTGCAATCAAAGATAACAGTAAGATATTTTATATATAAAATTATAAAATTAAATAAATAATGATATTCTATTTTCTCGATGAACTATGTTTAGCAGCGGAGGCCATGAAGTGGCAACAACATATTTAATATATGACATTGCTAGAAGTGTCTAACTTATTTTTTAAGTAGCCGTATAATAAGAGGGATAATGTTCTGCGAGTTGGTTATTCTCATGGAATCTTCAAAGCATCTTCAAAGTGATTCAACACCCCTTCTCTTTAAGTCAGGGTTCTGCGCCACTTTGTCGGTGCTTATTCCATGAGAATGACCACCTCACAGAACATTATCCTTTTTATACAGCTCTTTAGAATGCTCACAAATGTCCCATTGACTTTGAATAGGCCACTTCAACGTTTCGAGGTCAAATATTTTTGTATAATTTGTATAATGACCGCTGTCCACGAGAAAGACCGCCTCGCACAACATTATCACTTACATATTCCTGGACCAGTGGAAACGTCACCCAGACAGCTATTAGAATAGCTTTTAAGGAGGAGATACATGGCCATGTTCCCAGATCGTCACAAGTATCCCAGGCGCCTACGTACTCCTTCTCTGGTACCCCATTAAAAACAAGACCTGCTGTCAAGCATCCGATATCAGTATCCTGAGTCTTGGACACTCACCCACATTCGCTACTCTAAGTGCCAGATTAATTCTTTCCTAGGTGCACAAGTATCTTGTGTTCTCTCTAAACTTTGGTTACATGTGATATAACTGGGCCGCTGGGATGATTAGGACACAGTGCAGACTTGTGAAATGTTCTAAATTGTGGCCCTGAACATTTAAGGTGAATTTAAAATATATTGAATCTGCCAATAATTTAATACAGAAGGCTGTCCTCCATCTTTGAGTGAAAACCAAGTTAGAGTTTACAGTTAAAAAAAACTTTGAAGAAGAAAATTGTCAGAATTAAAGTGCTTTTCTGGTTTTTAATGTAGTAAACAGAAGCATACATTTTAGTATGTTTTAGTTTTGAAAAAATGTTTCAAAATGAAATCCAACTATACTTGCTAATAAACCATACTCATAGTGATGTGATGAGGTTTGTTAGTGCATAAGTGACACTGATTTTAGTTTGGAGCTCTACTAAAGCATTACTAGTCATTCAAATGACCCCTGGGTTAAGTATTTTAGTGGTATGAGAACAACAGTGAAAGACTTGGCTTCACTGTACCCTTCTAAGTAACCAGAGATGGAGGGGAAAACTCCAGGATGCAGGGTTGATATGGGGTTACTCTGGAGTCTAAATGAAGGCTGTGCCTGTCAACAGCTCACATGGTCACAATATTAGTATAAAGTTAATCCTGTTTCTGACGTGACAGTTCTACACACAGTACTGGCAGCTCTACTGACAGGAATTCACACCTTGATGGGTGACTTATGTGACCCTTCTGTAATGGAATGATGGGTGTGGTCTAGAGCTGCACCTCCAGTGATCCAGAGATGTAGCTCCTGGTTCCCCATCATCAGGACAGAACTGAAGAAGCCTTTTGGATGAAAGGTGAAACATCTTCAAGCTCCAAAAAGAAGTCCAGTTGCTTACAATTTAGCTCCTTTTGACTACCATGACCTGAATGAATTAAAATCTACACAGGCAACTCTACACACTTCGGCAGAGCTCCAGCCTGCCACTAGAGGGAGAAATTCTGTGTGCGAATCATAGAGTTGAGAATAGAGAGATAGCACTGGTGACGTAATGTTGTGATTCCATGGAGGCCCGCCACCATGGTCGAAACGGGAATGTGTCGTGCATTGATCACATAGAAATCAATGGTGTCGTCTTCCTCAAATACAGCATGCCTGAGTCCTGTGCCTGTTATAACTGCACCAATAATCGCAAAAGGCGTCTGGAATATCCTTCCATAGGTAGGTAACTCTGTAGTATACAAATTTTCGAGAATTGAGTCAATTTATGAAGAAAAACGATCTTCAAACTGTACTGACACAGTGTAAATTCCAAGGTCGAGAGACTGTTTGCCCTCGTTTTTTTGGCAATTTCTTTACAAGAAATGTATAATATATGGCTGTCTGAATCACCAGATATATGTTAATAACTGCGGATGCATGTCAAAGTAATAAGGTACACTGTTGTAATGCAAAAAGCTAATAAAATTTAAAAATGGCCTGAAAATGCATAGTAGCTACAGGGCTCAAAATTAGCACCTGCCAGATTTTTGTTTTGGCGGCTGCTGTTCATCAACGAAATAGATTACAGTTTCAGTTACTGAACATATTTTAAATTCACAGGGCATTAAACCATTTGATAAGCGTAACGGTTTTGAAGCCTTCCTTTCACGTAATTGATTGATGCTCAGGATATGTACATTAGCAGCCAAACTCGCCTGCAATATACAGGATGTTGCAGGCTAACTAACGTATTTTCTAACATGTAGAGTTTGCTCCGGTTAGCTTCCTAACAGGCAAATTGGGTGTATCAGTGTAACACGGCTAAGTGTCTGACCTTATTTGTTTAAAATAAGCTCGTATGAATATATTTTATAACATTAAATTATGCAATCACGACTTACAGTCCTGTGTATGTTGATAATCGTCCGTCAATACACACTGTCAAATCGTCAGTTTCCCTGCTGGCTTCTGGCTCTTCACTGGCTTTTTTAACCTTTATTTTGTTAATTCCATGTAGCTGACATGATTTTGCACCACTGTGTTGAATTTCAGAATGATCCATAGCTGACGAACTAAATACTTTTAAAGACAGCGTGTCTTCTAATTGACGCACATTGTGTTTGTTGACATCACTCCCGTTTCGGCAGCCATTTTGGATCCCCCACGAAGTCACGAAGCCTGCTTAGACAACGATACGGAGTCCTCTCTCTCTAGTTTTAACTCTATGGTGCGAATGTCGGTTACAAATAAATTGTACATTGTTGACGCTTGAGAAGGGAAGGCTTGAGAAGAGGTTTACGCTCATTGTCTCTCTCATAAGTTACGTTGATGTCAACCCAAGGGGGTAGGAACATATGCAAAGCTGAAACACCCATTGGGAAAGTGCAACCCGAAAACGGCCCAATAGCCTTTAGCATTCTGTTGACTTCTATTCATTTTAGCGTCACTTTGAAATCAAATAGCTTTACATGAGAAGCACTTCATACCTGGATACTGGCGTTGTTGTAAATCGAAGAGGACACAGCAAAACATATTTGCTTTAATCTGAAATCTGTCATGTTATTGCCTTGTAAGTAACGTTTATCTAAAACTATGCTAAAAATTATGTCACAAATCTGGCTAAGCTAAGCTACACGCTATAGCTTGGTATGTATATGCTAACTAGATAGCTCCTTTGACATGCTGGCTTGCAAGACTGCCTGGAACCAAAGTTAGTAGAAGAATCAAGTCCCCACATACAGTATTAGCCTCCCACCCCTGTAAGTGATTGCAGCTATAACAGTAGAAAAATACTTATTAGAAAAATTATCGTACACTGTCTGATTTGTGATTGAGCATCTACCACTCAATTTATCGTATTCGGGTTCGATGGCCGACATGACCGTACGTCACCACGCGCTTGCGCAATTGCCTTGTGAGCAATTAAAATGTTCAATGACCAATTAAAATGTCCCACAGTTTATTCTCTTCTACTGTCTATGGTTTTTGCTGGGAGCCGATGAAACCAGATTTTAATTTCTCGGCTTGGTTACGTATCTACTTCCTCTTACTAACAAAGACCAATTCCGATGCTTATTTTGCAGGAAATACTGTCGGAAATGTTTCCCCAACATGAACAGAAAAGTAAATGGGCATGACTATGGCTATGGCTTGTTATCCAAACAGTATGGTAAATTTCCTCCTCTACGACAGAAAATCTGTCAATCAAATGTGACGTAATTTTAACATAATTTCAAATAAACATTTCTTACAAGGCGATAAGATGACAGATTTCCGATTGGAGCAAATATCACCAAATAGCACAGAGTGCTTCTCGTGTGAAGTTATTTGATTTCAAAGTGACAGTAAAATGACAGGGGAAGTTAATGGAATGCTAAAGGCTACTGGGCCCTTTCCAGGTGGGCCCTTTCCTCATGGGTGTTTCAACTTCGGCATATGTTCCTGACCCCTTGATTGTACCCTGCATCCTTCACAATCCGGCGCATTGCGGACACGTCACGACCAGACATTAGCGATTTAGTAAAGGCAGATCCAGTCGTTTTAAACTTCAGCAGAGCCTACACCTCCAAGAAGCAAAAGTTTCTCAATACAGGATAGCCAGACCCTTACGAAATGCAGTGTAGTAAGAGGGGCTGGTTTTATGACCAGGCTATCAAAAAGGGGTGTACCTTAAAAATATTTTCTTCTGTAGAAGAATGCCATTTTGATTATTTTGTGATATGGATCCAAATGTGGAGCAACCTTCTGAGGGTTTGCTGAAATGTATGATAGGGGTCACAGCTTTAAGCTTGTGGGTCTCTCAGGACCCAGACAAATCTTTGACTTGACCCAAATACACTTGTGCTAAATGCTAGGCTACTAGCTAAGTCAGTAACCTTTCATCTTGGGGTGTCAGGAGGAAGATTTACTAACATTCTAGACTAGCTGGCATCTGTTACACTCACCCTCCCTGAACACCACTGTACAGATGTTAGAGTGTGGAGTCCAGATTGGGAGGAAGATACACTACCAATGACCCAAGGGGGTTCATGGCTCCACTGTGACAAAGGTCTTCCTGCACAGTTCTGCCCCAGGCTTGAACCTGCGACCTTACAGCAACTCCAGATTAGGAGAAAAACACAAATGAGCTAATTGCCAGACTATTAGCTAAATCAGTAACCTATCCTATTTAGGTTTTGGGACGAAGGCTAACTAACGTTCTAGGCTGGCTGACATCAGTTATGCTTGCGCACCTAAACCCCAAACCATGTGCATGGCACCACTGCAACTGAGGGTATTCTGTGCAGTCCAGCTCCAGGGTCAAACCCGTGGCCTCACAACAACTCCGGATTGATTGGAAGACTACCAAATTAGCAAAAAGCCAGGCTATCAGCTAAGTCAGTAGCACATTTCCTTGACTGTTGGAAGTTCCTGTGTCTCTGCATTTGTACTCAATAAGCCCTGACAGATTCTTATTTAAGTTTCACATTATGAAAATCTGTATAAGATCATGTTTGTTTGCAAATGAAAAACCTTTGAGGTGAGTAGCCTGGCAAACACAATTGGAAACATAACAAAGAAGACTTTGAAAGACTTGGAAAAATAATTTGATTGTTACACTAATTTTGCAGCAATCAGCTGGGAAACAAAAATATTCACCTCAGACCTGTTGTATACTCCCCGACAACTGAGCCACTTGATTGTCAACAGGATTTTTTATCTAAGAAAATTGTACTTTTAACAAAGGTATACAAGTTCTTTTGTCAAAAACATGAACAGGCTCTTCCTGTTTTTGTTTGAACTTTAAAACATGTTAGTGATTTCCACTTATAAAAATGTTTTGAAATGACTCATATTAGACAGAGACAGAACACAAACAGGCTAATTTATCCCATTAACTCTCCTGGTCTCTTGACCTACACAGGCTAATCACTGCTCTATTTAGACCCTCGTGTTTATTTTTATATAAACAATAAAACTGTCATCACCTGTTTGCAGAGTGGCTCTCCTCAGAGTAGTGGTATCACAACAACCTGCATTTGATTACCCATCATCACACACTATACCCTTCAGCACACTAAAAATACAGTGACGAAACATATGATGACACACTATCATTTTGGTATTCGCCACAGAGAATACATTTTTCAGAGTGTTTACAAATTATTTGAAAATCTAATTACATTTTCTAGAAATTCAACATGATATTCATTCCTTTGTATAGTATATGTAACACATTTTATTACATGGCTTTAGAAGTCTTTACACTTGCTTGCAGAGCAACAAGTCTATAAGAATCTGAACACAGAACTCCATCTGAGAATAAGGAAATGACTTACAAACAACTTACTCCATTGCTGAACAATTTAACAAGTAACTTTATGCTCTTTCATTCTCAATATGTATTTTTTCTTAATTTCCTTCATGAGTTGAAAGCACACAGACATAAACATAAACAAATCTCTATCCTGAGACATGCCGTCTGCGTCTCAAGGCTTGGCTGCCAATAGATTAAAGCACATGCTTTGTTTAATTACCCTGGAAAGCAAAGGCCTCGGTCGTCACAATGGACCTGTCGTCCTCTCCAGATATTTCCAGAATGTTTTTTGGTTACATACCTTTTTAACATCCAGATGACTATTACTGAACAATGATGTAGGGCACAGGACCATGTTCACTCGGGAGACTAGGAGGACTTAGGGAGGTGGAGTCTATTTTTAGCTGTTGTCCCCCCTAAGTACAAAGTCAGTTACCTGATAGCTTAGACATGTGCCAGCTCTAGGCACTTAACACCACATGACTATATTTGCCCTATTTTTTCACTGATTGCACATCACGGATACATCCACTTTCACTCACAGTGGTTGTCTTTTAAACAGCGCCGGGGAAATCAGAAGGCTGAGGACAGACCGAGTGTTTTCAGGCGGAACCCCAAGTCTTGGCGCCACTGCTGTTGAGCTTTGACAGCAAGCGGTGGGGTCTTAGCATTCAAAACAATTTTAATGAATCATTTGGGAATAGCAGCATACTTTCGTTGAGAGATTAATGGACAGACCAGAGATTCTAAGAAGTTTAGAGACTTTGAGGTCCATATATGTGCAGTTTTGATGCTCTTGGGTCATCCTCGCCTGTGTGTCTGTTTGTCTGCATGTATGTCTGTTAGTCTGTCCCCATCCTTTCCCCGGGGAGCCCAGTCACCCACGTGTGAGTGTAACATGAGGTACTCTCACTAACAGGTGCTCTGTTTTCGTACACGCCTGTGACATGGTTCTCTTGCTCAACTCAAAGAACACATAGCAGACAAGCCAGAGGGTGGATGGTATTGTGACATGGAAAATTTTTCTCTACATGTTTTCCCACTGATGAGTTGAATTAAACTGAAAGAAAAATAGACAGGTGTCAAACCCTGAAATGAACGCCTGTCACTACGGTTTAACACGGAAAATTGGTTATGTAACATGATTCATCTGTAATAAAGTTTTTCCGAACTTAACAAAGTTCCTATTTGATTTTGTTTTATTTGACCATCCAGCAAAACACATTCCAAAACTGACAAAAGTCTGGCAATGTTGGGTTCTGCTTTTAGGCTTTTCTGTTAGTGTGGTCTAAGAGTTGATAAAGTGAAAGATAAGATAAGGGTGGAGTTTTTGCCTCCACTTTGATCTCAGACCATGAATAGTTTCCACGCACACGCACACACACACACACACACACACACACACACACACACACACACACACACACACACACACTTGCATGTGGCTTGTCACTGACACACCCAAACATGTAGACACTTTTTCTTAGTTTGGCTCCCGACCGTCCTTAAGGAGCATCTTTGAGGTTTGGTGACTTTCAAAATAGCCTAGGTTGGGTTTCACTGGGAAGCCCCCCAGGGAACAAAATGTTTGTCTCTTAGCCCTTAGCCCATCCGTCAGCCTCGTCTTTCTCCACACTATCCTCTTAAAAGCTTCAGTCTCACCCTGTAAGTGTTCGACATGGCCGCCTACGCCTTATCAAATGGACAGCATGAGGGCAAGAAGTACGACTACACAATTTGTTACACTTGTGTTATCAGCTCCTCAGCCTCCGCTAGTCAATATCACAACACACATACTTCAGACTTACACATGGGGAACAAAGCGACACAGTGGGCTTGCATTCATGTCAGAAGTGGTTATATATATGTTCTGTGTCTGTGAAGTGTTTAATCAACTTTATCAACATTAACAGTGTGCCGATTCCAACTACAGACTCTTAATATTGCAACATATTGTACTTACTTACTTACTATGTTGTGGTTATAGTAGTGTAGTTATAAAAATTTACCTCTGAATATTTAAAACGATGTTTCTTTTATATAATCCCTTGATATTTTCACAAATCTTTTTAAAATATGAGTCATCACAGTTATCGTTTGGGTACGACACGTGATGAAATGTGGCTTGCCTGCAGTAGCCTGCTTTAAAAAATGTGTATACTATATAGTATAAGTACTATATTAACAAGTACATTTATGTGAATGATTTCTATTAGATTTACACATGCTGTCAGACCTCAGGTCCTTATTCGTGGCAGGCAAAAGGAAAGCAGGTGTAGAAATGCCTGGGGGTTGTCTAAACTCAACAGGGCTGTTAATGTGTGTTTAACGAGGGCTACGAACACTGGGCAACCAGGAGGTAAGTGAGTGAGTGAATAGCAGTGGAGGGTTAGAGACGTGCTGGGTAAGAGATTTACAATGGCAACATGAGTGTACACCACACACACACACACACACACACACACACACACATGCACACACAGGTACACATACACATGCATGCACAAGCACACATGCATGTGTACACACACGCAAACACACACAGACAGAGAGAAAGACAGGGAAACCATTTTCAAATGCCTATGCATCTCATTAAAGCACATAAACACACCTGTCAGAGTGTGACTTCACCTCTAAGCACAAGTGGTTTTGTAGACACAGCCCCTTAACTGCCTTCACTTCTGAAGAATCTGTCTGAAAATAGCAGTTCCTTGCAGTGGGATAATGTTATGCAATGCACAGTGAAGAGGTGAACTGAACAGATCAGGCAAAGGTGTGCCTGATGGTAGTCAGTTTAATCTTAGTGTGTACATCGTGTCAGCTCATATTGTGTGTTCCTCTGTGTGTGTATATATGTTAATAAGTGTGTTCATATGTGTAACTGCATGTTGGTGCACCTAAGTGCTAAGTCTACATGTTTGGTATGGTTCTTAGCAAACACTTTCCCCCCAAAGCAGCGTACAATACTAAAACACTACATTATCAACAGAAAAGTGGCTAAAATTTTGAAATATAGCATAAGTATTTCAGAAATAATACATAAGCACAACTTCCACAGGGTAGTAATAGGCATGCATCACTGATAGATTGAATAACCAATGGGGTGTGTTGTCCTTTGGCCTGTATGCCTGTGTTGGGTGTGTGTGTGTATGTGTTGGGTGTGTGTGTCTGTGGTGGCACTGTGCACAGGCCCGCTGTAGTGTCATCTTTCTGTAGGGGGTTAAATATAAACTGAGCTGTGTTGCTGCAAGGGGCACACACACACACACACACACACACACACACACACACACACACACACACACACACACACACACACGCACGTAAACACTAACACTAACATACATGCACACGCACACGTGTGTATGTGTAGATTGGATTGGTACGTACACACACACACACACACACACACACACACACACACACACACACACACACACGCACACACGCACGTAAACACTAACACTAACATACATGCACACGCACACGTGTGTATGTGTAGATTGGATTTGTACGTACACACACACACACACACACACACACACACACACACACACACACACACACACACACACACACACACACCACACACACACACACCAGGGGTGGAAGTGAACTTTGCAAAATGGGAACATCTACCAGCCAATGACAAATAAATGGTAAAATTCACCAGCCACTCAATAGTAAATAATTTTGTGTCCGATGTCTACCAGCCATGACACACACACACACAAACATGCAAATCCACACACACACACACACACACACACACAGGCACAGACACAGACACACACACACACAGACACACACAGACACACAGACACACTGCTAGGTGCACACAGATCATCCGGCTGTGTGCCATGAGTCAGTGTGGCAGGCCAGCTGGGCAGGTGTCATAAACGTCACAACTCTGGCTGCCCTTTGACTGCTTTCCCACCAACCCCCTGTAAATGCACCCCAAGGTGGCCAAAACACGGCCCATGCCTCACCCACCCACCCAGGGGGGCTCTGGATGGAAGTTCCTGGGACCTGAGGTGCAGCTCCAGTCATTTGAAAGGCACGCAGCATAATAACTGGGGAGATTAGGGGAGGGAGTCATGGGCAAGCTGCATCGCTATGACTTGTACCGCTAGACGACTTATGTCACTGTCACGTCATGTGTGGTCTCGTAAACAGACTGCATTTCAAAAGGGCTGTTTGAACGCTGGAGTCACTGTGGCAGAATGAATGCAACTAGTATTTATGACCCATCTTCCACAAATTGAAGGTTTACATTCTACCAGCGATATTCACAGACGTTTGGTTGACCATTGCTAATCATGACCAGTATATCTTTCACAGGGATATTAATATATAAATACATATTTATAAATATATACATAAACATAGTCACAAGCGCCCATGACGGGCCCTCGCACCTCCGGTCCCGCAACACATGACATTTCACCACCCAACAATATGCTGACTACCTCAGATAGCCAAAAAGTGGGACAGTGTTTCTGTGTATGTGTATATTTGTGTACTATTGTAGATGTGTGAAGTAGGGGCACTGATGAGCTAACATGTATCTAACCTGAATTAAACATGTATCTAACCTGAATTAAACATGTATCTAACCTGAATTATTCTGCTAAACAACCTAGGAACCATCTGACAGAAAGGAAACACAACCATGTACAATATTTTAGAAGGTTTAAACCAGTCGGCCAAGGATTTGTGAATTTCTGGAAAATTACATGTTTATGAGATTTAAATGGTTGTATGTGTATGACAGACCGTGTGTGTCTGTGTGTGTATGTTTAATGTGTTTTTTGAATGGTCATGTGAATTAGTTTGTTTCTTTGTGTTTGAGTCTCTGTGTAGGTGTGTCTGTCTGTGTGTGTATACCTGTGTGTATGCCTGGTAAGTGTACATACAGGTAACCTGAAATAATCTAGTTAGCTAGTACGATTTAGGATCACAATTCAACAAAAGTATGGAAAAATTTGCCAGTTGGTGGTGCTATACCAGTTTGGGCATGTGAATATCATCATATTGTCGGAAACAGCCTGGTGTGCTTTTTGAGTGGTCATGTGAATGTGTTTGTTTGTGTTTGAACCTCTATGTGTGTGTGTGTGGGTGTGTGGGTGTGTGTACCTGTGTGGATGTGTGATATCAGGACACTGATGAGTTCACATTCAACTAACCCAAATTAATCTAATAAGCTACTACAAAATTCAACCAAAGTGGGGAAAAACCCCTCTATTGACAGTTGGTGTCGCAATGGAAGTTTGGGCATGTGGATATCATCATATTAGCATAAACAGGCTGGGACAAATGTGTCAAAATGATTTGTTTGTCAAAACACACAAATTAAAACCACAAATTACAATGTGGTGAGCGTAGCTGAAGCAATATGGGGGGTGTAGCTGAAACCACAGGGCTCTAAGACATAAGGGGGCGCTATGGAGTCTCTGGGCCACACCCACAGCCAAGTCTGTGTCAATGGGAGCCGACCATCAGTTCCGATGAGTGTATAATTTCATGAGTTTTCGGGCATGGGAAGTGCCTCAAAAAAGGCAGAGTTTGTGAGAAGAAAGAAAGAAAGAAAGAAAGAAAGAAAGAAAGAAAGAAAGAAAGAAAGAAAGAAAGAAAGAAAGAAAGAAAGAAAGAAAGAAAGAAAGAAGGAAGGAAAAAGAATAATGCTTTAAAAAATAGAAGGGCTTCACTCTTCTGGTCCACCACCAGCCTGAACTATTTAGGTAATACTGATGTCATTCAATAGTAAATGAAAACTGGATGTTTGTAGGTAGGGAAGTGGAAGTCATTCGGCAAACTCTGGCCCCAAGTCCACCCATCTGAATAATAAAGATCAGCAATCATAATCTACACAGCTACCTTGCTAAACAACTCAATATCTAAATTAAAATAAACTGGTGATAATACAAAGGGATGAGTTGGTGTAAAGAGCTTTATTGATAACTGTTTTTTTCTGATCATGTGTTAAATGGAGAGGACAAACACAGAAAAACGTCTCTAAGGGGTGTGTGTATGTTTGTGTTCCTAGAGCAAAAGGGGCCCTCCCATGTGTTATTGCTGTGTCTGTTTACAGTTATTTTAAAACCAATTAAGGGTCTCAAACACAGCTTTCCACAGGTGCAGAAATAGTAGTCCCCTGTCACGAAATGCCACCTTGGGGTCAGACAATTGGGTCAGCTATCTGACCCACAGAGTTAACACTGACACCTCTCAACAGCTCCTGCTTAAGAAATGTAGCGGTATCATTTTGACACATCTTTTTGAGCTAAAAGGCTGACGAAATGTAATTACTGTATGTAGAACAAACAGATTTTAGTTTGTTTTCTGTTGTATTTTTACATTTTTAAATATATAATGTATATATAACATGATTTAGATTATTTGAGTCATTACTTTTACGACAAATGTAATGTTCTCTTTGTGATATGTGCCAACAGAGAGGGCATGGAATTTTAGCTCCGGATAAACGTTGTTACTCAGTTACTCAATTTGCCCACTAGAGGGCGATAATAACATACAACTACCCACAACCAACGCTGCTTGCTGACATCATAGCTGGTGAGCGTGCAGGCACTCAAGCCTACAATGGTTTATAATTACAGGTTCACAAAAATAAAAAAATAACACTTCCCCTGACACATAAAGTCAATAAAGCTGAATGTGGAACCTAATGCATAAAACTATGGCTACTTGAGTATCAGAATAGCCGACTTAATGGGCACTTAGAGGTAAAAGGCTGTGCGAAATGATGACGAAATACCAGCATTCATGCAGAAATAAGGAGAAAACACTGGAAGAGGGATGAGGGAGAGGAATAAAAAAATGTAAATAGTGAAGAGGAAAACATACATCAGACAAGGAAGCAGAGACAAGAGAAAACTCAAAGAGAATGACTAGCAGTGGAAAAGTACAGAATGTTAATAACGCTACATGTAAATTGTATTGGTGAGCCAAAAGACAATTTTTGTGCTGGACATGGTCAGTTCAATTCAAAATCAAAAATTACAATGGCTATATATATATATATATGTGGCTATGGCTATACAAACAACAATATGAGCATCATTACATTTTCTTCCATCACATCCTCACTTCATGTGGCCCTTCCACGGCTGCCTTTCAGAAAGAGAAACGGCTTCTCAATCAGAACCGTCAGCACGTAGCCCAGACAGAGGGTCAGAGCCGTGTGGCCCAGGAACAGGTAGAACTAATGAAGAAAAAAGCATTATCAAAAATTAGACTGAAAAATGTACTCTGTTCTGACACTCACTCACTCACACACACACACACACACACACACACACACACACACACACACACACACACACACACACACACATACACACACACACACACACACACAGCTATTATGGAATACAATCTATGTAGCTCCTGACCTATGCACGCCTGCATGCACGCACGTACACATGCACACACACACACACACACACACACACACGCACGCACACACACACACACACAAATTGGAGTACTCACAAAGTTCAGATCCGTGTAGTGAATGGGTGTTTCCTGTTTGCCGTTGTATAGAATGATAAGTATGGGGTGGATGAGGTAGCATGCAAAGCTGATGTTGGACAGAGGAATCCACTCACTCATAGACAGAAACCTGTCCACAAACCCTACACATGTACAAGAAAGACTGTTACAGTTCTTATAGGTCACATACAATACAATAACAACCTCTCCATCTCTGCAGCCTCTTGAAAAGTGATTATACAGAAGCAACAACATGATTTGTTCTTAATTTTCAGATGAGATGATCATGAAAAGTAGCCTACTGTTGGTCTTTGTTCTCCTGATAAAAATGTATTGCTTAATACAAGCAGGGATGCAGTGGTAAAATAAGAGGTGGGTAAACTATGAATTCGATAAAGACAGTGAGGGGGACCCTCTGTGCATCATCAGTTGTTTTAAGAAGACATTCAAAACATGGTTGAACAATACCAAATGCTCCCTAGTGCACCTATTATAAATGAATATGATGTTTCTCTACACATCTGTTAGGTATTATGTACTCCTTTTGTAAGTCGCTTTGGATAAAAGCGTCTGCTAAGTGTAATGTAATGTAATGTTACATGATTTTTAATGTTAGAAGTTGTATTTCATGCTTTCACTTTGTAAAGACAAGAGGTGGTGAGTAATAAACTCTGTTCTTGAAATTTCAGAGGTGGGTAAACTCTGTTTACTTGCGTTTACCCTCCACTATAGCTCTGAATATAAAAGTACCCAAACCACATCTGACACCAACACTGCCTGGTAACATTAGTAAAAAAACTGGCCAGTGTATCATCGTCTTTAGTCTACTCTCTCTTTTAACAGTGTTTCTTCTCACCTCCATAGCCTTCCTCACAGGCTAGGATGATCCAGGCCACTGCCATGGCCCACAGTGTGCGGTGCAGCCCCTGGTAGAGTGCGTGGGGTAGGGATGGGCTCAGGGGAACCTCCCTCAGGCTGTAGGCCAGGCCCACCAGAGTAACCATCACGCAGAGAGAGGATAACCAGCCCAGAGCTGCCTGCCACTGACAGTACAAATTCACAATGTTACATTAATGTTAAAGCTGTTTGATTAGAGCATGCTGCATTTTTTTTAGAGGTGGACAAACTTGCATGACAAACCCATGCATTCCTTTCTTCCTGTGCTCTTAACACAGGTGATTTCACTAATGACCTCATGTACTTAGATGAAGAGGTGTGCTAATTAGGATCAGCGGGCAGGAGTTTTACCTTTTAAACCTACGATGTTCGCTATAATTTGCTCATAATGAAAAGTAAACTTACCCGATGTCTCACAAAGTGGCCACTTTTGCTTGTCATGTAGATTCCAGCCAAGATGCCCACTAGGTATGGTCCATATCTGGTGTATGGTTTGTTGTAATAATACTGGAAGTAGCTCTCATAAGACCTGTGAATGACAAGACAGCTGCTGTGTAAGGTCTCAGGTACCCACACTGGCAAAGAAGTTACTTCATTTAATTCACTACATATTATTTCTCTTAACTTTTTAAAGTCTACTGCTACGGCTATGTATAAGACAAATAAAAGAACGTGAAGGACATGAAATGACTGACGTACAGGGTAGTTGGCTGATGGACAGGCAGATGCAAAATGGCTGTAAGAAGGGCTCCAGTCAAACATGACATCACCATAAGAATGACCGACACAGCTACAAGCACCTTCTTATTCCTGGAGTCACACAGGGACAGTATACATACATACATTTTGTTTATTTTACAGGAAAGTATTCAGAGTAACAGTTTAGTTACAGTTAAGATGGGCCTGGCTGAGTTTAAAAAAACTGGTTTACACCAGGTTCCTTTTCTGTACACAAAAGCAAAACAAAAATAAAAACAAAATTTACACAACACATGAACATAAACCTGACAGAGATAACTTAGACAGCAATAGACATTACATAGGTTACATACAGTGGTATGAGAAAGTTTGGGCACCCCCTCTGAGGTTGTATATTAATAGACTCCGACTTCACACAAAATGATCTTGGTGGCATGTCCTTCATTTGCCCATAAGAGCCAAGCTTGATTTCCAAACACAGATATTAAGTACGTATTCATAGTATGCAATTGTATGAAATTAAATCAAATGTAAAAAATGTGCAAAAATGTGGGAACCCTTGTCATTTTGTTGCTTTGATGACCTGTAACTAATCATCACAAGATACTTGGACACACAAAGTTGGTTTGGTGAGCTCGTTAAGCCTTGAACTTAATTGACAGGTGCATCCAATCATGACAAAAGGTATTTAATGTGGTTAAATGCCAGTTCTCATTCTGTTTGACTGTCCTCTGAAGAGCTGCAACATGGGAGCCTCAAAACAACTTTCTGATGACCTCAAAATCAAGATCATCCAGCATTATGGTTTAGGGGAAGGTTACAAAAAGCTGTCCAAAAGATTTCAGCTGTCAGTTTCCACTGTCAGGAACATTGTGAGGAAATGGAAGGCCACGGGCACAGTTCTTGTTAAGCCCAGAAGTGGTAGGCCAAGAAAAATTCCAGAGAGGCAAAGACGAAGGATGGTCAGAATGGTTAAAAACAACCCACAGACCACCTCCAAAGACTTGCAAGGATATCTTGCTGCAGACTTTTCTTCACAGTCACCACAAACTGAGTCGCTTGAGGTATGTGAAAGAACATTTGGACAAGCCAATATCATTTTGGAATAAGATACTCTGGACTGATGAAACAAAAATTGAATTGTTTGGTCACAACAAGAGGCGATATGCATGGCGGCAAAAGAACACAGAATTCAAAGAAAAACACCTGCTTCCCACAGTAAAATTTGGTGGAGGTTCCATCATGCTGTGGGGCTGTGTGGCCAGTGCTGGTACTGGGAATCTTGTTCAAATTGAGGGTCGCATGGATTCCACTCAGTATCAGCAGATTCTTGGGAATAATGTTCTAGAGTCTGTCACAAAGTTGAAGTTGCGCCGGGGATGGCTGTTTCAACAAGACAATGACCCCAAACATTGCTCAAAATCTACCTGAGCATTCATGCAGAGGAACAAGTACAATGTTTTGGAATGGCCATCCCAGTCCCCAGATTTGAATATCATCGAGAATCTGTGGGATGACTTGAAGAAGGCTGTCCATGCTCCTTCAAACATCACTGAATTGCAGAGGTTTTGCAAGGAGGAATGGGCCAAAATACAATCATCCAGGATCCAGACACTCATTGGTGGCTACAGAAAGTGTCTACAGGCTGGTATTTTTGCAAAAGGGGGCTCTACTAAATACTAATATGAGTTTTCTATTAAGGTGCCCAAATTTATGCACGGGCCTTTTTTTTGTTTTGGGGCATATTGCACATTTTCTGTTAACCCAATAAACCTCATTTCACTGCTGAAATATGATTGTGTTCATCAGTTATTTGATATCAAAATTAAGTTGTGAATTGAAACAACCAATGATTGGTGAATATAAATAATGCCAATTGTCAAGGGTGCCCAAACTTTCTCATAGCACTGTAAACACATAGATGCATATAACCATCAATGCGTGCAGGTATAACTGTTAGCAAGGTGTAATCTATGCGTGCAGGTATAGCCTAATTGTTAGCAAGGTGTAATCTATGCGTGCAGGTATAGCCTAATTGTTAGCAAGGTGTAATCTATGCGTGCAGGTATAGCCTAATTGTTAGCAAGGTGTAATCTGTAAACCTTTTTGAAGGCTGTAATAGAATGGAAAACTCTGATGTGGAGAGGGATGTCATTCCAAACTTTGGTGAAGGTATGAGAAAAGGACCTACTCATCAAAAACTCAATGCACAAAAACTGGTAAGAATAGAAAGGGTGTGCTCAGTAACTCACCATCTGTATACTGCTATGAGTATAGGGGTGGTGACGTAGAACTGGAAGTCGATGGATAAGTACCAGGTCCATGGTGCACACTTTAAAGAGACAGCTATTAGACATCTAGTAGAGCTCTCATACTTCCTCGTACATCCGAGACCATCTTAGTTTCCCTCACCAGTATGGATGGAGAAATGGTTTAATAATCAGAGATTACAATCCCAGCTTCCGAAAGTAAAAATCCTGTCACATATTTACTCCAACTATTTTCTAAACCAGCTGTCTAAAGAGCACTCCAATCATTAGGCAGTTAGATCAGCTAGTTAGTAAAATCATCAGTGTTAAGTGCAAAGGCAAAATGAATGCATGGAGGATTTTCACATTCTAAAGCCAGATTCTCCACCTCTGGTAATAACAATTGTTGTATTGAAGAAAAGTACGCACTATGTCTGTGATGGTGAATAGATTGTTGACCAGCAGCAGGTTGGACCACCAGTATTTCTTACAGTTGAGGACCATATCATCAGCGATGAACCAGAAAGCCCCTCGCTGGACAACAGAGAAAAGGCCAACAGCCAGGCACACCATAAAGAGATGGAGAGGCTGCACCCTGCCAGTGGAGAAAGAAAATCAATAATGTAAGATGGAATACTTCTAAAGTAAAAATTACAACCCCTCTCCTCAGTCTGTTGCTACCAATGTAACATGTTTTTTCGTATTTTGTGTCATATAAATTATTATTATATTAGAAAAGCCAGGTACAGCATGCTTATTAAAAATAAATTATATATATAAAAATTACAGTTCTCCTCTGATAGACCAGTAAAAATATCTATTGTGTGTTGGTTTACATACTTGGCCTATGACAGGTTCCAGAGACCCAGGCTTACCTCTTAAACCTCCTGAACAGGAAACGTGCCACAAGTCCTGGGTTCAGTTTATCCTCTGATCTCTGAATGAGGGCCAAGAGGGATTTGGCACTCAAAAGACCTCTGGGACAGGCGGAAGAGATGTATGACATCAGAGATGTACTGTACAGTTGATGATACATGGGGCAACTTTGTGAGCAATGCTGCTAGGGAGTGTTACTAAGCGAAGCTGTCTGAGCACTTTCCTACTGGTAATCAGGTAATCAGGCCAAGTTAAATCATCAGCATGGAACTTGATGTGATTATCAAAGCCAGAATATTAGGAACCTATCGTGTTGTTTGCTAGCCTCCAACATTGCTCAAAAAGTTGACCCATGTATCATCAATCTAAACATCTCTCTGTGTGGTGTCTTTATGAACACGCATGTGTGGGAGGATGGGTTGGTATTTACTATATGTATGTGAAAATGTTAACAATACCATCTCCATTTCATTCTAAATTGTAATCTAATAAAAATAAAGAAAAAGGTCTGTAAAAAAGGTCTGTAAAAAGATCTGTCTACAATTACACTACAGTGGTATAACTGTTGTTTGCTCTACTCTGTTATGCGATATCATACCCTAAAAGCAGGAAGGTGTCCACAGCCAGATATACTGGCCCACTGAAGGCCAACACATATAAGGGATTCATTTCCACATCTGCTCTCCACTGCTTATCATTATCTGGAAGAGAAAAAAACACAACAACATAAGCAGTTTGTGTATGTGTCTTTGTCTGTCTGTCTGTCTGTCTGTCTGTCTGTCTGTCTGTCTGTCTGTCTGTCTGTCTGTCTGTCTGTCTGTCTGTCTTTCTCTCTCTTCTCTCTCTCTCCCTCCTTCTGTAGGCACTATTATGTATCTGTCTTGTCCATGCTGTGTTGTAACAGTTGCATATATCACTAATTGGTCCCAATTAAACGCTGTCCTGTCTCACTATGTATAGGGCTGAAACAACAATAAAAATCTACTTGACTTGAGTCCAGGGAGTGTATTTGAACATATCAGTAAAAACACATGGCAGTATTTAAAGAGTGTATTGCATGTATCGGATGGGTCACCCAGGTTGTTCCAGGCGCTGAGCTGGACGGTGTGTCCTGAGAGGATCCAGAGCAGGCTGAGGATACGGATGCCGTTGAGGGAGGAGTAGCTGTCGGCCCTGACGGAGCACCCAGTGCTCAGCACTCCTGCACAGCTGCCCTGCAGGGAGAGGGCCTCCAGACAGGACAGGATGCGACCTGCATGGGGAAACAGCCATTAAGCGATCAAACAGAAGGTAATATTTATGAGGCATTTTATTGACAAAAAATTAAGAACACACCCCTAATTATTCAACTCAAACATTTATTGTTTATTGTGGGGAGGAAGACCCTTGAGATGTACCATCTCATTTTAGAGAAGGTCCCCAGTAAGACCGGACAGTACAAGACAATACAAAAGACAATGCATCACAGTACAACACAGTACATTCACATTTACTCACACGTACAGGATACCCGCTACACCCAACACCCCCCACCCCCGCAACCCCCATGCCAAGATGTTTTTGGCATTAGATATCATAACAGACAATGTATAATTACTTAACAATACAAATCTTTTATTATTATTATTATTATTATTATTATTATTATTATTATTATTATTATTATTGTTGTTGTTGTTGTTGTTGTTGTTAGTATTATTCCTATTACTATTAACAACAACAACAATAATAATAATAATAACAAAAATAATAATAATAATAATCATAATAAAGGACAGAAAATAATTTAACATCAACATTTACAACTGTTGCTTATTTTCAAATAAGTAAACAGAGATGTCTTGAAGTGACTCAAAGATAAGGTTGATCTTAGTGACTCAGGCAGGCTATTCCAGTCCAAGGGAGCTTTGTATTTAAAAGAACGCCTGCCACTTTCTGACAAGATACTCTGATAAGACTTAAGAAGCAAAGGCACTTCCCTGTACTTACCAGAACAGGAATCACATGTGCACTTGGATGATAAATCTTTGTTAAAGTATATAAAATGAGTAAACTTTCCTTTCAGTGACTAATATAATAAAAGGAGTGAGTCAGTCAATTGAGGTCACTGTGACACACCACTTGTTAAACTCGTGCAAGTGGCATTAACGTTTGATGGTGTTAACACCTTCTACCCACAGCCTTGACATATTACATGGCCTGGCAGGAGGTACAATGGAGGTAAAGAGGATGCAGGCGAGAGGCATCCTTGCCTAGGGATGGAGATACTACAACATCTGAAAATATAGTTGTTAGTACATTATTGCATGCTAGCATTAAGAAAAAACACTGAAAAAAAAAACATTATAAGACGCATCAGAACTCATGCTACTTTATATCCTGTAATTAACAAGACACACTTATAGACAGACAAATATGTACAAACAAACACACACACACCTGTTCTTGAACAAAATCTTTCAATAATCCTTTAAATGTGGTAAAGCACTGCAAGTATCTCCCTTTATTAGAAATTGTGACCTTCACAAAGCTTTTATTCCTCTGCACCTCAAGCCTCTTCACAATAATTACAGCCCATTAACGTGCCCTCAGTGCTTAAGCTGTAAATAGATCTATGACTTGTACACAGCACTTCTGCTCTTCGAGAGCACCGAAAAAGCATTAATCCTCACATTTGCGTGCCAGTGACTAAGCCTGGTTTTCAAGGTGCTACTTATCGACACTGAATTAACTTTGGCACATGGTTAGGTCAAATAGCGTGGATATTGAGAGGAATGTGATGCCCCAATGCTTTACCCATGTACAAACGCTTCACTTTTATAAATCATTCAAAGCTATGATATCTGAATAATAGCTAAAGGCTCAATTATTATTAATGATAACCCCTCTATCTCCTGATATTCTATTCTTCTACAAATGTATGGATCTTGTTGGGTGATATGAGGCTGGTGTGGTTTCACGTTAGGTAAATGGTGATTAAATAGTGCTTAACCATGCATGTGTTTTTACCTGTGTTGGCGGAGGTGTCAATACTGGCTTCAGGAAGTAAAAACTTCCATGTACTTCATCTGCCTGTGCATTTAACACAGTTGATTTTTCACTAATTAGCTGATCTACCTGTCTGATTATTTGTGTGCTCATTAGGATGAGCTGGTTCAGAAAATGATTGGATCAAATATGTGGCAAGTTTTTTACTTTCTGGACTTGGGATGGACATATGTGTGTGTGTTTGTTGTATACTTGCTCTTTGTGCTGCAGTCCTCGCTAGTTTTCCCATCTGTGTCTGAGGCGACATTGTCGGAGCTACCACTGTCTGGTTGTCTGGCTGGAGAGCCGTTGGAGAGCACGCTGCCATAGCGACTGGGGCCGGAGGTCAGCGGGGTGTTTGGGCTGGGGGTCACCTCTCTCTGGCTCTTCCACTTGACCAGGGCCACATACAGACTGGCCATCAAGGGCACCGCCACCAGCACGGAGCACACAAACCTGAAGGCAGAGACGGCCAACCACATTTGTCTGTGTACAGGTAATATCCTTTTTTAAATGCCAGAGACACAGGTGAAGTAGAGGTACACAGATATCTTAATTTATTAAAAAAACAGAGCTAAAAATCCCGCTTTGAGAAAGTATAAACCCTGCCATGTATTCTTTCTGCCTCTGGACCCAAGACAGGTGCTTTCACTAATTAGCTGATCTACCTGTCTGATGAGTAATATGTTCATTAAGATCAGCTGGTTCAGAAAGTGGTTGGATGAACTACATGGCAGGGTTTTTATTTTCTGAAGCTGCACCTCTAGAAAAAAAACAGTCCTTACAGGCAGATAACAGCAAAGGGGTCGAGTGGGGTATGGGCACTCTGGCACTGGGTCATGAAGATGCCAAGCCTGGGGTCAGACATAAATACAGAAGGCACTGGAGGAATGAGGGATGTGTCTCTCCATTGAAGCATATCTAAAGACACAGACACAGACACAGACACACACACACACACACACACACACACACACACACACACACACACACACACACACACACACACACACACACACACACACACACACACACACACACACAGTATGGATGTTGGATGATCAGCAACACACTATACATGCCCGACAATACATTTACACTTAATTACATTACCATGAACTACCAGAGTCTGCACCTCTGCCTCTGTGCATGAATCAGGAATGCAAATCCCCACAAAGTACTGAATGTCTTCCTGCATCAACACAAAATTGTGGTTTTTGAGATTTGGCATTTTATTATGTTGTATAAAGAATGAGTGGCTAAGCTAGGACACATTTGACATAGCTATGTGGTTACCTGCTTCAGGAACACCTGGCAGTATTGTCCACTGAAGTGTTGTGCTGTCACAGACAGGCACTCGCGTAGAGAGCCGGGCCGATTCACGTTACCACCCTCCACATCGCTGCCCAGTTTTCCAAACGCATCATACACTGCAGTCACACACAACAGGTGTACTGGGCTAATTTACTGTTGACTGCACAGGTCTGTACTTCTCGGCACTCAATATATGCAAAGGGTAGCCTTTGATCAGAGTATGTCACAAGCTCAGAGAGAGAGACAGACAGAGAGAGGAGAGAGAAATAGAGAGAGAGACAGACAGAGAACGAGGGAAAGAAAAATAGAGAGGGAGCCACACAGACAGGAAGAGAGAGAGAATCAGAAAGAGAGACAGAGACAGAGACAGAGAAAAGACCATCCATTGCTAAGGGTTGATAAACCGCATGAAACTGTGCAGCCTTCACATACATTTGTCTGTTCTTTTCTATTAGCCAGTGAGTCAACGTGCAATTGTGAACGTATTAAATAAAATGATAACAAACAGTCATATAGAGCTACACCTATATATAATGTACCTTAAGCACAATTCACACCATTAAGCTTCCAACCACTTAAGATTAAAAACAATGACAGTTTAAAACACTTCCTAAAAGACTACGGGGCATTTAAGAGGTCTGGCAGACTTACTGAGAACTGCATACTTTGCTGGTGAGTCTTTGTCGAGCTCCAAAAGGAACATCTCAGTGTCCTGCATGCATCTGCGGGAGACATTTAAAAGTTTCACCATGGAGAAGTACAGGAACAAGACGGTAAGCTTATTCCAGACAAGCAGCATCTTGGGTGAAGTGTCACCATTTTGTGCTTCTGGAGATTTAAATATCACAACAGGGGCACATGACCTCAGGTACTGACGACTCCTTGGTCATGCCTTTTAATGACTTAACACCCATGTCAAATCAGGGCTTTGAGTATCAACCAACTAGCACAGGAGTTGTTTGGCCTTTGTTTATAATAGTTGACTGTTAAGGTGTAAACCAGAGAAATACATGTACAATAATTATTGTCTTACTGATTAATTTTAACGATTTTCTACTTGATAGCTCTTATAAATAACATTGTGCATCTTTATCAGAAGTGTACACTTCACGGAGGTACAGAGCACGTAGGCTTCCCCTCGTGATGAAGAAGAGAGCTGACAGTGTCGTGAGAGCCAGCTGCTACTCTTTCTGTCTACGTTTAAAAAGGTCAATGGTGTGCCTTACACGGAAACTAGACCTCCGCTCGTAACACGCACGACAGCACACTTGGCAACTGGGCATTGATCTTGCGCCACAGGAAATGTCATGTTTAATTGCGGGGCGGACGTGAGGGGAACAAAGAGACGACGGACGGGAGACACTTGACGTCGCCAAGGAAATGCACATCGCTCCACATTCACTTTAAGTCATTTTCATAAATGGCCACAGGCTGGATGAAATAAGAAACCTAAAGATTATTTGTGGGAGGTTTCACAAACGTGCATGATGAAATAATTACTTGAACATGTTTTATTTTTGTTTACTGACAACAGGTTTGTACACAAACATCTAATACCTCTGCTGAACAGCAGCAAGACACCTTCTAAATAACAGGTAACAACCACTGATGGCTTCTGTCATGCATATTACTTTGACAAATATCCAGGTGCTCAAAATGTAAAAAAAAAAAAATCTTGTGAAAGGAACACAGGAACAAAGACAAAACATGAATACCTTTTTTCCCTTCAGAATGTCCTTAGATATCAGCTCTATTTTCTGTATGGTAAAACAAAACTTGAAATGAGCTTTTGAAACAATAAACTACTGATTAGCAGAGGAACAAAGAAAAAAAAAATCCAGGCTAAATGTGCTTAATAACACTTAGACATTCTTAATAGAAAAGGCAAGGCATTCTTTTCTTCAATCATCCTTTTTATTCTCCTTTGGCCAGTTCTTAGTCTAGTTTAGAACAGAGGGGGTGACTCAACACAGTCCTGCACTGCATGGAGAGAGCTCCCTGTGGCTATAGACTATAGTACTGATTGGCAAAGTCACAAAGAGGAGAACATCTGGCACTGCCCTCTTCCAGCATAGATAGAGCCAGAAAATCTTACACTTCATTTTTAAGGTCCCTTTTAGAGTGTATCTACATAATTAAGTGAAGTGTAACAAAGTATGTAACATGTAACATGTTATGTTCTTATACTGTACCTCAGGGTTAGAGTAAGGGTAAGGATTGGTATAGAGTATATACAGTGCAAGTCAATAATGTATACATATTGTTACTTGTAGATACACTGTCACAGGGACCGTTGAAATTAAGTGCTACCGGTCTGGATGTTGTTAGTGGGCCTGCAAAGCACTTCTGACTGGACCAAGATGGAGGAAAGGCTCACAAATACACCTGCTGGGCAGGGCCTGGAGGCAACACATCTCTAAGGCATCAATGTAAACAACAGAGACAGAGGTCTGCTAGCCGTGTGCTAGCAAACAATGTGAGACACACACAAAAAAAACTGCAGAAAGAATCTTGAAATGTAAATGAAATTGTCTCACACAATTCAAATACTGTTAATTTAGGCCATGACAGCAGAGACACTTTAAAAAGGCTAAAAAATACAAAGGTGTGTAAGTGTATGAGGACATCCAGGACAGGTGGTTAGCACAGCTGTTGTGGAATGACTGAATTGCCTGAGAACAAGAATCAAGACAAACCAAGAAAAACAAAAAAACCTATGGTCAGAGCAAGGAGCTTAGAGAGCACATACAGGTTTACATAAGCCTGATATTAGTGGGAGTTATGATGGCTCTTACAAGCCATATTAACAGGTACATTATCAATCAATCAGAGAGAAACAATGCATTTGTGGCCAGTTCTTTTAGTTCAACATATACTTCTTCAGCAATGACCTAGCCAAACATGCCTTCGCCACCTTCTCTGTTAGCCGTTTGAGTGACTGATTGTCCTTGCACAGGTGTGCAGAGGTTTAGTGTCTGTCTTCGCAAAACATTCTGTGGACCTTAGCAGCAGTGAGGATATGGAGAATTACTGATATACATTATCAGTATGATGTAAATTCAAAACATTAACAATACGCAGGATGATGGGGGGGAAAAAATTAAATCTCTATAAAAAACGACCTACTCAACATCTATACAAACACATATTTAAAGTGTACAAAATGGTTTTAGGTATTTAAATACATAAATCTGTTTTCTTTTTAAATATATTACATATTTAAAAAAAACACATTTTTTTGTGTTCGATATATCTATACATTTTTTTTTAAGTACACCTCTGGGGTGGTGGGAGAATGAAAAACAACATCCACTTATTGTCGTTTCTAGTTCACAGTTCAGCGGGGGGGCTCGGTTTTGGGGGTTTGGACGGGACGATCTGGCAGGTGACCCCCAGTCACTTGTCTGCCGCTCCTAGCCTCTTGGAGCGTATAAAGGCCATGCCGTGCGTCCGCATGTGTGTATTAAGGGCACCTTCCGTCTCAAAGGTCCTTCCGCAGACTTTGCAGGATGTGTCGGACACCCCCTCTGCCTCGGAGCCCTCGTGCCCCCCCTCCTCCTGCTGCCCGGGTCTGGGTCCGGGCCCGTGTCGGCCCAGGCCCTGCGGCTCCTTGAGCTTGTGCACGATGAAGAGGTGTCGGGCGAGCGAGGGGTGCGAGGTGTAGCAGAGGCCGCACTCCCGGCACTGGAAGGACGAGCCGTCGGAGCGGTGCTGGGGGATGTGCTGGTGGAAGCTCAGCAGGTCCTCCGTGCTGAAGTTGCACACGCCGCACCGGTGCACCTTGCACACGCTCACCTTCAGCTTCTTCAGCGGCTGCCCCGCCAGGCTCTCCCCATCAGCAGGCCCCCCCGTGCCCCCCTCCTCCTCCTCCCTCCGCTCGGCCCCCTCTCGCTCGCCCTGGGGCTCTGACTCGTCTGCAGCCTGCTGCTTGCGTTTAGGGCTGGGAACCTGGGAGAAATAACACACAGCATGATGTAATAGATTAGGTAGATAAGACAGATCAGACAGACAGACAGACAGAACATTAAAAACTTAAAAATTTGCACCTGACCAACTGTACTGCAATTAATGTTTATTGAGATTTTTGTAGTCACCAACAGTGGCATTTTAAAGTGTAATTCAGGAGTAATTTAAACCCAGAGGCTCACATTTAGCCATTTTACCATGAGCTACAAAGGCATACCTTTAAACCATGTCATTTATCTCTCCATTTAGGTGTTTTACTTGTCATGGTAAAAATTCTGAACTTTGTGTTTAAATTACGCCAGAATTACACCGTGCATTTTGTAATTAAATCAGAGCTCTACATTTCTGGGTGGCAGAGCACAAAACACCATATCTGCACAGGTTATCGGTCATTGGCTGGAGGGTGTACCTGGGACAGGAGCTTGTCTGTGTTGACCTTGGTGGTTGTGACAGCTGACCCTGGCTTCCCTTCCACAGCTTTGATGTCGTGTACAAGTTGGATGTGCTTCTCCAGCATCAGTCGTTTGGTGAACGTACGGCTAGACTCTGGACAATGCCTACACAAACCAGCGTTAAAAAACCTTCATTAGTTCATTGCATAAACTATATATATGTTTGTGCCTCATGTCTTACACCAAATACCTGCCTAACACAAATTAACAGGCATACACTGCTACTGGATATTCCAACAAGATGGCTCTGCACACTTAAAAAAATTTTTTGCTCTTTTATTGTTTGTGTTTTTGTTTTATTGGCATGGTGTGTGCAGACCCATCTCCTTGGAATTTACTGCTCTGCACATAGACCTGCGATGTGCACAAATATTTTTTTGTAAAAACGCGGCTAAAGCTACGCCCAGACCTCCTGATTTCTAACCCCGATTCTGATGTAATGAAACGTCAGGGCCAGTGGAAGGTAGTCGAGGGCAGTCGGGGTACTGAGTCGCAACCTTAATCATCATGTTTGTTGGAGAGACCGATTTAATCTGAAACGATCGTTTCCATTGTTGACGCAATTCTGATTAAAGCAAACATGTTTGATTTGATTGGTACTGGTCTGTTCTATGTTGCCATGGTTTTGATTGTGACATGGAGTCCGTTGTATTTTCACCCAGTCTTTATGTCTGTGCTTACAACCGACTCAAAATAGCACCCGACGGTGTCTGTGGTTTGGTGTGCTCAGTCACGTTCTAATTAAGAATGACTGAAAAAATCAGAAGGTCTGTTCCCAGCTTAAGGGAGCATGTTGAGGCCGAGGTAGGAACACTCACGGGCAGGAGTAGACCTTGCGGAGGCCTTTGTGTTTGATGCGGTTGTGGCGGCACAGACTGTGAGAGGAGCTGAAGGACTTATCGCACAGGCGGCACGGATGCTTCTTCAGTTGCTGCACGACCACATTGACGGAGGAAGGAAAAGGAAGTAGACAAAAACAAGGGACAAGATTGT
Organism: Coilia nasus; assembly: GCA_027475355.1. Lineage (NCBI taxonomy): Eukaryota > Metazoa > Chordata > Actinopteri > Clupeiformes > Engraulidae > Coilia > Coilia nasus. The sequence continues at coordinate 5,807,139 of CM050209.1, forward strand.
GACCTTCTCTCACCCTTTAACACATTTATTCAAATTTCACCATCCTTAATTTCTTTTCCCATTTCCTTTGAACTCTTTATTTATTTTTATTTTTTTAATCTTTTCTATTCTCATAGGGAAACACCATAGAAATACAGTACTGTATGTTTTATCATTCATTACTAAAAAGCAAAGTAAACGAATCCTCTGGGGGTCACCACAAAGAACAGTTTAAACAAGTACAATGTATCAATATGCTCTTACACGTTATGATCACTGTATGACACTACCCAGTAAAGTTACATGGCGGCAGGTACACAAATTATAGCCTTTCACTTCATCCCAATAATACTTTAACACATTTATTAAAATTTCACCATTTTCACATTTTTTTTCTGTCTCCTTTGAACCTAATTTGAAAACATTCTTTGACCAGAAGCCTATTACCTTGCCATGTTCCCTCTTCATGTGAGCGATGTACACCTCCCTCTGGGTGAAGAGCCGAGAGCAGTCCCGGCAGGTCCAGCCAGGGTTGGGGGGTTTGTTGGGGCTCTCTGTCCCATTACTGGGCTTCTTTAGTGGAGACATGGGCTTCTTCTCCCCCTTGTCATGGCCATTCAGGAAGCCCACCTCCTTGTTATTAGTATTGGAGCACATGGAGTTTGTAGCCTTGGTGCTCAGTGGAAGGTTGATCCCCAGGTTTGGAGGCCCCTCAATGGTCTTTAAAGTGCCATGTAAGGACTAAAAGAATCACAAAAGAAAATTACACAGTCATTGTGGACCAAAGGCTTTAATTTTAGGACCAAAGCTTGCCTTCACCTTCTAAATATCATCAACACTTCAATAATGATATCTAAACCGTCAAAGAGTGTTCCATCTTTCCAATGGACAGCACTGCAGTCACATTAGTTGGTTCTGGTAACCATGCATGCCACTATTGACATCAAATAAATAGTTTTTTTCCAACAGTGACTTAGCTGTGTGTTTGAAGTAAAGCTTTGTTTATATGTGCCGTGTCTGTCATGGCGTGTGACATCATGATGCCACCGATGCACCCGACCCTTTCATATTGCCACTTGACACACGCGCCAATCTTCTCCTCATCAGTGCCACATAATGCCATAGTAGTCACACAGTTTGGAAAGCCGTGCTTTTCACAGAAGTGAAACACGACTGAATTGCAGGTTTACATCTTCATTTGGGAATTAAAATTGATAACTCCTGTGTAAGCCTATTTATGTCATGTTTTTCAGTAGGAAAGATGTTATGAGTGATGGTAGGGCGATAGGATAAGGTAAAATAAGTTAACACATGCACATAGGTGCAAATCTGCAATTCGTTAATTAAATAAAGCCTAATTGATGAATTGCAGGCTTGCACCTATATTGGCTTGTGTATAAAGCTAAATAAATCCTAAAAGTTTCTGGTCAGTGTTGGTATTTTTTGTGAGTTTCCAACAGTATTAGTATATTTGTGTGTTCTGCTTTAGTCAGCGTGTGTGTTTTGCTTTAGTTGCTTTAAAACACACTCTACGTCATTGCCATATTGCTTTGAACGGACCACTGCAGTGATATTGCACAACAGTTACAAAATCTGATGTGTGCACAACTTCACGACAAACCCCTAAAATCTGCCACGCACCATTGGGATTGACGCCATTTTGGCGTCACAATGTTTGAAGCTTAAGATCTCACCTTGATGTGGTCCATCATGAGCTGCTTCTGGGCGTAGTGCATCGAGCAGTCTGGGCACTTGAACACAGACACCCTCTGACTGGCGATGTGCTGGTCAAAGTGGGTGTACAAGAGGGTCTGCTGGGTGAACACAGTGTCACACATGGAGCACTTGTAGATTAACCTATTAGAGGAAATTAGAGGATGACATCACGTTAATTTCCCACTGACCACAACCTTGGCTGTCTGATCATACAACACAAAAAGTAAGAACAAAGAACAGAGAACACTCTAGCAACCCTAAAAGCATTAAACCAAATATTCCCAATAACAACGCTCTCAGAGATTTATGGATGAAAATTAAGAGCCCATTTTGTGCAGTATAGGTAAACACCATAGAAATACAATACTGTATGTTAGATCATTCATTACTAAACAGCAAAATAAACAAATGCTCTGGGGGTCACCACAAAGAACAGTTAAACAAGTACAATGTATCAAGATGCTCTTACATGTGGATGATCACTGTATGACACCACCCTCTAAAGTTACATGGTAGCAGAGTGTACACAAATTATTGCCTTTGAGTTCATCCCAATAACACAGAATCTGAAACAATGCAAGCTTTCCATAAACACATAGATCTTTCAGCACGTGTTTCAGAGACAGTTGGTGACACGTCAGCGGCAGGTGGGGGCTTGATTAAGGGTTGCTGACTGACGGAGAAGAGGGGGAGGTAACAGAAGGTCACCGAGGGGAAATAAGCCCAGCTCAAAGCTCCCATAAAAAATGTGTCTAATTCCACCATCGCTCCAAGCACCAGGTGAGGTGAAGCTCTTCACAATACATCGATTAGATTCAGCTATCGCTTTGCGCCGCTGTGCAGCTCGCACTCTGGGCCTTAGAAGGCCTGAAAGAAAAACAGTGTGTTGCAGGTAGATCTGAAATAGATCAGCAGATACAGACCACCAGCAGTTTCAGTGGCAGAAATGTGTTACAGCATCCCAAAGTTCAAATAGAGTTAGTGCAAAATGGAATATGGTGCATTCACAAAACAACAGCCTCATGGTAGAATTGAGAAATCTTACTTGATTTTTCTGATCAATCTACACAGAGACAACAGAATTTACAATTCCTGCCCATTTCTTACCATTACCACTTACCTTACGTTACCTCATCTAACCTTATCTTATCTCTTCAGTTACCTTTATCAGCTGTCTGAGCTAACGATACATAAACAATGTGGAAATATTCTTCTTCATGGAAACACAACACAGCTAGGCTCGAAGGTGTGACTTAGCACAGCAAATTACTTTTTACCCACTTTTACATCCAGTTCCCCAACCCCACCCCAAGTTCTTTGGGTGACACTTACTTGGGCTCTGCGATTTTCACCCCAGGGTGTTGGGTGTAGGCATGTGAGTGAGTGCCTGGGGCAGACTTGAAGGCCATCGGGCAGATGGGGCATTTATAGAAGATTTCACAATGAGAGCCCTGAATGTGAGACTTCAGGGCTGCAACATCCGCAAAGATAACACTGCAGTGGACACAACTGAAGACACACACCCATGTCAGCCACACAAAAGGAGAGAAAAACATACTTATTTTTAAACTTAACCAAAAAAAAAAAAAAATCAACATATCACATATGGTCCAATCAAAGGACCTTAATTATCTCAAACTGCCTCATATGACTCCTCACAACACACTTCATCTGACCACTTAGAAGATGCACGTCTGGCACAGCCTATAACTAGTTAGGTTAGGGTTTTATGTAAAGGATACAATAGCATGTATGGTTAATGGATTACATTTCTTATTCAACTTTATATCATTGTGGAAATAGAACAGGTTTCAACAGTACAGTATTCGGCCCTAACTGTGGTAATTTGGCTTGACAAACTATGCTCTTAGATGAGCCATGAGAAATGTTATTAAGATAAACAAGCACCTTAAAACCACCAACTTCAGGTAAAGTAGAACTGCACCACAGTCATACTAGCCTGGGTGTGCCCATACTGCCTGTCACGCTGCATTTGCATTTCGCGAGCAAGTTAGTCTGGCCAAGCTGCCTATCTAAACCATTTCTGCTTGGCCCTCGGATAGGGGGCCAATGAAAATCGAGCATTTCAAAAGGCAAAGACGCGGTAGTTTAGCGACCGGAAATCTATCTCAGTCACTGTCTACATGGCTAACGTGGAGCAACTGTAAGATTTCAATGCAGCTGTAGCAGCTGTTTTGGACTAATTCAAAGGTGTAAATTAAAAAAGTTCTCTCTGAAAATAGAGCAAAGGGCAGCCCTTGAAACATTTGTTGCGGGAAAAAACGTTTTCGCAATGCTAACGACCTACTTCTTGTTTGGATCAAGCAGTTTCTTTCGCTGTGTATACGTCAGAGGACACAGGGGTGTGATTGGTTGAAGCTTCGTCCAGTAGCAAACAGAGGGTTAAGCCCGCCTTCTGAGAAATGGGTTTACAACACAGCTTGGCCAGACCAATGCTCGCAGAGAAATGATGTAGTCCAAATTAACTGTGTAGAGATTAATGGATTTGGAGTAGCAAAAAAATGACTGAAAGTCAGTCCCATGTCAGAAACCATAGATCCATCCTAATTTAGCCTGTTCTCTAAGACGTTAAACTGACCGATAGCCAACTCTGCGCGTGTAGTGAAGGCAGTTCTTGGTGACGTGAGACTGGAAGTGCACAGAGCGACAGATGGCTCCACACTCGGGACAGATGTACGGGGACTTGTGCTGGTGTATGCGCTGGTGAGATGCAAAGCTGCAGTGATTGGGCAGCAGCATTTGACAGATGGAGCAGGTCTTCTATGAGCACAAAAAAACAGCAAATTATCTGCTTGAAAAAAGTATACAAATGTGTAACATACAATGCATAAAATTAAAAAATATATTTTTAAAAATCTCAACACATTTGATTTGTATTGTTACATTAACAGACATTAATCCACACACAAACCTGACTACTGGACTCTGATCCCTGTTGGTAGTGCATGGCTAATGCCGACTCATCCTGGAACATCTCATTGCACTCCAGACACTTGAGGTTGTGTCTGCAAAGTCTTGAAGCGTCCTCCTCCAGGGGCATGGCAGCCACCAGTGGGGCAGAGGACGGGGCAGATATTACTGTTGATGGGATAGATTTGCCCTGCGAGCTGCCCATGGAGGAGCTAATAGACCCTGCTGAGACGGTGTTGGAGGAGACAGAGGGAGAAGAGGATGGTGATGAGGAGGAGGAAGAGATCATCTGATCCGCAGGGATGGGCTTCAGGATGAGGTGGGAGCACTGCATCACCACGCCCTTGTCCTTGTGTCCCCGGGCGTGGGACAACAGGCTGCACTTGTTGTAGAACACCAAGTTGCGAGTGCAGTGGTTGCAGGTGACTTCGATGCGTACGCTGCGCCGGTCGTAGTGTTGGGTCAAGCTCTTCTCCAATGCGAAAGAGTCGCCACACTCGAGGCACTTGTAACCCCTTGACGGGATGGATATGCAGGCAGCCGAGGGAGGGCTGAGGTTGGGAACATACACCGGAACTGGGTTAATGCCGCTCAGCACTTTGTTGAAGGCTTCAACAACTGAACTCTGGGAGCTTGCCAAAACCTGCACCCGAGACACCTTCTTTGCGGGCTGGCTGGCCATGATGGCCTGTTTGACTGGCTGCTGTGCTTTGGAGAGGACCTGGTGAAGCTCAGAGGGGCTGGCAGAGGTCTGTGTGAGCAGGTTGAGGTTGGTGAGGTGGACCGTCTTTGGCACAAGTTTGGCGTTTGCCAGACTGGATGCAGGCACCATCACTGTCTGCTGCTGGATTGCATTGGCAGCTTTCAATATGGCACTGCTGGCACTCTGCATGGAGGCGGCTGGGATGACAGTGGCCTTCACCGTGGTGTTGTTGGCCAACTTCAGGTTGATCACCTGAGAGCCTGCGGTTTTCACCGCTGACACAGGGAGGAAAGCTGTGGCCACAGGTTTGATGGTCATTTGTTTGGTGACCTCCATGGTTGGACCACCTGAGGTTGCCATAACTGTGGCTGGCAATGCTGCTCGAGAGGGAGATGAAAACATTGGATTAGAGGTTGGAGAGGACAGGCTGGAAATCATAATTGAGTCTCCTGCTTTCTTCAGACCCTCAAGGTCAAACTCTGGTAGCACTCGGGTAACTGTTCGCTTGATTTGACCAGATGATGTTTTAATGGTTTTGATTCTGACTTTTGGGATAACAGGAATGGACCCAGCTGGGGATGATGGGGATCCTTTACTACTACCCTCACTAGTGATGCTACAGGGACTTTCGGGCTGTTTGGAGAGTGTTTTCTTGGCTACATCCAGGGCTGACTCTTGCTCCTGGGGCTTTTCTGGGGTTTGGGGACTCTCCTTAGTCCCCCTGGTGGAATCCTGCAGGGAGGCGGGTGATTCTAGAACAGAAGGATCCGAGGTGGCTTTCTTTGCACTGAGGGCCGCGATCGCTGCTATGCAGGAGGAAAGCTTGGCTGACGATTTGGCTTTGGATTGACAGAGGTTGGACACACTCAAAGATACAGGATCTGATGTTTCTTTAACCTCAGAAGGCTTTGGACCAACCTCCTGCAACTGTTCCTCTGATTTTCTTGTTTTGGATGGATTCTGAGGGTGTGAAGTCAAAGAACTGTTACTATTGTTGCCATGTTCAAGTTTTGAACTCACAAGGTCTACTTCAGAGCCTGGTTTTGAAGTGCCATCTACAACCAATCCAGTTAAGGGGTTTGGCCTAAAGCAAGGAAGGTTATTCTGTCTGTCTGCTGGGTCATCAACCTCAATTTTATCATCATCATCAAACTCCTCAGCACTTGAGATGGGACTGAACTGGCTGAAGGAGGGGTTGTTTGCTGGAGGTCCACGGCTGTCCGTCTTCAAGGGCTTCCTGCCATCTTTGCTATATCGGTCAGTCGAGCACATGCCCAGAAAGCCATTTTGCAGGCCACTGCCAACTGAAGGATGGACGTCTTTGTCGGAAAGTGGGTGCTCACAGGGGTCAATGTTTCGGACGTTCTTGACAATAACACTGACTCCCACATCAGGAGCCGTTGGAGTCTGGTTGTCATCATCATGGTGGACGCTGTGCTTTAACTGTGCCTCTTGGTCATCATGTCCTGACTCAATAGCTGCCTTTGGGTCAACCATGTCAGGGATGTCAAAGGCCGCCAGCAGGTCATCAAAATCTGGGGTTTTCATATCACCCATGATCTTCCTACAGCACAGTAAAAAGCCTGTGGACAAATACACAGTGATAAGTATTTTGAAGGCACTGACTGTTGAATAGTGACTGAACATAGATATGCATCATTCAGGACCTCAGATAAGGTACAACAAGCCAATTTGTGTAGTCACCTTGAGATTCACATCCATATTAAAAGACTGATTCTGGGCATTTATGCATCACAGCATTACCATGTAAGCACTCTGTGACTTGACGCCTAAACCATAGTCTTCATTCATGGTTTCAAGAGTTTACTCTTTTACTGTCTTACTAGACCATTAGAAAAGATTACCAGAAACAAACACATAATAAGTATTTTCTATGAGCGTGCAAAATGATTAATAAGTCAAATTTTAAAAGGGAACAGGTAAAAAATCCTAAGCTCCTAAATTTCCTAATACTTTCAATCGTAGCTAGGCCTATCCATTCTGTCCTGATGAGATATTTATGCCAAACTAGAAAGAAATTATTAAATTTGAAACATAGCTGAGTATTGATTTAGACTTCACTGGTAGTCATTTGACTGTTTAACTACTTTAATAAAGCCATATTGTCTATTTCACCAATGGTAATTTCATTGAAACCTTAATAATACATGGGAAAAGATACAAAAAAAATATCTGCAGTATGAAAACAATATAGTTTTTGTATTTTGTATAGCGTAAAGCACGGGGGTGAATCACTGCAGTGGTATTCTTCAAATAAACCAATGCCTCTGTGGTCATTGAACAAATAAAAGTGTGCTGGTTGAAATCATGTAATACAAGCTCAATTGTACACAATTGTATACAAGCTTTAATTGTATTGCTGATAAAAGACACAGGAAAAGTAAATGTTTGAATGCAGTTAGAATGAACAGACCTTTTTGACTAATCACGTCAGTCAACAATGCAACACCCGTTGCCCTGTTCCTTTCATCGGAAAGAAAATCAGATCGCACAGGGACATACAAAAACAGTTCAAACAATCGCGCTGATAGGATGTAATGAAATAATAACACCAGTTTCCTTTAAGCGGGAAACAAACCCTGAGTGTCACTGATTATGTTTGGGTCTTGAATGGCCAACACAGGTGACAGACTGCCCCCCCATCGTGTCAGACAGGTCAGACGCCTTTTCGTTTCCATGGCCTGTCTAACAAATATCCTTCTGGATCACGCCAAGTGGATAACCATTTAGTTGCATTTGAAATACAATAGCAGTCAGACAACAGACAAGAAATGAGAGTTTAGATACGTGGCTGGTTCTTAGCCAGTTTCTGGGGATGTTTCCTAAACATGTAATGCATTGCACAGGCCCTGAGTGCCTGAGTGTGTGTGTGCAAGGGACAGAGGAGAGCAGTTTTCTTCAGGGAGACAAAAGACCCATGAACGAAGGGAGGCTCTGAGTCGCTAGCAGGGTTAGCAACGGCAGCCACAGCTGGTGTCTTTATTAAAATGGATTGGATGCACTGCGACCAGACTCCATTAGCTCCTCTCACATCTGCACTATCCACAAACATGGGCCAGCCCCGGCCTGTTACATCATGACGACACACCCACACCCACACACACACAAAAGCAAAGGATCGAAGAGAAGGAAAGGAGAAACAGCAAACACAAGGTATGAATGGTGGCAGAGCCGAGGCCTAGCCCCCCGAAAAAAAAACAACAAAATAGCCTACAAAATAGAAGAATGACCAACCCTATCATACTCTCTCAGATAAACTCTATCCCTGAATGCTTCCTTCGTTCGGCCATTTTGGAAGTGCATGCTCTATTTCAGTCACAGTATCCAGTAATTTACATAAAGCCAGAAAAGCAGACTTTCATGCACTCACATGAAACAATAGCAGTCTTCCTCTCCAACAGCAGTTCAACTACAACATGCATACACAACCAGAATCAGAACCTCCGTGACCTTCATGAACCCTCTTTGTGTCCCTCAAAGAAAAAAAAAAATTCTCCCCCCTTGCCCGCCCCCACGGTCAGTCAGACAGGGCCCAACATGGGGTTGGGGGGGGTCTAGTTCTATTAAAAAAGGGGTTGGTAACCCAGGGCACCCCCACCTCCATCAGCAGCAGCAGCGTAGCAGGCTGAGAGAGGGGGGCTGTTCTCCCATCCTCCTCTGCTCCTGCTCGGCAATGTCTAGGCTGCCTATCGGACGCACGCATGGCCTGCAGCAGCGTGCCTGCTCAGCTGCACCGGTACCCGAGCGAGCGAGCGAGGGCTGGCCCCTGCTCTCCCTCAAGGCTCCTGGCCTCTTTTGGGCTGCCTTGGGATGGCTGGCTATCTCACTGTAGCACAGTGACGGCATTGTTCACGAGCCTCCGTCTGCCTGAAACCGGTTTCAGCTGGTTCCGGTCACCCCACATAGAGGCTCTGCAGCAGAGGAGAGCTACACAGAGAGACACAGACGCACAGACACACACACACGCTGGTACGCATGCACGCACACTCAGGCACATACACATACGTGGCTGCACAGTGTTCTGTGATCACTCTTGAAATCTCCTCTACATAGCCATAGACATTGTCCCGATCCAGCAAAAAAAAAAACAAATTCCCTCCTGAACCCTCTGGTTGTCTGGATGGTGAGCTCTAGGCATCCATGTGTCAGGAAGTGAGTCAGACATTCTGCATCGTGCCCACTCAGAAGAGCCCCGTAAAGCTGGTCAAACTAACACAGCTACTTTAGAATATGCTGTACACAAAACATAACTGACTTTAACGGTTATAAGAGCACTTGCAACCAATGAGAATACTATATCAAAGTGAGCCCCTATAGTACTGATGCAGTACTAATTATCTATGGTCTGCTGTCCCTCTGTTGTGTGCTGCAGTCAATCCTGAATGTAAACACACACACACACACACACACACACACACACACACACACACACACACACACACACACACACACATGCATATGCACTCACTGTTGCAGGATAATAAAGGCCAGTGTTTTTGGTCCGTTGAAAAGAAGGAAAAGGGCCATGAGAACAAAGACCCCTTCCTATCTATTGACAATTCTACACCTCCACCGTAAAACTAAAAAAAACTTTCAAGAATATCTGACAACCAGCAAATGTTGTCTGTGTTTTTATTTCGCTTGCTCCAACTCTATGTGTGCCCTCCCTTTGCTCGCTCTAGAAGCTAAGGAGAAAGAATGGAGAGTTGCGTAGAGCTGGGCCTTTGTTTACATGAGTACACAGGGGCTGGGGCTTCTCTAGCTGGACAGCAACAGCAGAAAAAACGGTGAGACACCTGTTTGGTAAACAAAAGCTACCATCACTTTTCAGCCACATTCAGAGGAACAACCTAGCTTAAGAGGTAAAAACAACTGAATTAACTGACTTTTTAAACGTAGGTCTTAATGTCACTTTAAAACACTAAAACCCAATGTCTACAGTCTGAATTACATTAACATAAAAAATGTTTAAGTAATAAATACCAGTTTTTTATGTTCAGTTTTTTAATGTGTCAAGTGCATAACAGGAGTGTAATGACAGAGGTGCTGCTCCTCTTAAAATTCTCTGCCCCAAAACTACAATGGAGGCCAGGAATACCAAAGCAGTTTCACCTGGTAGAACAATCAAATAATCAATCAAAATGGTAGAACAAAAATAAAACATACTCAATATTATGATGTACTGTACATCAAAAGCTCACACAGTCAGAGCGAAGCAACATGCTTAAGAACGTAAGTCCCGACTGCAGAGAGGCAATGACATCATCTGGCCTGAGTTTATGAACTTCACAGTGTCGTCACAGCTATAGGGGAACATTTGATGTGTTGCACACAACTACCTCCGTATGGATGCAATTACCACATTACATGACTTACACTAATTCCAACATTAAATATGCATATTAAATAGAGAGCACTTTTAATTACATACATTATATGTGGCTGGTAACATTACTAAGCAAACAACAAAACATTTCTTTCAGGTAAAATGCATAATTTTCAAATTAGCCTGGTAGTTTTCAGTGATCATGCCCATTTGAAGTAAGAACCAATAGCCTCATAGTTAAGTAAACAAAGCAGAGGTGTCCATCAGGGGAGTGGCCCTGACATTGTGGTGCCCCCATGACATGCACGTCCCACGTAGACAAACAATATGGTACACCCAGTCATCAAAGATCACATTCATCACTTCACTGGGACAGGAAGTAACAGCTACAGGAGACATTGTGGTTAGGCTTGCACAATGTCAGACACAAGGCCTTCTGTCACTACCAGCCCACCATGACCAATGACCAGGCTGAACATAACTTCAGGAGATACAAAAACATCAGAATACATTAGAAATTGACCTACCTTTATTTAGGGTAAGCAGGGTCTCAATTTGTTGGTGCTTTGAGGTAAAGAGCCATTTCCTCGGCAGGGTAGGTCAGGCAAATATCACAGACAGGAACAGCCATGATTCATGCACTAGAGCTCTGTCAGCCTTTTTCTTATTTGAAAATTAGTGCCTGGAATGATGTATAAGTGTGTGCAAGAAAGGGGATCAAAAGGGATAGACCTCTTAGCTGTCAAAAAAGCTCTGAAAAATATAAAAGATGGATGCACGGCCTGTAAGACGGCAGAATGATTTGCTCTCACTGTCGCCACTAGCAGCAGCAAGACATTAAGGACTGCTGCCCACCCCCAAGATGTTCAGGCGGTCACGTGACACCATTTGTCGTATTGATTCTGATTGCGGTGTTATACTGGAATCTCATACATTCGCTTGCAATATGTAGCAAATGCAATTAACCTATATGGTTTATTAAATTCGTAGACATGCCGACGATTTTTTTCTTCTTGATGCTGTTGTCCCTAACACAAGATAGCCTACGTGCGCTACAGCTGGCTTTGCAGATGCTATCTTCCTACCCAGAATTCATTTCGGCAACATTGCTGTTCTGTTAATTTTGTCAGTTATTTAAACCGGGCAATATATTCCATAACACCACCGTAAGGCATATTCCTTATTCCACGCGTTTAATTGTCGACGCAAGTAATGTTACAACCTCCATAACGGCAAATACACCAAACACTATATTTCTATCCCATGAGCCACCGCGGCTCAGTGGTGAGCAGCAGCCCTTGGTCATCGGAAAAGCGTATTGTTCTTAAGAATGTCTAGTAAGTGCTGCCGGTAAGATCATACGTCTAAAATATTATCGCAATAAAGCAAGCAAGTTATCTTCTACTAAGCAAAAACCAATATCGTTAAGAAAATTGTCTGGGAAGGACCATTGGTACACTTACCCAGCAGTCTCCGCGGTCTTGTTTTTGGCTAAACAACCATCTCTGGCTAAACATCTTATCCAGATAGAATTTTGGCTTATAATTAGTGCTCAGTGACAATTATTATACAGCATACTTTTTTTGGCATTAAAGAATGTGGTTTATTGACAAGTGCTCGAAGAGTACAGAGAAACGTTCACACGTCCCGATTACACTGATTCTTAGATTTTCCTCCGACCTCTTTCTCAACTGATAGCCCGATTGTGTGGCACTGATTTTCCCATAAGCCTTTGCCCAGGACAAGAATGTTCATCAATATTCCACGTAGACCTACAGAGTGTAGGACTAACATTACAGTGATGCATTAACGTAAATAAACACTCAAATAAAGCTACTCTTATGACTTAAGTGTCACAACAATTGTCAGTTGTAGACTGTCGTATGCTCAAGATTACAAGTAAGAGGAATAGGCCCAAATGTAGGCTTATTTAAAAAAACAAATTGCACTCACAAGAGGGCAAGACAACACTAGAACGCTCTGACTAGTCAAGGCTTACAAAATGAGGCATTCAACTGAATGTGCCACTCCACATCTGTTTATCCCCTGAGATTCTATTTATAAACTGGATGACACCTGCACTCATTAAATCATTAATCTAGTTTAGGGAAGAAATCAAGTGTCTTGGTACTCTTGATACTCAATTTACTGCAGTACTAATATATATATATATTGCAGATTAAGCTTTTGCACCTAAGTCTACATGCACTGACTGTAAAACAGTATCTTGTAGGCCTACAAATTTTGTATGCAGTGCTGTCATAAGATCACATGCTTTGTTGAACAGGATTTTCATGAAACCATTATTCGATGTTTTTTCTGTCTCTAACGTGGCTTTCAAAGGTCATAAGAATGAAAATATGAAAATTAACACCTCTCACTGTTATTGTTAGGCCACAATTAGGCCTCGGCCTATATGACAATAGTTATAAGCTTTCAAATGTCTAAAGGCAAATGTCTTGGACATAATTGACACTGTTGAAAGCTGCCAGAATCCCAAAGAGGTCCTCAAATTATACCCTACCTCAAAAAAGAGTATTGTGAAGATGACACGTCAAACGTGAGCTAGCCACCTTTCATCATGATAGAGGCAGAAACATCCAAAATGCTGACCCCTGGTGGCGAAATTATTTAAAGCACTGGAGGAATGTTGCCCACTTATTACTTTAGATTGCATAGCATGATCTGTTTCTCCATTTGTACTGTTGAATAATTTGTAATTCTGTTTTTTTTTTTTCTTGTTTAATTGCAAATATTAAAACAGAGCATTTATTAGGTTTTAAAGATTGCCTTCTAGTGTTCATTTAAACAAAAATCCTTTGACTGGTATTATTGTTATTTAGTTTTTCAGAAACGTATGAGTAACTGGATATTATGTTTCCGGAATGGCCTGGTGTGGGTTGTCTCAGAGTTCCATGTTAGGACAGATCTTGTACTGAGAAATGCAGTACTCATAAAAAAATACATTGCCTTGCAAGGTCAAGTAACCTTATCAATATATAACAAGTTAGGTAAATGTGACTTTGATATTCAGCAGAATCTAATGAATAACTGGCTGGTGGACACTGACAGCTGTCATAACATGTTTTAATATAGCTTCATACCTTAAGACAGCTCCCCTCTGTCGGTGCATATGCCCAGGCATTTGTCTGGGACGGTTATGCAAACTTCAAATTGTAATTCTGTGTTCTGTTTGCTACCTTAATTTAAAATATGCATTTATTTCAACAGTTGAATTCAAATTCAAGTCAGTTTTAATTCCATAATGACATTTCCCACAGCTTTGTGTGTGTGTGGAGTCGTGTCCTTTCTGACTGCGAGTATTTTCCAGTCTATCGTGCATTCTGTTTCACACTGGAATGGTACTACTTTTCAATCATAACTGTATTATTTCATCTTTATAGTGTGTTTGACAATTGAGCTCTTACCTAAACCTTCCAAAAGTATGTTTGTACCATTATGACTCATTGTTACAGATCTAACTAGTCGTGCTTGTTAATATGCGTGAAACCAATAGCACGGTAAAAAAATAAAAAAAACAAAACAAAAAAAACCCCACTATGTTTAGACAGTACGACCTGTTCAAAGTTCAGAGCACGTACTCAGGAAGTGGTTTCCATTGCTAGGCCTGTCATAAATGAAATCATATGTTACACCGGATGAAAGAATAAAAATTAGAGCCCATAAACTCAAACAACCACAATCTAACCTATCCAGTCTGTCACAGAGCGGACCACAGTCAAACAGCAGAAACAACAGCAGAGCGCGCAAAGTATAGCTCGTTTTAACCAGCTGGCTAGATGAAGAAACCCTCATCATAATTAATTAAATTACACTGACATCTCCCGCTGAGGTCATTTCTGCACTCACAATGCCGAATAATGACAGACTCTTTCAGTATGTCAGTTTGAATTTCATCTCAACAGTTTGCTATAATTTTCAAACGATGCTGACGCAAACCCCTCCTTAGATCGTAGGAGGGAATAGTGTTAAGGCATAGACTCCGCCACAGGCATATTTGCACTGACACGATCATTTAATAAACAAACCAAACGTCAGTAGACTAAATTGCCCACTTATTCACTGAGTTTCGTAACGGCGTTACGGCGTATAAATTCACTGACATGCCGGTTGGTCACACACTTTTTCCTTGACCAAAACAACGGAATACGTATTTTTCAAGTAATTTAAGAAATTTGTCATAGTTTAAAGCAATGTGCCTTCCTTGGAGATGCAGACAACTTATAGCAATAGCAGTCATTTTTACCTCAGTCGCCTGCGAAGGTCAGTTAAACGATGCTGGAAAGGTGTATCCACGTGGGAACCATTGGGCTGTAGGTGAGAAACACTTGGGCTATTTTATTTACAATTATTCTTTATGGCTCGTACACATTTGTGTGTAAATTTAGCTCGTAAAACATAGTTTAAAAAATAATAATACTGAGGTCAATAACTTGCAACGGTGAAATATGCTTTGCGCGTCTTAGCTGAAACCACGTGGAAGTTCTTTACATTATGTCGATGACAGTTGTGCCAGGTCTTGGATATTTATATGAAACAGCAAGAATGGGAAGTGGGCAGATTTGACAAATCTATCACGAAGTCTGTTGCAAAGCCTATTAAACTGCTACAGTAGATAATATCATCATGATGCTTAATATCACAGGATGCTTATTGGGCAACAATAGTTTCTCAGGTGTTTCTCAGGTGGCTGTTAATGTTCTGTTGTTGTTATGTTGCGCAAGGGTTGTTATTAGGATTTATCAAATCACTAACCTATATCTATGTATAGATGTGGGTAGTCTTCTACAGATAAAAATGTTAGAGTCACATCATAGTAGTTTGGATCAGTGTTGTCTGCAGTTACGCATCCTAAATTCTTCAGAAGCTTATGTATCCATCATTTGTGCATGTCTTTGAAACATGTCTGTGTAAGTCGTTTGTTTCCCTTGTTCCCTGTCCCAGACATGTAGAGGTTAGCTTGAGTAAGGACACATCTGTTGGAATGCATTAAAATCTTAAGTATTAATGCCACTTGAATTGCAGTGTTGCTGTGGTGCAGAAATCATAAGCGACCAAAAACAGGTTTCAGATGACTATAGCTGTCTTGTTACAAATGCAACAATGTAATGACCTTATCAAAGCTGTATCACTTATTACTTTGTGTAGGTTTTATGGATTTTTGAGACCAGAGACTAATTCTGTAACAACTTGTAACCATGGGCATAAATTACATCAGGTTGTTTTACAAATGTCACAAATAGAGATGATTTTGCTGTCATTACCTATGTAGCCCAATACGTGTATGGAAAAAATATTCAAAGAAACCACATAAAATATTTTGCAAAATAATAAAGATACAGACTAATGTGAATGTAACCATTAGTGCACCTCCAATCAGCAGAATGGCATTTGTCAACTGAACTGCTATGCCTTGTACAGGACACCTAATGGGCAAGAAGAGCACTGATAACCTGTTGGAGTTTGGAGAGAGGGACGGTGACATGGGGCAGTTTGTTGCATCCACAGCTGAAGTCAGAGGACTGGACCCAACTCTAGGGCCGTCTGCTTCCCTCTGGGGTTTGATCAGAACCTTACTGACCTCGGAACACAACGAGGAGCATGTCAGCCGCAAGCAAGTCCAGAATATTCTGGAAGAAAAAAGACGAGAGGAAGAAGAGAGGGAGCAACACAGACATCCGAAAGAGGTGGGTGAGGAGTGAAGTGATATTTTTAGTTCTCTTGGACAAAGTAAGTTTTGGTTAAAGGCGTCCCCTGCTGAGAAAGAGGTTCGAAACACATTCACCCGTTTGAAGCTCATCACCTACAACCAGAGGGGAGAGATCCTTGCTTCAGAAATCAAACCCCCTGCCATGTATTCTTTCTATATGTGCACTTAAAACAGATGATTTCCTGTCTGATAACTTCAAAAAATGGTTGGATCAAATATGTTGGAGGGTTTTTACTCTCTGAAGCTGGGGTTTACAGCTCTTCCCAGAAACACAAAAGTAATCAGGATCAACAGGATTGAAATGGTGGTGCACAATGTAATATAAGACATGTGTAGCCAATAACAAAGAAATAATATTGATATGAGTGTCGAAAACATTGTATAAGCTGTTATGACCACTGTTTGGTTTCTTTAAGCCATGTGTGTGTGTGTGTGTGTGTCCATATCTTTAGGTGGCTGACCTGTTGTTACAGGCTTTGATGATGAGGGACACGGCTCCAGCTAAGCTATGAAGCCTGCAAGGCTTGCCTAGATGCACCAGAGACATTCTGTGATGTCAGACATTTTCTTTTATTTGACAACAGCGCCTCCCTACAGCTGCTTGGAGGAAAGACAGCATATTAAATGATACTAATATAATACATTTAATTTGTCAGGCTGATTGTACCTATTACATAAATAAAGTCCCAGGTTATATTTTTGTATGTGGATCACTTCGTGTCAACAGTCACTATTCATGCCTTTTTGTATGAATTTATCAACTTCCATTAACATTATTTTGTGAAACTATTTATAGGCTAAAGATACATGTCACTAAATATGTTTGTAATGAGAGAACTATTTTCAGTTCATTTTAGCTATGTATTTTTAATGGTAATGTTAATTTGTGTAAAAGGTCACTTCACATAACTTAGCTGCCTTTTTATGGTAAAAATTATGTGGGCAGATACATAAGTATGTCACCTTAGTGTTGGTTTTTGGTATAGCACGAACAGAGCTTACAGCCAACAAATCAGACCACAGCTAACAGCACAACCAGAGAGAACCCAGAGCTCTGGTCATCTTATCAGCCACAAGGTGGCAGAAATACCTTCCAATAAAAGATCCCTGGCTTGAAAGATTGTAGTAGTCCGGTCTTCTTGGTGTGAAAGTAATAAAATGACATTAGTAGCACAATTTGTCTGTGTCTTCTAACCAAAACAAATAAAGAAGAAAAAAAGAAACGCAGAAATACACAGGTACACACAAATAAGCAATTAAGCACTGACCTGCACTGTCGACCGCTGACCTTCAGCGTCAAAGCAAACAGACTCTTTTATAAGTGGAGTTGTCACTTGACAAGGCGGGCAAATGAGTCTTTGTAACAGCGCCCTAATGGGACACTTAGGGACCACAATTATGGGCTTAGTTGTCCGCGATAACAGCGACTGGATAACGATGTGCCAATCTTGCTCTCCAGTTTGCTCGCAACAATAGATTCAATTACTCGTTCAATGGAAAACGTTAACTGGGAGCAATTTCTGCAGTGAGGCGTGGTCTGTAGGTCCATCATAGTTCGGACAATTATAGGCATACGTTTGTGCACCCTTACCAGTGATGGACATCTTGAAATCAGGCGCTACAGTCCAATACCAAATATTTCAAGCATACATGTGTGCTTATTTCAGGTGATTTAACCAAACGTGCACCTGTCAGAAGAGTTGTGCCAATTAAGATCAGCTGATATAGTGAAAGTCTGGAGCTAATGTGGAATAGTGTGGTGGTTTCCAGGTTGCTCATCACTGCCTTAGCCAAATTGGATGTCATCTCTCCAACATATGTCATGAGAACGGCACATAAAGTTCACATTATTCCATAGAGCCAATATAAAGTCCTAGAGACGGCAGCCAAAACCAGCAGAATAGATTGAGATTCAGCAGCAATGGGCAGATGCGTAATTTACATTAACTGGTTACAAGCTGATTTGAAGTCGCACATGAATTTTATACTCAGTATAAAAGTAAAGTCATAAGGCACGGCGTTTACCCGTTACACCACCAGAGGGAGATAGTGACCTTATTAGTGGCGATACCGATTAAACATTTTTTTTCTGCGTCATGCAGTCATTGCATAGGAAACACGGTTGAGACTTACGTGATGCTGCGAGAAAGCAATTATAGGCTTACTACAATTACCAAACGTCCCAAAATCTTCACAGTCCCTGAAACAATCTGGATCAGTCAGATATTGGTGAAAAGACACGGACCAGAAAAAACAACACACTTGCTATACTGTTCCATATATTTTATTTGAAATAAAATTTGAATGAGTTAAAACGTTCTTTTACCAAAGGTAATTAAAAAGCCAACACGTTTTCAGCCATCAATGGCAAAATCATTTGGTACAGAATTGTGGACACTGAAACAAGCAACACACAATTACGAGCAGTACCGCGATATTGTTTAGGTTTAGCTTTAAGTGGAGGAACGACTGACTGTAACATAAATAAACAAAAAAAGGGAAAACACGTTGGAAGCCATTTCTATGATTTATACATGAGGAGAAGGATATGTATTTACAGGGACAAAACAGAATTCAAATAAAAAAAAAAACAAAATAAAGTGTTGTTCACAGTTGTTTAAACCAAATTAGTGCAATAAATAGATTGTCTATTTGCAAGTTATCATACAGTTAACAAATTAAAAATTAGTTTAAAGAAGAAGATGACTTTTTTCCCCTTTGATTTTCCACAAAGAACTAGGTTGCCAACCCCCCCACCCCCCCCCCTAAAAAAAAAACAAATAAAAAAGAAAAAAAAAACTGTATGTATATACATTATTCACAACGCCCCCCAATTAAGATACATGGTATTCAAAAATAGAATGTGTCAGGCCTGATGGCTAATGTCATAAGTAACAGCAAGTGTTTCAGCAGTATCAACATTTACCACTTTTGTGGTTAGATAAAAAAAGCTGTGTGAGTGTAATCTTGATTGTCTGATTCTGGGCTTTAAAAAATATATCTCAACATAGACTCACCAGAGTTCATAGGTTTTTAAGTTTCAAGTTCATGGCTGTGAGTGATTCTATCTGGGCCCCTTCTCACCATGTTTTGCCAATGGACTGAATGTGCTCTTTGGCTTTCATCCGGAGTGATGCGATGCTGGTGTTCCGGGGGTCTGTATCCTCCAATGATACCTTGTCCATGAAGCCTGCACACTGGTAAGGAGAGGGGGGACAGATACCACTAAGGTGGGACAGCCCGTGGCCCAGTGACTGGGCACTGAGGAAGGGTGGGGGTGTGTAGCTGCCTTGCTGATGACCCATGAATGCAGGTAAAGACTGTAGTGATGTGGACGTCGGAAGAGGCGTGCTGAGCCAGGGCTCCAGGCTGAGGCCAGTGCTGAGGGTTTGAGGAGAAGAGCGACTGAAAGACAGCATGGAGGGTGTAGAATCTTGGAGCTTGATGGAGCTCACTTCCAGCTTCTCTTGGCGACGCCATTTGGCACGGCGGTTCTGGAACCACACCTGAAATCAAACAATATAAACATCATGCTTAAGTTAGAATAACTTAGTTTGGACAGATGATACATTTAAATAATTAAGGTGTTTTGTGTACAACACAAAATGCTTGGTCACAATCTTTTTCTAGTTTAAAGACAAAATTCCTATAGATGAACCGAACTGGCCTCATGCCCAGAATTTGCACAACGCCTGAATGTGTAGAAAGTTTGGCTAAATTGAAGGTTCATCTTTTAACCAATCCCATAATTAAAACCAGACTAAATGATCAAATTACCTACATGAATGTGCAACAGTTTAAACCCTCATAGAAACAAAAAGAGTTTCCTTTATGGACCATAAGCGTTGTCTTAAATAATATTGAATTTGAAAATTAAAAAATCCAGTGAAAATACACTAAGATCCTGTTTAATTAAGTCGACATAAAAATATCAGGTTAAAAAAAACAGGTAAACTTTGATTCATATTCGCGTTAAGACTAAGCTCTACAATCAACCAGAAGCGCACCATCCAGACACAGCTTCTTGAAATGTATTTAAAATAACCGTTTAGGCTGTTTTCAACTTGTTTCCAAGTTAGTAAAGGCCATGCATTCATAGTGATATTCTACGCCTAATAAAATAAACATAGGCTATTGGATTGCGCGCGCACACATCCAAACGCACTGTTTTGATTAATGTTCCGTGGAAAACATGTTTATTTTATTTTTGTATAAACGCATTCACATTTTCCTAACATCTGTACGATTTTATATTACAGCTTGTGACTGGTTAGATTGCTGGTAAAAATCTCATCAGTACCAAGGATGCCTACCTGTACGCGGACCTCCGGCAGGTTGACTTTGAGCGCGAGTTCCTCCCTACTGTATACGTCAGGATAATGTGACTTTTCAAAGGCTCGCTCAAGTTCGTGCAGTTGAAAGGTCGTGAAAGTCGTCCTATTCCGGCGGTGTTTTTTCTTCGGGGTTTCGTCATCTGACAGTTTACCATCTCCATCAGCCAAGGAACTAACAGCGGAACTCGGCCTAGTGGAACAGACACCTGCAGAAAGACATATCAGCAAGGTTAATATGTTTTGAAGCCCATGGACCGACCACTTGTAATTGTTGACACAGTGGCCTACAATTACAAAACGGTATTGGATATGTGAGTCATTCTGCTAATTGTTAACATAGCTAAGAACACACTGGTCTTACGAATTTGGCTGTTAGTCCTATGTCAACGTTTTGTCAGAGTTGACAGAGCGTAGGCTACTCACTTTGAAAAGTTTCTGAGTTGTATTCCTTCCGGAGCGGAGAGACAGCGGCGTGACCCCTGTGCGCGTCCGGAGCAGCTCGTGGAACTCCATTGTAAACGTAGGTAGGATGAAATATATTCCCGTCTTTAAATCCCAAAATGGCCTCGATGCTATGGACCCTGGCAGAGCTGCTGGGACTTCGGACTAACCGTGGAGAGGCTGACAGACTTTCTTCCATTCTGTCGGTCTCACAGTCAGGCAGTCTCATTGAATTGCCGCAGTATAAGAACTAGTAGCTAAAACGCAGCCTACGACGGTCTGACAAGTGTTTCCAGTGACGTTTTTAAAAACTTCTTAACTACAGTTTACCTCCCGTTCTCCCAAGCAAATTACTCAGTGCAGTCTGAACCCGCTGGCAGAACGTCTGGCACCTTCTAGGTCATAGTCTCTGACAGTGGAGATGCTGACTACCCCGGGTGTTTTTAAAGGAGTCCCCTCCTCCCGCCACGGATCACAGGCTTTGTGTGTGTGTGTGTGCGCGCGTGTGTGTGAGCGAGATACATAGAGAGAGAGCTTTACCAATGTACTTGCGTAAAACTTAAAATCATCTTATCATACTCCAGATGTCAGCGCCGCGATGGCCCGTTGCAAATAAGCAGATAGAGTGTTAAACGTGTAAGGTGGACAAAAACAAGAGAATTTTAGTCACTTAAGAACACCAATAGATAGATAGAGGAGATAGACAACAGTGGTCTTTAAAAGCCATTCTGCCTAGCTAAACTAAAAAAAGACATGCTGTTACCATGTAAAATTTCATAATAAGCTAATTAATGGTATAGACAGTATGCTATAACTATTTGCGTACTTTAACATAGATAAGCCTGCATTTTGCTTGTTTTTGGCTAGTTTCAACGGAAAGGCTTAATTCATTCAGATTCGTAAAAGATGTCAAAAACAAAAAGAAAAGACGGGCTTGGCGTTTAATCTGAGCATTTTAGAATGGGGAGTGTAGGCATGATCTCAAGGGTCAGGCACGCGGGGTCTGTAGAGCTACCCTACAATTGAAGCGCAGTTAATTGGAAAAACTTCCTAATTTCTTGAATGTTGAGAGGATGTGCGTAATTACCTCTAAACAAAGATCGACCGCAGTTTGGTAATCCTATGACCACACGCTGCTTAAGGGGATTATGTGTTTCTTCTACAACAGTTTAAACTGATAAATAGCCTACCTTTTAGCTTTCTGCATCAACTCCATGTCGTGGCACTCTGCGTGGTCATTGTCACATTTGTATCGTCGAGCGGTCAGATATGAAAATACTTGACAGTGGAAAGATGGAGTAATGGCTTTTTTAAAGACCACTCGTTAAATAGTTAAATTAAGTTATAAGAAATATATGATAATGTTTATTGTCACAGTGGTGAGAATTAATACGTCCTAAAACATATTTTAAAATAAATGTAATTTGAAGTTGATCCCAATATTGTCACCATCATCAGTAAGAGTATATACTGCTATGCCTTCCAAAATGAACAGAAATATTAAGAAATAAAGAAATGTCAATAGTCAATGTCCTACCTCAGCTATAGAAAACCCTTTTTTGTCTGTGTTGTTTAACCATTAATGACAGAGGAGCAGAAGGAAATAATAATAATTACAGTTTTAAATAATAATAATAAATGTTATGCATACTGCACTTTTCATTGTACATAATCTCAATGTGCATATACAGGATTAAAAAGATAAAGAAAAAAAATATTAAGATGGACCAAGAATCAAAAACCAGGAAAAGAGTATAAAAATCAAATGCTTTACTGAAGAGAAGTGCTTTTAGTCCTCTTTTAAAACTCTCTGTGGATTGTGATGCCTTCAAGGTGTCAGACAATTCCACAGGCGTGGAGCAGCAGCACAGAAAGCCCTGTCGCCCATGCTGCTGAGTCTGGTTCTGGGTATGTGGAGACATTCATTTCAGACTTAATTTCATTTTGTACAGAGGATTTGGCAGTGCTGTATTGGGAAATGATTTCTTCCTGGAGGTGTGGACTCTGCTGAAGTTTAAAACAAGTGTCTCTGCCTTTACCCAATCACTAATGTCTGGTCATGACATTTGCAATTAGCCTGCCCACACACTACAATTCAAATGTAGCACACAAAGTCATCGTCATCACTCAGGAACACTCCCTCTGTTCGCTGATTGGCTATGAAAAATTCTTCCTAATACTGCAATGTCAATAGAAGCACTGCCAGACCCCCTGTACAAACAGACATGAAGTACGAGGGGCTGGCGTACCAGGCTCGTGATGATGATGATGAGCAGGAGACACCCAGGTCAGCCATTTACAGCACACTGTGTATCATATCACTCCCCCATCTTCCATCCTAATATGGGCCAAATGACTTAAGAGTCTGACAGAGCAATTTAACTTGAGTGGATGACAGCTTCAGATGCATTGATCCTATTAGCTGTGTTAATCTTTTTAACTGAAAATCCAAGGCATGTTAAACAGGGGCGAACACATGAAATTCGCAACATTGAGGATTTGTGCGCTCAAAACTAATCAGGCCTTTTACAACTGTTCCACATAATCACCAATTAAACAAAGACCAATTTCTCTCATGTAGGCCAGTTCTTGTATGGTATTTGTAAATCACGTCCTAGAAGTCTAATCTGATTAATTTAGTCTAAACACATGGATGAAGTCCAAGTGAAGTCATCCTTCTGTATAAAGGCCTTTTGAAAATTTACACCCCAAATGCATGTTATTATGATTTCCATCCCCTCACTTTGGATGTTATGCTTGTTTTTTATCATTTGCATAACTGATTACTGTTTGTTTGTTTTGGTTAAGCACTTGCCGCTACTTTCTTTATTTAAAAAGCGTTTTAAAGACTTGTTTTTTTTATGGAGGATGCATACCCCTTATGAATATAACATAGTTTTGGTCTGGTATTCCACATCTATGACTGATTCATTGGAATAATAGGTCATGAGAAGAATTTCTCAAGAAGCATATTTGGCTTTGTTATATTTAGAATGGTGGTATTATATTGGAAACTATTGTCTTTGCTGATAGTGATAAACAAATTAGCATGTCCTTTCATTTATTAATTTCTGAATGTTCATGGAATACATGGACCACATGGTGATTGCCCATGGTAAACCTGCATGTCAGTAGTATGCCACACATAAAGCAACAGGTAGGGAAGCTAAAAGCACCAACATTATACTTTAAAATGAACATCCAAAGGAGATCCATACCTGCTCAAATATGCAAAAAAAATAATAAAGACAGATTCTGATTAAAAATGACAGATATAATATGAATAAACTGTTTTATTAAGTAAAACAATCATTCACTTAGGCCTGCGTGTACATGATTGTATACATGAACACAGTTGCTTTCTTATATACACAAAATGAGTAAAGAATTGCTAGACATACATTTTCCTGTTGGAGCATTCAGCAAAATAACATAAGCTGTTGTGTTGCACTCATTTTCACTAAAATAGCAGGTTTTGTGCCCAGCAGTGATGGTAAAATATGCTGATTAAAATGATGTGTATACTTAGGACAGAACTAATAGTGAAGTTATTTCAGAGAGATACAATGTTAAAAATATATATATTTTATTATTCACCAATGTTTTCCCAAATTTTGTAACTGGACTTGCTTCCTATGGCTCTTGGGTTTAGGTTGTGGAAAGAGATGGAAACGGAGGGAGCAACATCTAAGACATGGTTTATTCATACACTTCATCACATACAAAAATCTATCCCACAGGATAACTGGGGGGTGTAGGTGCACATCAATGGACACAATTCAGAGAGAGGTCATCTCTGGGCAAATTAAGTAGGCTCCGGTGGAATCAGCTATAGGATGCTGACCCACACAGCCAGACAACCACCACTGACCAAAGAAAAGGGGAGAAGAAAAAGCATGTGCCTCTGAACCTGAAGCCTGAGCCTGAGCCAGAATTAATCTTTTTTCCCTCATCATTGCTTACTTTTGTAACTTTTCTTTTTCTTTTGTGACTTTTCTTTTCCCCTCGTTACATGACAGAACATTTCTCCTCAGCCTTGCCCTTCATCTCTGTGAAGGTCGCCGTGGCCTTCTCCTTGATCTGGTCCATGTCCATGTTCTGGATGTTCTGAAACTGGCCCATGATGGAGTCCTTCTCCTCCTCCTCCGTAGCGTCCTCGTCCACCATCTTCAGCAGCTCCTCCGGCACGTCCACGTCGTCGCCCGCCATCTGGAGCATGTTCTCGTCCTGCTCACTCTGTGGATGCGAGGGAGATACATCGCTAGGGGTTACAAACGGCTCGCCACAGCTCAGTTGGCATGGGGTTGCAGCATAGGCATAGCCACTGGTGGGCTGGGGTGGGCCTGTGCCTAACCACTTGTCAATCAGGCTCACCCAATCAGATAGCTCTGTACAAATTTGATTGACTGTTTTAGTAATGAAAATAACCAATGTGTTTTGGGCAAGGCCCACCTGATTTTTTCTGGGCCCACCCATTTTATGATTTCTGCCTACACCTCTGGGTTGCAGTGATGAGCAACTCAGCTTCAGAAGCTACAATTCAGTACCACATGAGGAGTCCACGGGAAGAACGGACAGAGTCACGAAATCACATTTTTCGAGTTACCTCCCCTATTGGTATAGTTGCATTGAAACCCCAGCTTTTAAAAAAGTAAATCCTGTGAATAAATGAGCATGATCTCGAGTAAGAAGCATTTACATTACATTTCCTCAGTTTTTGCATTTTGTGACTGTGCTCGTTTTTCCCGCGGACTCCTCGTATTTGTTCCAGCCATGCACTACATCAGCTGATTCTAATTATCACAGCTGTTCAGCCAGGTGGAGTCGTCAATTACTAAAATCACCTGTATAATGTGCACAGGCCATATGTTCTAGATTGTAACTTTTGAATCCGGGCTGCTCATCACTCATAAGTTGTGGGATAGTCAGCAAAAAGGTTAACTTTCTGACAAGTCAGGGATGAATGGGATGTGGAATGCATTTATGTTACACCAGAATTCATTTTTGTGCTTGTGTTGAATTTCTTTTTGTGTTCCATTTTTATAGCATTGCCCAAGTGAGTAGCAAACTGTATTCAGTTACGAGGGTTAATATGCATTACAACAGAACATAATTTTGTCTTTAATGGAGCCTCATCATCATTCCATTGTTTTGCTGCATGGACCCATTTTGCTGCTGCTCTGCCCTTGTTTCTGTCTCTGGTTTCTTCACACTTGTTTCTTACAAGTTGACAAAACGCCTTTCTAACACATTTGTGCTGAACAAACTGTTGCTTTCCATATGGACATGTTGTTTCATGAGTTTGGATACATCGACTGTGAAAATCATTGGGAAGTCATGTAAATTCTGCGAATGGCTTAGCTGAATGTTAGTTAGAGTTTCTGTTGCCAACCGTTTGAGGCAATACCCAGAGCAACCCAGTAGAAATGTTATCTGTTGTGGTTGGACAGTAGCTTGATGCACACCTGGGTGTGAGAGAAACCCTTTCAGTCTCTTTAGGGGGGTGTCATACTCCACTGCATGTTAAGCTGCTCCTTGTTAACTTAAACTTAAACTATACTTTTACTTAGTGATACAGACAGATTTAAAGTATGCTGGCTATCATTGCCTCAGCAATTACATAGGATATCATCCGCGACTGTGTGATTATACAAGGTACTGATTTTTCCTACTGTTTGATTCCTCATTAAGAAGTCAGTTTAACCTTCGAGAAGCGTTTATTAGTGTAGATATATTCTCAAACTCAGTCTTGTTTCAATTTCATTTTCTTTGTACGACATCAGTCAGTCAGTTAATTTGCAGACCAGAAAGCAGGCTAGACAATAAAGTGAACTTAAACCATACAATTTTACCACTAATCTTCAGAATAAATGTGTTATAAAATGTAATTTAATGAATAATTTGATGAATTCATACCCTATATATTCACAAACATCTCCTTAGACAATGGCAATGATATGACAATAGACAAAGTGGTTACAGGGCGAGCATTAACACACCACTAATACCAGTCTGTGTCTACGCTTAAGCACATG
The DNA here is from genome assembly GCA_027475355.1 of Coilia nasus. Taxonomy (NCBI): domain Eukaryota; kingdom Metazoa; phylum Chordata; class Actinopteri; order Clupeiformes; family Engraulidae; genus Coilia; species Coilia nasus. The sequence continues at coordinate 5,834,356 of CM050209.1, forward strand.
GAAATATCATGTCTTTGCCACTTTCTTTGAAACAGCCGTAAGAAGTGCAGAAATCATGTTGGCTAATCTGTTTGCTATAAGATGACAACTACTAAGACTCACACAACTTTTAAAGGCTGAGGTTTTATGTTGGTCTAGAGAGCTTTAAAGTTTGTAAATTTCTGTTTTGCTTTATTGCATTGCCATTTGTTTAACCGTTTGTCGTTGGTCACTAGCCCTTAAATGTTACTACTTGCTTTTAGAAGTTTACCGTCTAATCAGATGACAACAGATTGTATTTTTATGTTTTCTTGTTATTTTCCATTCATATGAGAATGTTGACGAATTTTCAGAATTCTGTTATTGATTTGTGATAATGATTGGCAACAATATTAATGGAACTAATGACTGAACTTTGACCATAGCAACCACCCTTTCAGAACTTGTAATGTTCGTTTGACCTCTAAGTCAAGCAATTAGAAGACTTAATGTTTGGTGGAAAAAAGCGGTTCTACAAACAAGTCAGTTATTCGAACATTAATTCTGACATAACTAGGGTGTTACCCTAGTAACTTACAATAGTTACAATAGTTTTGTAAACGTGATTTGAGCCCTGAGCAATGAGCAATGTAGCCAAGAGCAATGTAAACTTTATCAGTATCATTATCATTTGTCATTCATTACATTACAAAGCTAAACTAAAATATAGCACCACTATCACAGTCATAAACAAAGATTTTAGGCTGAGATTTCCAGATAGAGTTTGCATTTTCTGTGTTTATTTTGAAATACAGAAACACTTCCAGTTTTAATATTGGCCTACCTTTTGCTCACTCCCCATTCTTTAGTCCTTGTTTTAAATCCAAATGTATTTCACACTGATAGATCCACAATCCGGGCGAATGGTCTGTGTAGGTCTGTAGGTCTGACCAGTGTTCACTGTGCACTGTTGAGCGGTGTGGCAGATGGCCTGAGTAGCCAGGAAAAGCCTAACACTAAGAGCACAGTATGGCACACGCAAAGACCTCGTGATTTAGTTAACTCACTGGTGGGGTGCTAATCTTTTGGTCTTTACAGGTCTCAGGGTTTCCACCCAGGTCTTATGTCCGGTGGAGGCAGAAGTACATCAAGACAGCTGGACAGACGTTTTGCTGCAGGTTGGCGAAGTTTTTTCATTGCTTTTATTTTTCCCTTTTTAAATTTTATCTGTTTTCTCCAAACACTATCTTGCTGTACTTGGATAGTGTATTGCACTTGTGTAGTGTACTGGGTTTGTATAGTGACCATAAAGGCATCTAATCTGAAATACAGTTGTCTTTTTACTTGGCTTCTAGGCATGAAGCATGTTCTGTATTCTGTAGTACTGTATACTGAAAGGCCTTCTTAGGTCTCTTACCTTTGGCAAACGGTATTTATCTCTAAGGCACACCCGCAGCGTTGCCCTTTCTGCCTTCTTGTGTAAGAAGTCTGCATCTCTTTCCATCCTGTAACACACACACACACACACACAAACACACATAGCAGTTACGTGTCATGAAAGAATTAAACACATAAACTCCGAAATAGTTACTTATGAAACTGAGCAACAGGGTCACCAGGAATATCACAGGAATGCCACGCACGATGCAAAACCAACAAAATTTGTGTTGCGTGATTGTTCAGGCCATGCTTCCTGTTTAGAACGGAGCTTGAAACCTCAAGTTCCTAAGGTGATGATACAGGGGGCAGCTTTTTGCTAGGCAACAACATGAATGGCTCCTCATTCTGATGGGATGATTGTAAAAGTTGTATTTATGATCAGTGAAAAAGTGTACAAACAACTTCTGTTAGTAACGTTGGCTAGCATCTTATCATCTTAAATCCCAAATTCGTACCTTTCAAGGGTAACTCAACTGATATATGTCGCTGTTTTTTACTGTAAAAGTTAGATAGCCTGATGTATGAGAGTCTTTCACTCTTGATAGACATACATTTACTTTGCAGTGGGTGAGCACTGAACTTTAACCCTATTGTTTCTGAGTTCCATTTCTGTTTACTGATTGGTTGCTAAAAAATTTCGTCAAGGAAATCCGAAGCCTTGAGAGACTTCCCCAAGGTAGTACTATGGCTGGCGCTAGCCTGGCTAGTAGTTAGCGGCTGTGTGTGACCTCTAGGCCTGCATGTTTCAGATGAGGTGAAGGCCTAAAGTGGTTCAGACTGGTAATCTCATTGTTCATCCAGGGATACACCTGACACCTGAGCACCTGCCACGTGCCTGCTGCCCTGCTGTGCCGTGTGCACATGCAGGCGGGTGACTCTCTCGGTAACGCTTCATTTTAACGGCCCCTTTCACAGTGCATCTACAGTCAGGTCCATAAATATCAGGACATCAACACAATCCTCATGAAAAGTGAGAGGCATACATAGAAACCTTTCACCTGATTTGGGTTTAAAATAAAAGCTGAAAGCCTGCAGTTAAAGCACATCTTTCACATTTAATTTCAAATCTATTGCAGTGGTATTTAGAGTCAAAAAGATGAGAATTGTGTCAATGTCCCAATATTTATGGACCTGACTGTACATGTAACAACATGTAATGTTATGTACTCACACTGTACATATCTAACACTAAACCTAATTCTTACCCTTACCCTAACCCTAAGGTACAGTCGATATGCTTTTCTATGAAAATACTTATTATGTTACATTGTGTGTCTAGATTACACATTAAAAAGGATACACACTTCTCAAAATAAACTACACTGACAGTGGTGGCTAATGGAATTTGCACAGGCACACTACATACACAGAGACACATGCACACGTGCATGCTAACCCAGGCACACAAATAACCACCCACCCATTTACACACAGGCACTTACACACACACATACAAACACACAACTGAAGTGAACAAATTAATTAACATTCATAAACTAAATCAAGATAGACTAAACTGTTAAACAGGCACAGCTTCTATTTCTTGCTTCTAAGTTGAGGAGTATTTTATTTCGGGACATTACTCATATCTATCATTTTACCACTAAAATGAATGTAGAGGATAACTGAAATGACAATATGAACTTTGGGATGCACTCTTTCTGTAGTAATGTAGAACTGGGGCATGTAGTTAGCCAATTAAATTTAAGGATTATGAGTGGAACAGATTTACACAGACAGATTTAGGATTAGGCGAAGATGGTACAACAACAACCTTTCACTGGTAACAATGAAGTCAATGTACTAGTTAGCAATGAACATGCAATATTTTTGACTTGCTTAGTGATTTGTTAAACTAATTTTACTGTTAGTTTTCAGAAATAGAAGTGATAAAGAAGACAGCAAGTATAAATATATATACTTGCTGTATAATTATAATATATACAGCAAGTATATATATATTTTTTTTTTTGAGAATTTATGCCTTACATTGAAAATGATTGTAGGCTAAAGAGTGACAGAAAATGAGTCTGAGTCGTGAAAAGTCAACCTCGAACTTGGGTCCCCAGATTTATGCTATACACACCTTGGCCAACTGCGGAACTTTTTTATAATGAGGAAGCAAGTATAAAATATGTTTTTATTATCATGATTGGTTGTGACGTGGATACTGCCAGGCAGAATGCTGTAAAGAAATGATTTCAAACATGGGGAAAGGCCATGCCACTCCATCGCAGGCCTGCAACACTAATCACATTATGTAACATGCTTCCTGTTAGGTTGGTGCTGGTTTGACCCAAAGTGGTTTATTAACCTACAGACTATCAACACATCTTTAAATGAATCATAATGGCTTCATAATATCTTTACTGTATGAAGCAACATATATAAAGGATCAACATATAACATTCGTAACACGTACCTATGTGTCCATATTGGAACAGGGGCCTTGAGTGTAGTGTTTGTAACTGTTTTAATGGCAAATTAAAGCTCAAGCCCCATTTACGTATTATAAACATGCATATTTAAGTTTATGCTGTTCTACTGATATTATAACAAACAGCAGTATAATTGGATGCATTGCTATGGGATTTTTAGAAACCAAAATTCATTGGTATGATCTTGGACAGAAATGATATGTAGTGTAATTAATTGATATTTGCTTTATGTGATGTATGTGAAATATATCTGTAGCAATAGTGGCAAACAGATCAGACAGTGGACGACAAGCCACTTAAATTCATTTTGGCTGGAACAAGTGATAAAACATTAATAATGGGCCAACACAAAAATCACATGAAACTAAATGTGATTTAGTAAAAGTGATGAATATCACAAAACCTTAAAGCATTTGTCAGTTTTTTTGTTTATTTGTGTTTACTGTTTTCCTTTAAACCTACAGGGCTGTGTTTACCTGGGTTAAGCCCTTGTCTTCAGGGCAGATTAGCTGTGTGTTTCTGTGATGTCTGGTCTCTGATGTTATCAACACTATGATCTTTCTCACTTTCTCACTCTCTGTTAAAGCCCTGACTGGTATTACTTTAAAATAAGGGCAGGACAGGTTGTTCTCCATGTGATTAAAATGTGAAGTATGACACAGCAAGGCCAATATCAAATTCAAATTGACCTACATGTCAATGACCATACAGCACAACTGTGTTTATTGAATGTACAGTACTAGCATGGCCATAAATTCAGAAAAGAAATGAAGAATTTCGGGGTGAAAATATAGACGATTTGGAATATATGGAACATGAAATATGAAATATAGGTTATTGTGAAAAAATGACATGAAAAACATGAATGTGAGATAAAAGCAGATAAATAATATACAACACAAGAGGCCAAGATTAAATGACCATTCTATCTTTGGTTTCAACATATAGTGTCTTTTTAAAAGTTCCAAACTTGACTAAAATTCACTTATTGTTATCAAATGTCCTCTGCCTGTGGATGAAACAGCCATTATAATGCTGCACACTAAATGTCAGATTCATTTCTGAGGGGAATTCATTTCTCTTCTCTGCTGCTTTGCTTATATCCTCTCGCGAAGCTAAAATGGCGGAGCTTTTCTCCTTCTCCCCTTGCTCTACTTACTTCTCCTCCACCAGCTGCTTCTGGTACTCCTCATACTCCTCCCGGGTCATGCCGGCGGCCGCCGCGGGGTCTTTGGGGGTCTCCTCCTCCGCCTTTTCTTCACCCCCCATCATTCCCTTCAGGGGGTTACCCACCATGGACTTGATCAGGAAAGCCATCTTGTTTTGTCCTCTATGGGAATCTGGAGAGATTCAGATGTATAAAATGTGGGATGAAGTAAAAAAAAAAATCCAGTAGTTGTGTTACGGCCTCTGGTTGGGTTTTCTAAGCAGTTGCTGGTTTTTAGGCAGTACACCTTAGTCTGCGTTAAGCAACCTGCTGCCTATCTCTGTTTGTCAAGGGCACTCTGACGACTGTGAGTAGACGCCAAAAAAAGAAAAAACACCACACACAGTTATGCTGTGGCTGTAATCTGGATTAAACCTCCCCGCTCCACTATGCTGAGAGGCAGATGGCCCAGGGCTTGTTTTATTTTTTTTATAAATTTATACTCCCATCCCCAAAAGAGCGGACTGTGTAGTTTCAAACATGAAAATGTGCTCATTTAAAAAGGAAAAAGTTGTGCTTGGCCACTGAAAAGTCACCATGAATATTTTGAGGTTTTGAAAAATAGGTTGTCAAGCTCTTTCCCTTCCCTGTCGCGTCAGAGCCACTTGTTTACGCCCACTCGGCCCTTAATCACATTACCCACAGCAGGGGACAGCCAATGGCTTGCAGTCACATCATCCAGGGATTTCCATTTATACTCCCTAACCGAGAGAGAGAGAGAGAGAGAGAGAGAGAGAGAGCAAGCACGCGTAGGGATTATCCTGCTGGGGCTATATGGCTGTTCCCCTTGGCCATTGTTCATCTCCGTGAGGGGTGATGGAGAGAGTAGAGCAGGGAGGAGCCCACTGTGTCTCCAGCCCTCCTCTGCTGACACGTTAACCTCTGTTGGACCCCAGGCCGCTCCACCCCCCTCCCCCCCTTCCTCAGGCCGCTCTATCCCTCCATCAGGCCCCTCCATCCTAGCCTGGTAAACCAGCCCCTCGTACTTCATTCCAGTTTGTACAGAGGGACAGGCAGTGCTTCCATTGACATTGTTGTCTTAGGAATATTTTTTTGTCTTGCCAATCAGTGAACAGAGGGAGTGTTTGTGAGCGATGACTTTGACTCTGTGTGCTACATTTGAATTGTAGTGCGTAGCAGGCTAATTGCATATGTCACAACCAGTGATTTGGTTAGTGATTAGGTAAAGGCAGAGCCACTTGTTTTAAACTTCAGCAGAGTTCACACCTCCAGGAAGAAATCATTTCGCAATACAGCACTGCCATACCCTCTGTATGTTAGTTAAACCAATGCAAAAAGTGCAAGGTAAACCAACATAAAAACCCATGCAGTAAGAAGCCTAAATATTAAACTTTTTTAAAGTATTTGACGTGATTCTAAGCAGCACATTTTACAGCATACTTGTTCTCTCCTTGCTCACTGGCAGAGGTTCTCATGTGAGCAATCCTGCACAATCTCGATTTAGATTGTTAAATGCAGAGGTGTTAATCCTGGCCTCAGAAAGTAAAATCCCTGCCACATATTTGATCCAACCTTTTTTCTGAACCAGCTGATCCTAATGAGCACACAAACTGAAATCACAGGCAGAAAGAAGACATGGCAAGGTTTTTAAATTCTTGAATTTTTTCTTAAATCCGGACTTACTCCTGTTTAAACGTGCTTGAAGGGGAGAACGTGCTTTTGCATTTAACTGATGAACTGTCCAAACTGGTTTAATTTTTCAGCCTTTGTATTGTAAAGGTATACAATGTTGTTTTCATATAACTATGGAAGATATAAATTTTGTCACCCAGAAATGCTACGTCCTCATTTGAATCCCTTGACATGTTAATGTGAATAATTGCTCTTTGCACTTTGCAACTGAATAACCTAACAGCTCTTCAGTTTATCCACTATGTTTATTACTGTCAGATGATGAATAATTATGACTGGATTATTAATCATCAGTTTATTATTTGCTACACTAACCATCATTATGTTGTTTCAGCCGTGACTTTTGAGGGCCATTTTGTAATCTAAGTAAGTATCAGCTGCTATATCATGCAAAGTTATGTTTTTGCACATTAATGGTGGGTGTAATGGCATTACATCAAATGTGCACATGGATTTGGCCTTCTCCTCTTACCTTTTTCTGCCATGTAACTCAGTGGCTCAGTGGGTGAGGCAGAGAGAGAGAGACAGAGAGAGAAAGGGAGAGAGATAGAGATAGATAGATAGATAGAGATAGAGAGAGAGAGAGAGAGAGAGAGAGAGAGAGAGAGAGAGAGAAGAGAAAAATCTCAAAGTCTGTTCATCATGTGATATTGTGTGACAAAGTGGAGAGTGTAACAGATGTGACAGACTATTTGTGGCAGAGCTAGGCTACGGTATGTAATCCGCAGTGCTGGTAGATGAGGGATTGGAGGGAAGTGGGCAGAGATGGTGATAAAGGCGAGTCAGTCAGTGAATACTGTACTGAACATTTACAGCTAGAGTAAGGATGAAACATAAGACAAATAGGGGTTGTAAGATGGAAAACACTAGACGGATGAAGAGAGCCATTGTGCTGATATTCAGAGAATATACCGATATTCCCTTTATAAAAGCTCATCCACCTCTATCTTTTTTTTTTCATAGAACAAATCTCAAAATATACTCTTTTCATGACCGTGTTAAATGATGCTGCTGCAAGTCTTTAGTGAGACAGAAATAACTTATACTCAGCTCACTGAAAACGGGTTACATGTCGATGTCAGGTTTTTGGTTGGTTAATTTAGATTTTCAGCACATGTATATTCCAGAAATGTTAAAGAAAATCAGCTTCATGGGAAAGGATTGGGAGATGACCTCGGGTCGGATGTAAACTTGGGGGCCCGGTATGGGTATTTTAGGCTGCACCCTAAAAAACTGCACACAGACGTACTTTTTCATGTTTTGGCCGTTATACATAATGTAAAAACACAATGTGGCTCCAAACAACACAGGTCAACAAACATGATTGGTTTGTGATCTGTTTATGCAAATAATTCTTATTTTCAAACATGTCAATCATACAAAAACACACATTCAGAATGTTCGGCCATGACTGTAATCCTTTTTTCAATATGGCTCTCACATACAAGCCTTGTTCACCACAGGTTTCACTGCTGCAGATAGGACAGTGGTTTCAATACAGAAAGCAGAGCTTACTGGAAAAACTGACTCGGGAGGATGAATATCCATTCATTTGATCTCAATATTTGAAAGAATATAATACATCTAATTGTCTGAGAATCCTTAGGATCACACATTCATGTCAAAAAATTACCCATTCACACACTGTGCATTTCAAAGCAAATTAAAACTCAGGATTAAAAAAAAAAGTTTCTTGTCGAAAATACTTCAGTTTTCAAGTACAATAATTTACCATTTATGAAAAAACAAACCAGCAATCAACAAAAAGAAAAAAAAAACATGAACAAAAACAAACAAATGAAAAAAAAAAAAAAAAACTCCCTCATGTCCACAATGTGTGCTTAAATGATAATAGTGAGATGCTGTCAAATATCAAAAGAATTTCTTGGCGGCTGCTTCTTGTTGACTTCTGCAGAAGACATAAGAAAGACAAACCCAAACACTATTATTAGTAAGATGTGTATAACCGTTTTAAACTTAAATGAACCATTTTAAAGTGAAATCTTGGTGTTCTACAGGAACAACATAGTTAAAGTGAGAGGAATGTGTTGTTAAGATGGCTGCCTTAACTATAGAGCACTGGGGGGAAACACTGCAATCTCCTCTTACTTGTACATGACGTATCCAAAGAACAGGAGGGACTGGATGACCACAAACACCACAAAGTGCGAGGTGGACAGGCAGGAGGGCAGTGGGGGCAGCTCTGGACATTTCACCTTCTCACTCGGACCCTGGAGAACACAGGGTAAACATTTAACAAGGTTAGGCACATGCTGTCCCGGGTATAGGCAGAAGATCAATACCAGTGATGGGCTGCCAGGCTGCACAAGATACCATCCAGTACCACATATTTGCTCCAGCCATTCACCAAATCAGCGGATTCACAACTCCTCAGAGAAGGTAGAAGAATTAGTCATTGAGATCACCCCTATTAAGTACACAGGTGAAATCAGGTCATTTGAATATGTTGTATTTGTTTGTAGCTTCTGAATCCAGCTTGTCCACTAACTTACAGTTGTTCTAAATTGCCAGGTCCTTTGAAAATATTTCATCATGGACATATGCTTCTATTTTGGAAATACAACCAGTTCTAAGTTTAAGGTATATGTATATTTCTTTATGTCCATGTGTTTCTAGTTTCGGAGCATAACTATTTTGAGTTTAAAATTAAGTTTTACTGAAGGGGTCCACATTGGTTTTCCATAGCTGACCATAGTTGTGTAACTTAACTGATTTGATCTACCATGCTGCAGAGATCCATTTTGCTGCATCGTTACATGGCTTGACATCACACTTAACAGATGCATTTATCCAAAGCGACTTACAATGGAGGGACAATCAAGGTCAGGCTACACAGGAGAAACCTATGACCAAATCTCCTTACTGAATTTTTTTGGATGATATGCTCAACGTTTCTCTTGACCACGTGCAGGTGTTCTTTGATGTCGTTGAAGTGTTGGATGGTCTCGTAGCTGCTGAGGGCCCCACCTGCAGCATTCTGGACATGCTGAGCTGAGTCCACCTGTTTCAGGGAGGCCGACAGAGAGGTCCTGTGGACAAGTAAAGTAAGACGTCATCATTATAACAATTATTCTCTCCTTGACAATATACAGTAGAAATCAACACAGGGATGATGAACAGAAGCCTGTGCATTGATGTTATTGATAGTATAATAGTTACATTAATAATAACTTCAAGTGATTTACTAACTGGCCTGAAGTTGGTCACTCACACACACAACAGTATGTAATACAGCATATATTATAAGGTACAGTACAATATTTATCCATGCTTAGTTATACATATAGCTACATATAGCTACAGGTTTCTATCCCTTGTTTTTCACAAATGTATCCAAGGGTGTTTAATCAGTATAAGAAACAAGGAATCCTTAAGCTCCTTTTCAAGTTTTGCGAGTGCAATTGCTTATCATATCTGGTGGCATGACAATGCCATGCCGGGTCCTTGTACTGTAAACACACTCAATCTCAATCACATAGATTGTAATTAAAAAAAACATCTGGTGGGCAGTACATAATTAAAAAGCTTTGACGTGCAACATGCTCATTAATCTCTTATTCAACTTGAGGCAAAAGATCAACAAAGGAGCACATGACAGTTGGTGAACTTTCTAAATGTTACATTATATTTAGCTGACACTCACTTATTCTCACACTGACTTATGCGAATCTATTATTCTGCTGGCATTCGGGACTGTCTCGACTGATATTCTGCTGCTATGGCAAAAGAGAGCACTGTGTTCCTAAGCACACCAGTGGTGGTGCTGCTAAGGTGGTGCTGTTGCCCCTAGTGGCCAACCCCTGTCATGGCACACGGAGCATTTCAAACGCTAACCATTCCTTATCCAAATATCACCATGTAGTGACCTTAGCTAGTCTCTTTTGTTTTTTTCTTCACATTTCTTTAAAAAGAATCACCCCTACGTTAAACACACATGATTGCTAACTTAATCATTCTGAAATGTGTAGTTCACCTTTTGCCATGCCCCACCAAAACAATGGACAATTTAAGTTAATACAACCACTCATTTATGCATTAATTAAACACTTGGGCCCTCTTAAAAGAGTTGCTTCCAAGGAAAGTTCTCTGAATACATCTTACACAGAAAAAGTACAATCCTGACATGAACTATAGCTAAGAAGAGTTTAGTGAGTTCATTTACTAAACACTTTCAGATTCTAATCTACCTTAGTCTGTTCAAGTATAGGATGTCTATTAGGCCTCCGAGGATATAAGATTTAATCATTTAAAGATTACCATAACTCAGAATCAAGATCATGATGGCGATTAAATTATATTTTCTGATTACACGCAACCACTGGCATTTTTCCTACCCATCATAGCTGAGATGTAAGGCGATTTCAAAAATTAAATCAAAACAGAAAAATGTTTGACAAATGAAACAAACTGGAGAGACATAAGCAGAAGGTTCCTTGGAGGCCAGCTCAAGCAAGAAAGCAATCAGATGCAGACCATCTGATGCTGCCTACAAAAGATGTATTTAAAGGCCACAGTCTAATCATTTCAGGGCATACAGCACCAAGACGTGTTCTTTTTCTCCCTTGACAAATGCTTGGGCACTGAGGGAGCCAGTGAGAGCAATTGAGAGCAATTTCTGAAATTTGTTTCTCAGAAGGGCAAAAAAGATTATTAGATACAAATCTCTTCAGAGAAACAAAGTGAACATTTGTTAAAGCCTTCATCTAATCTTTATCTAGGAGGAGTGACCCATTTAGCGGGCTAAAGCCTTTTTGATTCCAGAATATTTTTTTCAAGGGGCTGAGATAAGCCAATATCTTAATTCACTTTTCAGAACGAGGGCTAAGGACCCCTTTGCTTTACATAATCTATAGGATAATGCAGATCTGTCATGTATAAGTAAGCCATTGTGGATGAGATTTGGTATCTCAGTGAATTCACAATACCAGGCTGATCAGGCTAAAAGAGCAAGCGCTTGTATCCTGGTTGATAATGAGCATCTCCACTGATTTCATCAAGCAATATTTCCCTTCTGCTTGCAGATTTGAGCCTTTTGCAGATGTCTTTGGGATTAGACTGGCAAATCAGAGGTCAAATGTGTGAAGTTCACAGGTGAACCCTAACATCACTGGATTATTTAATCAAGATTTAGAAAGGAGTAACTCAAGGCATCTGCTGCTGAAGCTCAGAGGTGCAAGAATGTCAAAGTGTTTAAGGATGCTTAATGCCAATACTGCCCCTTGTATCTGCTACAACCATGTCCTAATCTACCATTCTTTGACATAAAGTCATTCTGAGATTTTCAATTATCTGTGCACTACATTTTTACGTGCAATGTATGAGCAGTAATAAACGATTTAAAGAACCATTTTTACTTTGTAATCGACAGTGGTCACGAGCAAATGTTTCCATAAAACATTATGTAAATTGTAAATATGTTCTCTCTGGATGCCCAAACATGCACAAAGCATGCCTAAATCAAACAAAAACTGCCTTGCTTCTCATTATTTATCAGCTACTTATCATATTTATTGTTTTATACCTGACATTTGGTTTTTAAATGACTTCACACACGCATATATACATAGATATATATACAGTATACAACATTTAGGTCAAAGAACTGTAAACAAGGTCTTTAGGAGTCTTATCTTGGCTTCCCCGGAGTGTTTAATACACAAAACTGTCTGATCCACCAACTGTATTATCCAATATAATTTCTATTGTCATCAAATTTTCCAGTCAACTTCTCTAAGTAACATCAAATACAACAATAGCTCCACCAACGAAATATGTTATTGCCGGTAAATCATGAAAACAAGAGCTGACGTCAGAAATACTTCATATTTAATCAGGCTTAGGAAGAGGAGGTCTTCACAGCGGCTTCAAGGTCTCAACACACCATTCAGATTTCTGAGCGGTATTATCTGCTGATCATACCAAACCGTCATTCTCATCTTCACACCATAAGGCTCAGGAAAGAACTATCACCAAAAAAAAAACTAATCATGGGTGTGACGCCCAGCATTAAGCTTAAGTCACCGTGGAAACACCTCATTTCATTTTTTTTAATTATGAATGTAATGCCTTCTAAGGCCACTCTGCATTTGCCACTATATTCTCATGACCAAATGACAGCAAGGGTTTGACAAAGACCCTCGCACCCAAATATGGTTCATGGGGAAGATCAGGGCAGATAAGGTTGCTTTCCCAACGGGGGGCCTTGTTCTGAAATGAAAGGGAGGAGGCTGGAAGTGGGGGAGTTTAAGGTATTACACCAGGAGTCAACCCCCACTCCATGTCAGATGACCCCACGCGGACAAAAATGAGCAAAGAGGCTTGGTAATGGGCCACGCGGCTCCTCACCTCTAAACTGGGTGGTTTACCAGATTTACCAGAGGGTTTACCACCGAGATTGGATGCCTTATTGCCCTGGATTTGCCCAATCATTTGGCAGTGAAATTAGGCCTTCGTGTCTAGGACCATCTGGGCCTCAGTATGTATGCAATCACATATGTATTTATGTGGGAGTGTGTGTGTGTATGTAAGTGTGTGTGTGTGGGGACATACTCACTTCACATCATTTAGGCTGTTGAGAACTTCACGCTGTGTTGCGATAAGGGCATCAATGTCTTGATTAGGAACCTAAAGTAAAAGGACCATGAATCCACAGACCACAGAAATAGATTTTGATTTCTTCAACATCAGTGAGGTGGCAATCAGAACACTATGACTCAACATTTTCTGTGAATGTGTTCACTCCGGCATTTACTATCCAAAGCCTTTGCACACTTAGCCTAGTAAACCAGCCCCTTGTACTTCATTTCATTTTGTACAGAGGGTCTGGCAGTGCTGTACTGAGAAACAAATTCTTCCTGGAGGTGTCGACTCTGCTGAAGTTTAAAACTCTGACTCTGCCTTTACCCAATCGCTAATGTGTGGTCGTCACGTATGCAATTAGCCTACCTACACACTAGAATTTAAATGTAGCACACAAAGTCAATGTCATCACTCACGAACACTCCCCCTGTTCACTGTTGGCTAGGACTGGCTTGTACTTAATACAGCACTGTCAATGGCAGCACGGGCAGACCCTCTGTACAAAATGAAATGAAGTACGAGGGGTTGGTTTACCAGGCTACTGCACAGTGGCATTGGTGCACTGCTTTCCGACATTCTATTAGTCACTATGATTATATTATGGTTAAAGTTTAGTTTTCTTGATGGCCCTTATCAAAATCCACTGTATATCATAATGATCTAACATCAAATCCTTGTAAACATTTGTTGCCCTGCCAGTGGGCAGGGGCAAAAGAAATATTTAAATTTGACACACAATATTGTCAACGCTGATGAGTGGTGGCCTTCAGAGCATTTGCATGCATGTACACACGAGGACAAAATTGTTAGCCCCCCTATGAAATTTTAAGTTTCCTCAAGATTTTCCCAAGTACCTATTCAACAGAGCAAGGAATTTTTAACGCAGCATTTCTGAACATACTATTTTTCGTTAGAAGGACCAAAATACTTATATTTGCACACCAAAACATTGTTATGTAAGAAAATGCTAAAATGACCAGGGACATTACTATCAGCCCCCTTTAAGAAATGACCATTTATTAAGTCATCACACAAGCCACCTTTGTGCAGTGATGTGCTCTACCTTGACAGGTGATGTGCGTAAAGGTGATCAGGTGAAACAGGTGATTTCACTCAGTAATTAAGTTAAATTAAGGTATAAAAGCCTCAGTATGAGTCATTGAGCTGACAGTTGAGAAAGCAACATGCCAAAAACCAAGGAAATCAGTTTGGACCTGAGACAAAGAATTGTTGATGCACATAAAACAGGAGAAGGATATACAAAGCTATCCAAGCGTTTCCAAGTCTCAAGAACTGGAGTGAGAGGCATAATCCAGAAGTTCAAAGATAGCCACACAGTGCAGAACAAGCCTGGCAGAGGTAGGAAGCGAAAGATTTCAAAGACACTGGAAAGAAAACTAGCGAGAGATGTGTCTAAAGACCCCAGAAGTGCCAACACACTGGCGGATGACTTGGCCACATCAGCAATCATAGTCTCTAGGAAGACCATCACTCAAGCTCTGCACAGGAATGGACTGCGAGGTTGCAGACCAAGAAAAACTCCACTTATGAAGAAAAGACACTGTCAAGCCAGACTTAAGTATGCTCGGGACAACCTAGAGAAAGAATATTCATACTGGAAGCGTGTCTTATGGTCTGATGAGACTCAACTACAGCTCTTTAGCCAGAGAGACACTGCTTACGTTTGGAGAAAAAAGGGAGAGGCATTAAACCCAAAGAGCACCGTCCCCACAGTGAAACACGGTGGTGGGAGTATTATGCTGTGGGGATGTTTCAGTGCATCTGGAACTGGAAACCTTGTCAAGGTGGAAGGGATCATGAATAAAGAAAAATATGTGGATATTTTGAAGGAAAACCTTAAGCAGTCAGCAGTGAAACTGGGTCTGAGTCGTCGCTTCATCTTCCAACATGACAATGACCCTAAGCATACGTCTCACTTGGTGAAGAACTATCTGCAGACGAACAAGGTAAATGTCATTGAATGGCCTGCACAAAGCCCCGACTTAAATCCAATAGAAAATATGTGGGGTGACCTGAAGAAAAATGTCCATGCCAGAAAACCATCAAATCTGGAGGAACTTGAGAGATTTGCCAAGGAGGAATGGGCCAGGATTCCTCAAATGAAGTGCCAGAGACTTGTTGAAGGTTACAACAAACGACTGCAGGAAGTTATCCAGCGAAAAGGGTACACCACTGACTATTAGAATGTGGGGGGCTAATAATTTTGACCCTGGTGGTTTTTGTGTTTTGTGAATTTTTTTAATTTCTGTGTGGAAAATCAAATAATGTAAGCACCCAAAATAAAACTACGGTGTCTAAAAAAGCTTTTTTTTGCTCTGGTTAAAAGCACTTTTGAAATACTTTTAAAACAATGACTATTTTGTAGGGGGGCTAATAATTTTGTCCTCGTGTGTATACATGCGCATGTGTGTGTGTGTGTGTGTGTGTGTGTGTGTGTCTGTGTGTGCACACAGTCCATACCTGGCCGGACTGGGCGCCGCGTTTGGAGACCTCTTCGGTGATGACAGACACGTAGCGCCTCTGCTCGTCCAGGATCATGGCCAGCTGCCTGTTCAGCTGCTTGATCTCCAGGTGGATGCGGTTCTGGCCCTCGAACACCTGCCGGATCTCACGGTCATTCACACTCTCGTACAGGTCCTCAACTGGGGACAAAGACAGGAGGGAAGCCTCAGCCCGGTGGCATCATAGGGAACACTAAATGATTGTGATGACGTATCTGTACTGACTACGGCCAAATCCAAAATGTTCACTCAGTCACTTAGAGAGAGAGAGAGGGAGAGAAAAAGAGAGGGTGTGTGAGAGAGATACATAATAAAAGAGAGAGAGAGAGAGAGGGAGAGAGACAGACAAAAAGAGAGAGAAAGAGAGGGAGAGAGAGATACAAGAGACATAGCAAGAGAGATATCCAGAGAGTAGAGCGACTGACTGGGTTGTCCCTGCACGTCAGGGTGCTCCTTCTGGAACTCCTCCTTCTTCTTGTCCAGCTCCTGCTGGAAGTTCAGGAACTCCTCCTGGTACTTGTCCTTCTCCTCCTTAGGGATCTCCTGTTCCACTTGAGGCTTCAACCGAGACAGGGGGAACAAAAGCAAGCACCAAACTTTAATGGCTGCACGAGTTTTACGCAAACCCCTACCTCAACCACACACACTTAAACACAAGCATACACAGACACACATATAAACACACACACGCACTTACACACAATTACACATATAAACATACAATCACACACATCTACTTTCTTCATCCTGATGAGCAAGTACAAAATCTGGCAACCTGATTGTGATACTGATGCTACACAAAACAGAGACTAACCGGTTCTTGTCCAGGCTCAGTTAGTCGGAACGTAAGGAAAGACAGAACATCATGGTCATCTGGAACACAAAAAATAAAATCAAAATAGGGTTAGCAGAGGATAGTGTATTCAATATAAGACAACAGCCACATATTACGTACAGCAAGCGGTAGTACTTTACATTTTTAACCCCAATACTATTATCCATCTCGTTTTTGGTCATTTTTATCTCATTTTTCTCTCTGTTTTTATGTATGCTTTGGGTAACCTTAAGCTGATGTATGAATGTGCATAATGAGTTACTGTTGAAACAAAACTATTTAATGTAAAGAATACTTAACTAAGCAGTTTTCTGTCAAAGATAATAATCAATCAATCAATTAATCCATCCATCCATCCATCCATCCATCCATCCATCTATCCATCCATCTATCTATCTATCCATCCCACCTGCTAAACCTCCAGTAGCTGCAGAGATGCCAAAGTAGCCCTCCACTGGGATGACCATGTTCTCCACTCGAGTACAGAACTCGTAGTCGTCCTTGTTCGGGGTGAAACCGTTATTGATCATGATCTGAAAAGAAGAAATTGCCTCATTAAAAAAAAAAAAACGTCATAGCTTCTTGTACTTAATCAATCAAGTAACGTTGTTGAAAAGAAAAGGCTTGCGAAATGTCTTTTTCTCTTGGATTAGTTATTCAATGATATGGACGCCCTCTTGAGCTATTATACAGTTTGTGAAGGTCCAGTTCATTAACTGTGTTTCACATCGGCACCTGACCTATTCAGTTCAAAGGTTTTACTTCAATATCATCTGTAAATTGGACTTGAATTAATAAGGTAGCAATCATTACCGTTAAGGTCTTCTTATAGTAGGTGATTTTGGCACGGACTGGATAGGGTTTGTTTCGGAAGTCCCTTAGGCATGTGCCCAAGGACTGAGTTGTCCCATCACTGCAAAAAACACATCAAATAATAACAATAATAGTTTGTTTATTATTATTATTATATTGCAATTATCTGTCCTAACAACACAAATCTGATGACTATTTCAATATCCCATCAATTTACATTTAGGAGTGACGCTGCTTTTCAGGAAATAGTAGCCTATAGTCATTAAGTTGTTGCTTTTTAATTGAAAGTTGTGAGAAGTTGTGTAAAAAAGGATGTCAACATATTCACAGTCAGGGAAATCTCTAACAGCACTGGTGCCTACAGCAGGGCAGTGGAAGTGATTTAATGCTTTCACTGCCTCATGCAGATTAGGCCAAACACAGGATTATTCTCCCTCCCTCACCAGATATAATCATATTTTCTAATCTTCTTTAAGTTGTGAAAATTACTGTGATGATGTCATCAAGGAGGAAAGCTTTACTTACTTCTGATGGTCGTAAACAAGGTTTCCATTGTTGCCGACGACAATGACAGCCGGGTTATTTTTCTAAATGTCATTGTCACAAAAGACAGAGAGAGAGAGGAAAATTAATCTCGATTTATTTACTCACCTTTATCAGACTGAGGGGATGATTAAGATTATATGCAGTGACCTTCCTTTGCATTGTTTACATCAATAATGCCCTATAATCATATTGTGTTTTGACTATACTTTGTCTAAAAGATAAACATTCAGCATTTTGCCAAACACATTAATAAACCAGACAACTGTACACAAATAAACAACCCTCTACCCATCAAAATCAAAAAACCTAAATCTGAGAAAGAGCTGGTTACCTTTCCATCGTTGTCAAAGGAGTCGAAGAAGATGCCTATTCCGTTCCACTGGTCGGCTGCACCGTATACGGGCCCCGTCAAGCCCTGGCCTGCTGTGTACCACACCGCCTGGTTGGATAGACATGTGGGCACATGCGCACACACTTTAGCACACAGCCAGCAATATCAAATCGAGGCTCTTGCATAAGTGCAAGTTAACATTCTTCTTTTTTTTCAAACCATAAATTCTCTGTCTTAGTAGCAAGCTTAACCATAAAGGTGCACACTGCCCTAAGAAACACCAACAAATATTGATATACAGCTCTGGAAAAAAATAAGAAATCACTGCAAATTTTCCTAAAATCAGCATCTCTACATGTATGATCACCATTCCTTTTCAGTGTCAGTTGAATTTGGAATTTGGGACAAATGTTGTCAGTAGTTTACAGAAAAAAACAAAAATGCTCACTTTAATCACACATATACGTATAAATAGTTAAATCAGAGAAACTGATAATTTCACAGTGGTCTCCAGAGCTGTATATTTTACTCTGATTTGATTCGCTGTCACAGATTTTAAAATGGTGGTCACAGAGATATCCATTAAATCGATTTGACCTTTGTACGTCTGAAATATTCTGAGTTGCGTACAGTTGCTCTCACTGCTCAAAGTGCGAGTTTGTGCCGATAAAACAACTGATATATTGATTTAACAGTGACTAATCCACTTTGTGTACTGGGTCTGAACATTCAGCTGTAAGGGTGTGAGTGTTTTAGCACTCAATCAAAAAAGAATGAATTCTACAACATTACATTACACTTAGCTGACGCTGTCATCAAGAGCGATTTACAATTATTTAGGTAGAGGGTTTCAGTTATATTCCCTGGAGCAATGTGGGGTTAGATGCCTTGCTTAAGGGCACTTTAGCCATAGATGAGGGTGCAGGAGAGCACTAGATATTTACTCCCCCACCCCCATTCTTCCTACTGGAACAGGATTCAAACCTGCTACCCTCCGACTAACTCTCTAACCCTTAGGCCACAACAATGTAAGATGCTTGCTGGGTACACACCAGACCGTCCGCTCCCATCCTCCCCCGGCCAGATACGCGGAAGGTGACCTCGGCCTCCCAGTGCTCGAACTTGATAGTGTTCTTGGTCCACACCGAGCCCTTCTGGCTCCGCAGGGATGGCGTGATACGGATCTGATCTGAGCTGGGGATAGCATCTGGACGCACAGAGAAGCAGGGAGGCAGACGTGAGCCGATCTCATAGAACATCCTCACTAACTCGGGCATGCTTGCTTGTTTGTTCGTTTAATTTAATGCCATATTAGCAACTGTGGCTATTTCATGGCCAAAACAAGAATTAAAAACAATAGTAAAAATGAAAATAAAAAAACAAATCATTTAAACATGTTTGTTTTAAATCTATGATGTTTAAAACTCTCTTTAAAAAAATAAAACTTTCAAAAGTTGGATCTTATTAACATCAACTAGCCTACAGTACTATAATAACAATGTCTTTTGGTTAGCAGAGGCAAGCCTGGGGTTTATGTTGGCAAACCAAACACATATAAGGGACTTTAAGTGGATATTTTCTCTACTGATGTTTATTATTTGCATGCACTAAAATTCATTACTATGCTTCAGTAATCCAAAACACATAGTCTTCGTTGTATTCCTTACGCACTATACAGACTCTATAGGAAATGTGCTGTCATTGGTCAGCTTGCCCACTCTATTCTGATTGGTCATGACAGCCGTCGTCTCTTCCTACTGAAAGATTCAAAATGAAGGTCTACTCTGATTTGACTGAAAACACACATGCTTTACTGTATGTGATTTCTTGTGTGTTGTTTCTTTAATGCTAAAAAATATACACACTATATAACAGCTGAAGTACAAAGTCATTGCTTTGTACCAGAGGAAAAAAGCAAGGAAAACAGATTAAATGGCACTGATGCACTTGGAAGCAGAAGACTGGTTATTGTGAAATTCATTTACACCTCTGGCATATATTTTTCGGGTTTATGTTTGCATACCGATTACACACACACAAAGCTGCACTACGTGCACTACATTAAGGTCTTTCCACTCCTGAAATATGGACTTACTTTGGCATTAGATAACTAGATAATGAAACCTGAGGCCATAGACCAAGCTTCACGGTAGTTTGGAGGACTTAACCCAAATAACTGCACTAAAACTACATGTGATCTCGCAAAAGGACCAAGAAAGAAATAAGTACAACTATGCATTAGGCCTAGTTACAGGTTCACAATGACTGGGTCAATGCCTAAAAAAAATAAATAAACTGGACACGTTCCAAAATGTCACAGATTTATTTGCAAATCTGTGACCACCCTGTCTCATGATATGAGAGTAAGACTTTATTAGACTGTGGGATAAAATAGTAAATCAGGATATTTAGAGTCCAGTAAGAGAGACAGCATAGGCCTAACTCCAGGCTGTAATCAAACTGCATTTCCATACAACCCTTTGCACAGCTGAGCCTGGACACTCGCTATTTGAAATAGAAGTTTCACCGAGAGTTTGCAAATGTGGGCCAAGGTCATTTAGTCCTTTGCATGCAATAGTAAAGCAAGACAAGCACAGTCTGTAGCTCTGTCAGACTTAACAGCTGTAAACATATTAGAGTTTCGAGCTTCTGTAAACTACATTTCCCAGAGTCACTGACAGCTAATAGAGAGAGGGTGACTTGATTTGATTTGGCAAGAGATAGCATGCACTCTAGATTCTATCACACACCATAAACCCAAAACCACAGCAGCCTGTTAAGACACGTCTCTGTCTACGATGATTGCATCTGCATATCTATGAGCTTACTGGCAAGTGGGCTAATTTGATCATCATCTGAAAATATGCCCAAGACAGCACTCAAACAAGACATTTAGCTTCAAGATATCTTTATCTGTTCAATGTTGCAAGCCCGGAATGTCAAGCATTAGTCAGACATAACGGTGACAGAGACCGGTTTGGCTAGCTGACACAAACTTACTTCCAGTGTGAACCCAAAAGGGTACGCTGCCGTCGCTTTGAGACAAGTGCGGTCCTTTGAAACTATACTTGTATTCAAACCGTCGATGCGGCGTGTCTCCACCTGTCGAACTACCTGCAACGATTTCGGCATAAATAGAACGTAACAATATAGATACTATTAATAAATACACATCAGCAGTCAGGCACTTGACTATGGACACCGCCATCTTTCAGTTGCACTGCTGACGTAGCGTTGAGTCGAGAGGATGACGGGAATGCCTGTAGGGCCAACAGGGCGCTTTCTGATTGGGTGAAAATCTGACAGCGACTGTGTGTGTGTGTGTGTGTGAGAGAGAGAGAGCGGGTGTAATGTCTCACATCCACGTCAACTTACCGACTCTATATTTATTTATTTATTTATTTATCTATTTAACTTATGACTGATTACGTTTTGAAACAAACAAACAAGTCTATGCACAGCCTAAAGCCTATAGACTACATTCACTACAAAGAAAACAGATATAAAATCTATATTATCTATATCTATATATCTATATATCTATATATAAAGACAAAATCTATAAAGCAAAATATAAAATGCATAGTTCAATCACAAATCTATATATATATACAGTAGGTATAGACAAAGAAAAAACAGCTGCAGCAGTTTGGACAGTTGGAAAGCATCTGATTGTCCTGTGGTTTTTAAGACTGGAATGTTTCTATAGCCTAAGTCACATAAGGTCTTCCATCATCACTCTGACCCTGTGTGTCAGGTAAGACCAAAGCCTTCATCACTCTACTCAAAGGGTTGTGGCTTTGGAAGCAAAGACATTTCTTTTTTCTCTCTCCACAGTTTGATTAGTGGCTTTCTTCTCCTGCTTGTGACCCTGTAATTTTTGTCTAAATGAGCCATTTTCACCAACACAGTCGAGTCAGACCAAAGCAATGCATGCTTTTCAATGCAAGGTTCAGATTATATGATCCCTGGAGGTGTCTCCTTCATGGCAGGGCCTCCAAGTCCCCAGTGGGTGGTGGGGGCTCATGACAATCCCCCTGCCAATCACTTTCTAGGCCCCTGGAGAGGGCGCTTAATAGGAGATACCCCCAGCACCCTGGTCCTGCTGGGGTCAGACACTAGGCTAATTCTAAGCACTTCCCTATGGGCATGTTTGGCATTAAGGAAATGGGGGTTGCTTGGTGAAAAACAAATAACTTTCCCTTTTTAACCATATGCCTGTAACTCAGGAAACCCAGCACTGCTCTACCCAAAATGTCAAAGTTAGTTCTAAATCAAATCAAGTTCCATATCTTCCAAAACCCAAATGCATACCCACAATTTCAACATCTCACAGTGAACTACCTTGTGCGACAGTGGATAGTCTTTATGAAGGTGTATTAATAATAACATTAAAATATTATTTAAATATTTGCCTTTTCTGTAGTATTTCTGCTTTGACCTGCCAGTTCTTGGCATTTTCCACAGAAGTGTGTTCTGTGAAGAGACAATTGTGTGTTAGCATAGTCTCAACCTGACATAGAGTGGTAACTGAGGTCTCTCTGTCTTTGTGTGGAGTTCATTAGGAAGTTAATTGTCACGGTTTGTAGGAAGTGCGGCATTTAAATGACAAAAGAGATGCAAATAGCACCCCCCAGGATCAAGACAATGGGACCTGTTGGACACCAATGGATCATTTAGGAACTGAATGCAACGACAAATTAGTCAGGACAAATATTTGGCTTGTCAATTAGGCAGCACTGGTGCAGAAAAGGTCACACTATGTTATGTATTCATGTCTTCAAAAAATGGGATGGAAAATGGAAAAGGGCACTCAGTAATAAAAATATAAATGAAGAACTCTAATACGTTGTCCTCCTCGGACACGCGTGTTCATGAGGCCTCATGTGGATGCATTTTTCTTTGTTTTCTGAGTGTGTGTGCATGGCAGCATATCGTAATCGGGCCCCCGTTTGGTAAGACTACTGTGGGGGCTTTGGGTCAATTGAGGCTGCCTGCCTGGACACATTTGCTGGGGCTTTCCTCAGCCACAGCGCCTGGCGTTTGCACAACAAAACCAGCACAATGGCCAACAGCATGGGAGGAAAGTGCTGTCAAGGAAATAGCATATCCCCTAACCCGCAGTGAAAGGCGCTTAGTCACCATTGCAATCACGGCCTTCCCATGAAAAGAGATTACACATGGTGTGTTTATCTTTGTTTTGGTGACAGAAAGCCCTGTCCCCTTTGCGAATGGGTATCTGTTCTGTTTAAACAAGGTGAATAGGTGTTTGTGTTTATGCATTATCTCATTAGCCTCTTATTCAAACATATGTGTGTACTGAAGTGCATGTTGATATTATTGTATACATCGTAACTCAACTTTACCTGAATTTGCCACAATGGCCAGATAGTTTTGCAGCATCACATCAGAAAACTGGCCTACACAAAATACAAGGATACAAAAAGTAAACTTATAGGTGTCTGTGCAGACAACATAATATCTAATACACAATTAAACACATATACAAATTCAGCTAACGATACAAAATATGGTATAGGTTAACATAAATAGGTAAGTACATAATAAATGACATTTTAGTTATACACGTATTCCACCATTTATTTTCAACACAAGTTGACATTTCTGTTCTCTGTCTGCTCTGCCAAGTACCTCTAAACTGTGTGATAAGCATGGTGCATGGTTGTCTGTATGTAATGAAGATTTAATGAGCTGGTTGGCTGTGTGTTCAGATAAATATTTAAGGATAAGAGAGAGAGAGAAAGAGAGAGAGTGTGTGTGCGCATAGTGAGTATGTGTGAGTGTGTGTGTGTGTGTGTGTGTGTGTGTGTGTGTGTGTGTGTGTGTGTGTGTGTGTGTGTGTGTGTTAGTGCATTGTGTGTGCATATAGTAAGTATGTGTGAGACTGTGAGTGTGAGTGTGTGTGTGTGTGTGTGTGTGTGTGTGTGTGTGTGTGTGTGTGTGTGTGTGTGTGTGTGTGTGTGTGTGTGTGTTGTGTGTGTGTGCCTGTGTGTCTGTACTGTATGTGTGTGGGCACATGCGGTCCAGTCCCCCATACAATGGCTGGCACATAAAGCTAACATGTGCTGCACTGTTTGTGTTGTGTGGGAGAGGCCTCAAACAGGCCGGCTAGAGTGGGCCAACATGGGACCCCTCCTGGCCATGTGCATAGTGCATGCTCATTGTGTGGCAGCCCCTAAAGCGCATTCATCAGTGGAGCAGTCCTATCTCATTATTAAAAGACACACTGAAAAACCAAGGAGCCCAACAATGCAGAAAGGATTCCTTTATCCTAACAAGTGCTCAACCTTTCTCCCACCTCTGCGTCACCCCCCGACACACACCCCTCCCCACACACACACACTCCTTTTCAGATACCTGCACGTAAAAAGTGAAAAGATGGACCCAACAAAGGGATATCCTCAACTTTCTTTTCCTCTCCTCTGTGAAAAAGGGCCCATTTTAAAAGCTCTATTTGTCCAAAGGCTCTCATTAACTCTCCTCATGCTGTCCTCCCTGGGCTGGCCACCGCTTAAGCACTGCGGTTTGTAAAAAAGCTACCAATTAGTCCCTCATCAGCTCCAATTAGGGGAGACAAAACCTGTGTAAAGATAACTCGATGAGAGGGAGCGAGAGGGGGGGACACAACACAGTGTAATCACTTAAGAACCAGGGGGCCATTCAGGGGCGCTCGCTGCAGTGTAGCCCCCATTCATGTCGGGAAACCCTTGTTGGACTCTCTCAATTCCCTCCCCCTCCACCACTCTTGTACCCCCCTGCCACCTCCAACCTTCCTTTTTCAAGGGCCTAGTGCTGTTGTGCCTGGGGTTGGGGGGTGGGGTGGGGGTCGGCCTCCCAGGAGACATGGGGAGAGGGTTTTCGAGGTGGGGGTGAGGGGTGAGGGGGGTTGAGGGGGTCATTCACTGTTTTACCTGTTTTGCCGCACATAAAGACCTCGAGTCGCAGACAATCGACCATTGTCCCCACAATGCTTCCTTAAACTTAGGCCCAAACAAGGGCCAGCTTTCACCAGTTTTCAGACCAGAAAGAGAATGGAGCAGACGTGAAAAAAAAAGTTGAAGGGGGTGGCCCTCGCCTCATTAAAACTGAATTTGTACTGTCCTGTAATTACATGGGAGGGCAACAATGTATTTTTTTTCAACCCAGTGAAGATTTTTGGGGCAGTTAATTTGGTGCTTGCACTTAATCTCTTAAAAGCATTAATTAGTGGGGAGTGAAACCCTAATTTCCTCTGTGGTGTTGTCTCCTCATACGCCATCCCCAAACATCCATGTTTCATCCAAACCTCAATGAGCTTCGCTAATAAAATTACATCATGAATGTATTTCTTCCAGCACAGTGGCTCATTCAGCATTAGTTTTAGACCGTACGAGGGAGGGAGGGAGGGATGGGTGTTTTGTCTCCCCCATGCTTTCACTTGTAGCGGGCAGTTCTAAATAATAAGAGAGATTGCCAGTGAGATATAATTAGGGACAAGAGGCACTTCAGCAAATATTTGAAATATTTTAAGACTGGCTAAACTACACTGTCCATTAATTACTTCCAGATGGGATTTTCACAGAAATGTTCTGACCAACATGTTCTCCTCCCCTCCCTGTCTCTATCCCTCACTCTCTCTATCTCTCTCTGTCTCATTCTGCCACTCTTTCTTTTATTTTGAGGTCTCTTTAATCTGATGTAAATTATGACACTTCACTGAACTCCCATGACCTTAAAAATCTGGTCTATAAAAATGACCCCTTTGTGAGATTAAATGAACAACATGTAAATAATGTACTATTTAATTAATCAGTGTCCTGACAAATATCTTGGTTTAGTAAGAATACATGGCGACCTTGTGGGACACATCAAAGACACAACACAATACATGAGGGTTTGACCTTCAGAAGTGCTAAGAGTGGTTCTTCAGCATTTCTAGAGTATTATCCTCAAGAACAGAAAGATTCACACAGATCATCTGGGCAACTTTTTTGCTCAGAATAGGGATCTGCTGGTGTCGACTGACCTGTTTAAACAAATGAAGAAGAAGATGTCCTGCATGACAGCATAGAAATGTCAAAACGTCTGGCTTGCAAAATCTGTCCATGACATAATACATCATGCTTTCCCCCTTTTTAAAACAAAATGTTATGCACATACCTGTTTTTAAAATTGTTATTGTCACAGTGTTTGGCTTCAGAATTCCAACTGGCTTTTAAATAAATAAAAGTTGTACGACTCTTCCACACTAATCTGATTACAGTAAAAACACACAAAGTTCTCCACCTTTTGGGTACACGGTATTTTGATGAACAAAGTAAGTGCTTTGCAAAAACTTCACGTTCTTGGAATTGCAATGTGCAACAAAGTTTTGTGATAGAATAGTCAGACAGAGAGAGAGAGAGAGAGAGAGAGAGAGAGAGAGAGTACAAACCAGGCCTTTTACACGCTTATGCCTTAACAATTCCTGTGTTATGCTGGTTGTATTTTGGGAGGTGAACCTTCATCTGACACAGCATGATGCTGCCACCACTATGCCTTACTGATAAGATGGGTACTGGGTAGGTCTCTTCTGGGCAAAACGTTTTGAGGAGAGTGGGTGTCTTGTTGAACAAAGTGGGTGACCTGATCAATGCTTTTCCACTCACAAGGAAGCTTTTTAAAACATTGTTTTAGCCTTTTTGTTAGGTAGGACAGTGAACATTTGGTAAATGGTGGATTGCATTTATATAGTGCAATCCTATACTTGACAGAGTACCCATAGTACTTTACATTGAATGTCTCACATTCAACCATTCACGTATACCCATTGCAAAGGCTGCCATGCAAGGCACCAATCAGCACCCCAGGAGCAGCATGGGGTTCATTGTCTTGCTCAAGGACATTTCAACCAAGCCAGGAGAAGGTGGAATCAAACCAGGACCCTTTGGTTGCTGGACAACTCCTCTACCTACTGCGCCACTGTCGTTCCCATTTGGACAGGGAATGACTGGGGAGAGAGAGAGGGGGAAGAATCAGGCGAAGACCTCGAGCCAGACTCAAATCCAGGTCCCTGAATTACGGTATGCGTACCTCAACCGGGCAACTTTTTGAGCAATATTGCCCTGCAGTGTTACTAACTGGTGTTGTTTCAGCACGTTCCCACTGCTATTAAGCAACATACATTTATCAGGGCAACTTCAAACACCAGCACGCAACTTGCGATTATCCAATCAGAATTTTAGAAGTGTACCATATTGTTGCCTGGAAATATTGCTTCTTTAAGGTGATGATACTGGGCAGCAACATAAAAGACTCCTAATATTCTGACTGGATGATAGTGACAAGTTCTGTGCTGATAACTTAAGTTTCTCTGATAGAAATGTGTGGCCCAACAGCAGTGGGAAAGTGCCCAAACAGCATGCGGTAGTAAAGTTACCTGGCAATATTGTTCAAAAAGTTGCCTAGTGTATCTTCATCTTAACATTGCTGCTGTGCCCTAGGCCCAGAGTAGCCTTGTAAACCAGCTCCTCATACTTCATTTCATTTTGTACAGAGGGTCTGGCAGTGCTGTATTGAGAAGTGATTTCTTCCTGGAGATGTGGACTCCGCTGAAGTTTAAAACAAGTGACTCTGTCTTTACCCAATTGCTAACATCTAGTTGTCACGTATGCAATTAGCCTGCCTACGCACTACAATTCAAATGTAACAATGTCAACGTCATTGCTCACAAACACTCCCTTTCTTCGCTGATTGGCTAGGATTGGCTGGTGTCTAATACAGCAATGTCAATGGCAGCACGGCCAGAACCTCTGTACAAAATAAAATGAAGTACGAGGGGCTGGTTTACCAGGCTAGGTCCAGAATGTGTGTGGTGCAAGAGCATCCCCTAATGAAAGGTCGCTCAAGCTCTTTGACCTCTGTTTTTTTTTAAAGCGGGACACCCTGTGGTGCTTCGCTCGGCATGCAGAATTAACCTGACAGCATTGGCTGCACTAGGAGAAGAAATCATAAATGGAGACAAAAGAAGGGAGATGGATGGAGGGGCTGCTAGTGATCCACTGAGAGATGGAGCAGGAGAACTGTAAGGTCAGTGGTCTGAACTGGAATGGTAGAGAGTTGCTGTCCCTTGCCTCTCTCTGACTGAAGAGGATGCCACATGGTTAAAAAGAGACTTAAAAGGTTTGCATACACTGCCATCTTGTGGTCATATGGTAAAGTGCAGTGGTTGACCAGACAAACGTCATATTTGCACACATCAATAATAACATGTTACATGTAAGACTATCATGTAAAGGTGTATGTAATTAGGCATTTAAAAAGAATGTCATAATCTTCATTGTGGATTTCAGAAATATTATGTGGCTTCAACCACTTAGCATTTTTACTACACTAGTACAGTATGATGTGAGCAGCTTTATATTGACAAAACAGGTCTGCAAAAGATTAGTAGGGTAGAATTATAAGACACATATTATTCTTCTTTTATTAATGGGCCTGTACTGCACAAAGCCAAATTTAGCAACAACTGGGCTTACACTCTGATGCTGCACACACTTCCTAGATATGTATTCCGTTATAAAATACTTTTTTATTCATATTCTAATAATGCATTACTGAAGAACACTTTCACATTTCTGTGATATTTTCACAGTGTGATTTTTGAGCTCAACAGCTGATTAGTAACAGTCCTTCCTTCTGTGTGCTTGTAACCATGTGTTAATGAGCTTAAAATGATTGTAGTGCTATGAAAGCCATAGAATTTAGCTGAACTAAAGGATAGAATACTTCACGTTTAACTTTTTTAACGTAACCTTTAAAATAATTATGCGCCTGGTACAATGTTACCCACTAAAGCATGCGGATCAAAGAAAGGAGCTACACTTGACTCATCTCTTGACTCAAGATGTCTTTCTAGAGTAAAAATTAAATCCTCCCAAATGACTTAAGTTATCATTGTCAAGTACTGGATTAGTAAAAGACAGAAAACTGTGAAATAGTCTTGTTAAGTATTTAAAAAAAATTACACTTGACATTAAACCAGCATTTATTGCAAAAGTGGAGATTGTGGGGTTAATCATTCATAATGGCTCGTAAATATATATATTATAAGTTGTATTACATGTATTTTTTAGCAATGACCTAAGTCCGCCTGACAAGTAGGTCTAGCTACAAAAGTTAAAAGCTGCTTCACCTCTCACCCCAAGCCCAGAGTCCAGATTAACCCTTGCTCCTGCACATGTGCGCGAGTGAGAAATTGTCTGCCTGTTTTTGCTTTGACTTACAATGTTCGCAGTGCAAAATGAGATGACAGTCTGTTACCACTAGACACCATCAGACAGGTTTCACTCCTGGTCAATACGCTGAACTTTTCACAGTCACCACTAGTTTATCTATGACCTATTTGTCACTGCTGCCAAAAGGTTACACCAGAGCATGCAGTCTGACTACCAGAGAGTGTAATGTTTCTGTAATGTTATATTCATGTATGTATAACAGAAATCACACACAACCCTTATCAAGGTTTCAGTTCAACTATAAGGTTTTGGTTATATAAATGATTTTAATGTCCGCACAGCACACAGGGCCACACTGGTGAAAGTGATAGCCAAATCAGTCCACTCAACCTTGGACAG
This sequence comes from Coilia nasus, assembly GCA_027475355.1. Taxonomy (NCBI): domain Eukaryota; kingdom Metazoa; phylum Chordata; class Actinopteri; order Clupeiformes; family Engraulidae; genus Coilia; species Coilia nasus. The sequence continues at coordinate 5,864,314 of CM050209.1, forward strand.
GGAGAGCGCAGAGAGAGGAGAGAGAAAGTGATTTGAGAAGAGTAAAAAACGAGCCTCTAGTAACTGACTAGTCGAGCTCAGACATTGATAAATAAATTAAATAGAAACCCAAACCTGATTTGTATACATTTTATTTATTAAGATTGTATGGTATCCAATAACCAAATTCCAGTTTCACATTTAGGGTGTGGTATGATTATCTCAGTGTGACAGGTGAGTTAAAAAAAGACAAAGGTGTAGGAGATGGCAAATCTACGAAACTTAAACAGAACAGAAAACTATCAGAAATTAAAGGGGTGGGAGAGGGAGGAGGGCAATTTTAACAATAAAATCTTAGATCATTTTTGGTTTGCTGTATTTACAGAGCAGAGAAAAAGTTACAGAGAAAATATTAGGTAATGCTGCCCAAGTATTTCACATGCATGTTTGCATGTTTGTGTGTATGTGTGTGTGTATATCTGTGTGTGTGTGTGTGTGTGTTTGCCTGTTTGTGCATTTCTTATGAAAATAGTAGCCTACCGCTCCCTGCCCTTGAAGTAAAAAATATTCCACAGGGTAAATGCAAAATGTGTAGATTCTGTATGAGATGAGGTTAAAACTTCTTTTGGTTCTTTCAGTCATCAATACAAAACCATGCATGTACAAACAACACAACTTAGAGTAAAAAATGGTAGATCAGGGTATGGAAAAATTAAGGGATTAAAAAATATGAACAATATACACACATATTAATCTTACAAAAATAGATTTTTTTTAAAAGAAATACATTCTTTCATTTTGAGAATACATAGTTAAATAAAACACTCTTATATTTACAACAGTTGTCTATTTGTAATCATTTCATATTAATCAGTTCCCTTTTATCACAGTGATCTCAAACCGTCCAATCAGGATCATTTAAAATATGTGACTGTTTCCTCTTCCTGTTGCTTTTGGGGGCAGGTAGGGATTTGTAGTCTTCTCCAGAGCCGATGTCCTGCATGTCTGAGCTGTCCCTCCAGGAGTCCGTGTCCTGGGGAAAGTCCCCTCCGGGAGAGAGTATCGGCCGCCCAAACACCTTGCTCTGGAGCTCCGCGATGTCGTTACGGATGTCTGCCATGAGGAGCAGGAGGAAGTCAAATGATCCCGGAGGCCCCTGAACAACACAGTTTCATTAAGTAAACACATAAACATGTAAACAAATAAACAAATATAAAGAAACTAGAAAAGCATTTAGAGAGAGCAGCTCAGATCACCACCAAAATCTAATCACTTTTAAGTTAGCCCATTTTTTAACCTACCCTGAAAACTGCATCAAAATCCATCGATAATTTTTTATGTTGCTAACTAACTAACAAACAAACAAACAAATGCAGATTATTACATAATCTCCGCTGGTGGAGGTAATAAACACAACACCCAGATGCAGCCCCTTCCCCATTGTTCCTAGTGCTTTAAAGTTGTCTTTACAGATATATTATTCCTCACATGCCCTTGTTAAAACCTATGTGGTGAGACTCAGAAACTACACAGTTCCTATAAATTGACACAACAGCCTAATTCAAGACCTAAGTGTCTGTCTACCCACAGGCGTCTATCTACCCACAGGTAGAGATTCCGGCTTCAGAAAGTAAAAATGCTGCCACATATTTGATGCAATCATTGAACCACTTGATCTTAATCAACAGAGAAAATCGTCAGACAGGTAGACCAGCTAATTAGAGTAATCATGTTAAGTGCACAGACAGAGGGAATACATGGCAGGGTTGTTACTTTCTGGAGCCAGGCATCTTCACTGTAGTGTGGTAAACCAGCCCCTCGTACTTCCTTTCATTTTGTACAGAGGGTCTGGCAGTGCTTTCATTGACATTGCTGTATTAGGTAGAATTTTTGCCTAGCCAATCAGCGAACCGAGAAAGTGTTCATGAGTGATAATGTTGAATTTGGGTGACACATTTGAATTGCGTATAGGCAGGCTAATTGCATATGTCACGACCAGACATTAGCGATTGGGTAAAGGCAGAACCACTTGTTTTAAACTTCAGCAGAGCCCACACCTCCAGCAAGAAGTTGTTTCTCAATACAGCACTGCCAGACCCTCTGTACAAAATGAGATGAAGTACGAGTGGCTGGTTTACCAGGCTATCTTCACCTCTGCTCTTTACAGGCCCAGAGATGTTTTTATGTACAAGCTTCCTTCCTCCCTCTATCTTCATCTGTCTCATACCCAGGGCAGAGAATGACCCCTGGCCCCGAGCACTCACCATGCCAAATCCCTCCTCTCAACACTCCTCTCTGCTCTTAGATGTGGAGCAGTGGTGAAATTCAAAACATACTCAAATTGATGTGTGTGGGAAAAGTGTGAGATTGTCCATGTATGCAAATGTGTGTGTGTGTGTGTGTGTGTGTGTGTCCATGCATGTGTGTGTGTGTGTGTGTGTGTGTGTGTGTGTGTGTCTGTCTGTCTGTGTGTGGGTGTCTATGTGTATAAATGTGTGTGTGCGCTGTGTGTGTATGTGTGCATGTGTGTGTAAGGAGCAGGTGAGGTCTCTGCTCTGGTATGTGTTCATGGTTATTGTTAGCACTGTCTGTTACATAGCCAGACAACGCACTGGAGCAGCAGTGAGAGAGAGAGAGAGAGAGAGAGAGAGAGAGAGAGAGAGAGAAAGAGAGAGAAGAGTCAGGAAGAGGACTGCAGGGCTGACAAGGAGAGAGGATTGGGTAAGTGGTGCTCCACAGCAGGGGGTTGAGGAGGTAGGCAGGTACGTCTCGCCAAAGTCAAAAACAACAACTCTATATCTCACTTAGGGATATGGCATACACTGTAGTCTTTATTACTACCATGCATGAACATGTCAATGCTGTCTTGGAAAGGGGTATAACAGAATAATGTTACACTGAACCAGGAGTGCATACACTTGAACATGTCTTGCTTGGTGTCGTGAGTGAGTGCAGTTATGTGTATGTCTGTGTTTGAGGGGGACAAAAGAGAGAAGAGGGGGGGAGAGAGAGAGAGAAAAAGAGAGAGATTGAGAGAGACCAAGAGAGGCAGAGTGTGTGAAAAAATGCCATTATGAATGAATTCTTACTGGAGGTCCGGAAAGGCCAGGAGCCCCTCTCTCCCCCTAGAGAATCCAAACAAATATTAGTGTTAGAGGCACTACAGTGAAACAGGGACCAAAGGCAGCACAGCACAGTCATTAAACAGCATCTCTCTCTAACAGCCACAGTCAACACAGATGAATGGGATCCCCCTTACATTTGACCCTTCTGCACATAGACAGTTCCCAACAGCTACCAAAACAGCTGTCACACTGTCTCATTTAGATTAGATTAGTACTTCAGTGTGTTGTGGGGCCCTCGTGTGACCTGTGTGAAGTCACCAGAGGTGAAGATTCTGGCTTCAGAATGTAGAAATCCTGCCAAATATCTGATCCAACAATTTTCCTGAAGCAGCTCATCCTAATGAGCATGCGAATCATCAGACCGGTAGATCAGCTACTGAGTAAAAATCACCTGTGGTGAAGTGCACAGGCAGAAGGAATACATGGCAGGGTTTTTGCTGTCTGAAGATGGGATCTCCAGCTCTGGAAGTGAGCCACTCCTGCTGTGAAAAATGATGAATGATACGAGGCACAGTGTGGCTAGGAAGAGACGCTGACCTGACCTGCAGGGATTATGCTAAGGTGAGGGTCAACTCAAGGCAGATGGTTTTGATTTGTGGCCAAAAGAGTGGGAAACATGGGGGTCCTTGATAAAGGGGCAGTTTGCAAACAAACGCTTCGGGGTAGAACCACAGAAAGAGGATCAAGCTTTATAAAGATGAGACCTATAGGAGGCTCGTAATCACAAGACTTAACTAAGAAAGCATTTTTTTTGCACTTCAGAACAGCACATAAGAGGGATGTAAGTACACTGCTTTTAACTGCTTCACACAAATATTATTCATCACCTCTCCCTTGGATTTCTGAGGCTCTGAGACCCCACTGGAAGCGAGAAAAGGTACTTGAAGTTAGCCTTAAGCAACAACAAGCAAAAGATAAACTATGTGAAATTTTATGCTGAACAGGGATGAAAAAAATGTAAGATGACACTGTGGCAAAGCCTTAGGTCAAATACAAAAAAAGTGTGGATTACCTTAGATTTAACTGTATTAAATCTGTTTACTGGCATGAGTTTATTGTTTTTTTTTTAATAAAGTGAGGTTTTAAAAAAACCCAATTATATGTCTGATGTGAAAATGATGTCTAAAACTGAAAAGTAATGATTTAAACCTCTTTTATTCTAATTTATTCAGAACAGGTTTTTAGTTTTGTCATTCATGTCAATTTTCTACACCTGCCACATTTCTGGTCATACCATAGACAACATGAGATGTAGAGTAACTATGTATTTCCCAACTACATAGTGTCTCACAGGAGAAAAATAAGATGTTTTTGCTGCATAACTTGACTTGTCATGTATTCATGCAGAAATGTACAACATTTTGTGAGTTGAGAACTTTATTCCCAAGTTGACGGAGAACCATGAAACACCTAGACTATGACATGCACATCAGTTTGCTTTGAGATTCTTGAAAAATGTTTATATTACCGATCGAGTTTTTAGAAGAAGTATTTGAAGGGATCTGGCTTTTTGTTTTGGTGCTGTCTTTCTCCTCTTTTTTGGCCCTAAGGCTTCATTTCTTTACAAAAAGGATAGGACTGATTTTAAACATCTTCATCCTACATTTCAAAATATTTACATTCCAGCAGGAAAAAATAACCCCTGGCAAAAGTATGGGCTGGAACTGAGTAGAAACAGGAGAATCAGAGATGACAGCGAAGATGAACCTGGACAGACAGAGGAAAGTGAAAAAAAAACATACCTTCATGCCATCTTTTCCTGGGGCACCAGGGGGACCCTGTACATTCAATACAAATAATGACCAACAGAAAAAACATCAGCTATTTACCAACATAACAGCAGTATTATATCAAATAGACAAACCCTGTCAAGTGTGCTAATACTGTTAGTTGTGGGAATAATTATTTGCCTTTAGAAAATAAGCTGTGGCTTGTGGAACTTAATATAAGCACCTTTATTAAAACAAGTTTGTCTTGGATGGATTTATGATCAGACTTAAAGGGCACAGTGTGAGTTAGGCAGGTTTTTATCACACTGTTCACAACTGAGGTTGACTCTAAAGTAGGGCTGGGCGATATATCGATATTATCGTAATATCGTATCGTAATATTTATATCGATATGTATTTGACACTATATCGCCATATCGATATATTTTCAATGATACAATACCACTTTATCAAAACCACTTATCCTAATGTGTTCACACTGTTCAGACAGCCGGAGCTTTCTCGGATCACTCAGTTTTCATTGTGATCGTAACATTGAACGTGTTTTGACAGTCATTTTGCCTGAATGCTTATTGCCTGTCAGAGGAAGGTTAGTTAAAAAAATAAAAATGAATAGATTTTGCCCTCCTGTTACTTTTAAATAGGTCACACAATGTTTCAATAATTATCGATATCGACCGATATGAAACACTTATATCGTGATACAGATTTCAGCCATATCGCCCAGCCCTACTCTAAAGCCATGGACACTCTGCCAAAATCAGACTTCATATCATAAGTCATGTTTATAATACAGCAATATGTAGTCAATCCCCTATAATACCTATAAAATGTACATTGCACATTATGTTTTGAATCCTCTAGGTATTATATGGGATTGCCAACATATTGCTGTATTATAAACATGGGTTATGGCATAGATTCTGACATCAGGAAAACCCTATCCAGACTTAATCTGCACAAAGCTGCAGACCTGGAGCAGGGAGAGTGGTAAGGGACTGTGCTGACCAGCTGGCAGGAGTCCTTACCAACATCTTTAACAGTTTACTGAGCCAGGCTGTTTTCCCTGCTAGCTTGAAAAGATCACTATCATCCCAGTGCCAAAGAGGTTGGCTGTGACATGTCTAATGACTAGCACACTATAGGATTGACTTCCATCATGATACAGTTGTTCGAACCGCTGGTTATCCAATTCCTCTTCCCCATCCTCCCTTATTGTATCCACTGCAGTTTGCATACCACACTAACCACTTTAGTGACCACACCATCTCCCACAGATGGACAACAAAGACACTGTTCATCAACTTCAGCTTAATATTCAACACAATTCTCTCCCAGCAGCTGGTGGGAAAACCTCTCTCTGCTGGAACCCGACCTGCAACTGAATTCTGGACTTCTTGACATCAGTCAGTGTGCACTGTATTGGCAGAAGAATGTCTGGCACCATTAGCCTGAACACTGGAGTCCCTCAAGGCTGTCTGCTCAGCCCACTGCAGTTCACGCTGCTCACTTCTCCCCTGACTGCAGAGCCAAGTCTGAATCCAACCTCATCATCAAGTTCACCAATGACTTCACAATTGTGGGTCCCATCAGTGGGAACAAGACAAGACGATACAGAGAAAAGGTGGAACATTTGGTGAACTGGTGTTGCACCAATAATTTGTCTCTCAGTGTAGACAAAACAGAGGAAATGGTGGTGGACTAATGCAGGAAAAAAAACAGGTTGACCATCCTCCAATGCACATTAGCTGCTTTGAGGTGGAGAGAGTCAGTGGCACCAAGTTTTTTGCTGTGCACATCTTGGATTACCCCTCCTGGTCCATCAACACCAGCTCTTAAGCGAGGAAGGCAAAACAGTACCTTCACTTTGTATGAGGGGCTGACGAGAGCCAGTCTCTGCCACTCACCCTCACCACCTTTAAGACAGGAGCTGTAAAGAGTGTTTTGACCAAATGTTTTACTGTATGGTTTGGGAAATGCACTAGAAAGGACTAGAACGTAAATCTCTGCAGCACATAGTGAGAATAGCCAAAAGGATCACAGGGGTTTCCTTCCCGTCCTTTCAGGACATCTTCCAAACATGCTGTGTACGCAAGGCCTCTGTCATTGTGAAAGACACCGCCACCCCTCAATCATCAGGCAGAAGATACTGTAGTAATCAGGACCTGCAGAGTTCTGTAACAACTTTTTTTCCCCAGGCTGTCAAAGTCTTCAATACCCCTGAACATCTTACCAACATAACCCCTGAACATCTTACCAACATAACCCCTGAACATCTTACCAACATAGTCTTTGGCCCCTTATGACTTTACAGCACATGATCACACAAGGTGCCCCTACAACTTACAGGACACAGAATACACACAAGTCACTTTATTGGAGTCTTTCCTGACTATGACTACTCCGCGCTTTGCATGCTTACTTTATTTGCATCCTCTATTGCTCAGGAGAACACAACTGACTGTTCCTCTATGTCGCAGAGAAAAAAATAACTTACAACTCTAAAAAGCTGGATTGACTTGATTTTTGGCCATATTTCGTGTAAATTTTTTTTCAAATGGCTTCCCTTATTAGGAATACGCCTCTTGAGATTGTATATGAATACAGCATGTAACTGTAAGTTGTTGACAGAAATATTTCCGCGCCGCTAAATCACTCAGCTAACAGGATGACGAAGCATTTTTCCTCAGTGACACCTCAGACTCTTGAGTTCATCTCCAGTGCAGTAAAGAGGGGGGAAAATGCCAAAGTGCTCAGAGAAGTTAAATGGCTGATGGTTCAGGAGAGGTGGGCCAAGAAAAATAACAACTGTGTTGTAATGTATTCACCCTTTCGCCCTGCTACATCCACAAGCATTTGTCAACTTTCTGTAAGTTAGTAAGTGCAGTATGCTGTACTGTAGATTACCTTTAGCATTTGGAGAAGAGCTACATTTCCTGACTAAAACAATTGTTTCAAATGTAGTCTTAAGGAACAGAAAAGCATTGATAGCTGACAGACAGCTATACATACAAGCTAAAAAAGGCAAAGTCACATTTTTTTGTTGACTAGTGCCACACATCCCTAATTTGCTACATTACAGGCACTTCAGCTATTCAGGGCATCTGCCGTCCAGAGGCCAACCACCAAAGCATATTTTTTGACCTAATTGGAACATTTTCTCTCAGTCTGGTACACCAAGACTAAATGTCAGCTTAGTTTTTGCTGGGTCCACACTTTGTAAATACCAAGTAGACAATATTGTTTATGACCTGATTTGCGAATAGTGAAAGAACTGGTGATTGTGGTTTAGATCACAATCATCAGTTAATGTGTTTCAGACCAAGGATGTTTAGGCTGGTAGAGAAACACAGAGAAGGAACCACCCTTTACATACAGTCCAAAACTTTGTTGTTACTAAGCTATCCATAAAGTGTACAGAAGCCTGTAGTAGCATTTAGAGTCTGACGTCTTTTGTAATGGTACATACAGTACTTTGCCACTGAAATTATCTCTTTCAGCAGATTTATATATGTATACTCTTATATATAGGAGTTCTGGTTAAGATGACTGGATAGTTTGAGGACTGGGTCTAGAAGGTTACAGACGCTCAAGCATTTATATGCCTTTTTGGGTAATGTCAAGCAGATAGTCGTAAGGAGTATACTTGAGGACAAGGATAGTTTGATTTACTGTCTGTGTTAAGTGTTGTGGTGCCATGACTCATTGAGTGGTGACAACTAATCCACTTTGCTAATCACATCACTTTCAATTTAATTTGTGTTGGCAACTTGACACTCCTTATCTACGCACACGGTCTGACTCTAGTCCAAACTAATATTTCCCAACCAGAATGTAAGCTGTTGATGTTCTCATCTTCCCTGAAACATCCTTGTTTTTTTTACCAACACTATTGCATTCGCAGTGTGTGGTTGTTTATTAGAAGAACTTCCCTTTTAACGAAATGTATATTGCATTCAGAAAACATTCAGACTCATTTATTGTTCTTATGGCTTGTTTCCCTCTCTGTGGAAAATGTTTATGTTCTTATGTACCACACTAAGACAAAGTAAAGACATAATTCTAACTAAAACTAAATACTAAAGACTAAGACTAAAGACTAAGACTAAAACTGTCCATTTGCTGGTTGAAAACTTGTTTGCTGGTTGAAAACTTGGCAAAACCACCACTCTCACTCACTTCACCAATTAACATAAGTTCTATTCACAAACCTTTGAGTTCTACTGTAATCACAATGGTGTGCATGCACTTTCCCATTCGACATTTTTGCTCTCAAACTAGACTCCAATGTCACAAATTTTCAAAAATAATACATCAGGGAAAAACATGAACGAAAGCACTGGCGCAACCAGATGTTATCACAGTGTAAATGGATCTTGAAAATTGAATTGATTTTCTTAATTTGCGAAACAAAAAATATTCTGTCTTGTATGAAATCATTAAATGTTTAAAGAAAACATGTAATGTTCACTTGGGATCTTGCCCAGCTTTCTTTGGATGGTGTGTGCCTGTGCGTGGGGAAATTATGGCACTCATTACTGGATCTGTCCTTGTCTCAGTGCCGTGGCTTCCGACATGATAATAGCGAAGGCCATAAGAAGCGCCTCTTACCATCGACCCGCGGCGCCCCTGCTTGATGTGGGACAGATCCGGGGTGGGCCCGATTGGCCCCATCAGGCCCCGGGGCCCCGGTGGCCCAGGTGGCCCCACCACCCCTGGTGGTCCAGATGAACCCTGGCGTCCTGGGGATCCTATGGAGGGATAGGAATTATCAATGGAGGCAGAGGCAAGAATAGAGAGAGTAAATTCATTCCTCTAAGGCTCTCATCAAGATTTCATCAAGACACCAAGACTGTCATTGTAGCTTGATAGTTTAAACCCCTTTCTTCACAGCAGTAGACATGTTTTTTTATTTTAGGATTCGGTATCAGATATGAATAAGCTACGTGACTAAAAGACACTCCTTGAACTTAATGTGATACTACACCACTAGCAACCTAATCCTACTTTCTTTGACATTATATGAGGTTATCACATATTTAGCAACATCATCTCAGGATGTGCTTGATCAGAAAGAGAATAGCTTATTGCGCAATAGTGTTCCATTTGCGGTTGGAGTTCATTTTCCGAGTGCTGAAGCCGTCAATACAGCCAATTTTTTCAGGGCAACACAGACAGTTCCTTGTTCACAATTCGTGATTGTTGCTCAGTGCATGGATTGCAGTAACAGCAGCAATTATTAACATCACGTCATGATTTCATTCTCTGTGGTGGGTTCTCTGCGTAACTGCACAGTGTACATGCACATCTCTTAACAGCTATCATGGGTGCTAAAAAAAAAAATTAACGTATGAAAAAGGAAAGAAGTATCCGCACGCCGTTGTAGCTCCCACAATGTAATTTTTTAATGTTCGACCAATGTTCCCACCAATGTGGTCTTCGTCAGCAACGTGGCCTCTCTGTGACTCACCTGGTGGCCCTGGAGGCCCGGGGGGTCCCTGAAGGAAAGCGTGTGAGGTCAGTCGCTTCTCACTGGTCATCTGCTTGGTGATCTCCGCGTTGTTGGGCAACATGGCCATCTAGTGACAGAGACGCGTGTCACAGATGAGGTGAGTCGAGGTGATGATACACACGGTAACTTTTTTGAGAAATGTTGGCAGGCAACAACATGACTGGTGCCTAATTGTCTGATGGGATGATTGTGCAAAAAAATACCTGTTGCCCATCTAAGTTCTCCTGATTACAGTGTGTTACCTAATATTAGTGGGAAAGTGACATCTGTTAGTAACAAATAGTTGCAAAGAGTATCATCATCTTCAGGCCACTGAGGGGTTACAGCCGAGTCAGGAGGCAACAGGAAACAGGAGCTAACAGGAAGAGACTTTTTCTCTGAGCACTGTGAGAACCAGAAGAGTAAATATACAGCTCCCAAATGAGTTTTTGAAGCTAATTTCACTTAAAGAGAGAGAGACAGCGGCACAAAACCAACATCCACACGGTTTCACACGAGACAAATGCCGAGGTCAACCTGGGCCATGTAAATGGATCTGAAAGGCGAAGCAGCTGTGGAATGGAGAGAGTCACAAAACAGGAAATCTCCTCCTGAATAATGCAGACGCATCGCTATAGATCACCACCAGGGCTGTTTGCATGGTGCTTCAAAGAAGCCGAGAGGACCTCGGGGCTACACTAAACATATCCATTACCCAGAACCCCCTGGGGTCAACCCATCACACATGCTTGTGCACTGTAATACAGGGCCATTCGGGGCCTCTGTAGCCCCAGGCACCACACACATGCATCTGTAACAACGTCCAGGGTGAGCTGAGGCCTACTTTTTTATTGCCAGTCCGATTGGAGGACAATTTGTCTTTGACTGAGGTTTGCATGTCTGTAACTTCTGTGTGTCTGTAAGTTCTGGATCATGTTACGGCCATCTACATGTTTGACTTCAGTGGGTGCCCTCTGAGTGGTTAATGCTCACCACAGCGGGGAGAAAAAGAAATCAAGTACATGTGTTGAAAGATTAGCCTTTTGGACCTCAAACAACAAGATATATTTCTATGTACACACTACAGAAGAGATCCTTTCATATTTGATTGGGGTGTATTGGAATGTACCCTCTTCCTTGAAAATAAAAAACAATGCCAAAAGTACCATTGTAGTCTGTTTCAATATATTCTGATCTGCACATGGAAAACAGATACTCAAGACTGAAGAAAATGCAATGTAAGAAAAAACAGAGCAACAACAATTCAACAGGTGCAGAGAACAGCCAATCACAATATCAGGGCCTCTATGCCTCTGTGCTGTCTCTACTCTTTCTCACTTTTTTCATGTTCTTCTCTCTCTCCTATAACCTCTTTCTCACTCCTCCCTCTACACTAACCCCTGTCTTCATAAGGATCCTGGCAGTTAAGAGTCATCCATTATCCCCACTAAATGGTGTGTGTGTGTGTGTGTGTGTGTGTGAAAGTGTGTCTGTGTGTATGCACATATGTGTGTCTGTGCCAACATGGTGAATGTCTGTGTGTGTGTGTGTGTGTGCGCATGTCTGTATGTGTGCCAACATGTGTGTGTGTGTGTGTGCATGGAGAGCCCGATGATTGAGGAGAGGGTTAATCTGGTGTGACTGGGCTGGGGGTGCACGTGGAGTCCTGGGCGTTGTCCCATGCCGTTTAGCTCGCCACGATTTACCGGCGTTGTGCAAGGACGCCCATAACTCAGCCCTTGCCAGGCAGGCCGGGCTACTCAAGGTTATTTCAGTCACTTTTATTATGACTCTATAAAACCCACTAATACGTCCCATAAGAGTGGTGAAACGCGATGTGGTATTATTCTTTCAGCTTGGCAGGCCTCAGAAGCCTGGTTTTGAAAAACAAGCAGCCATGTTGGTTGCTTACCCTCCCAGCCCCCCCCCCCCCGCTTTGGCTTCAGCTGTGTGAGTGTGTGTGGACAGGGTGATGGCGCCATGACTGTCACCTTTTGCTTGAGCTGCAGCACTGTCATCTTGATCTGCTGAAAGTCCTCGCACGTTGCCTCACACATCGAAGCCTTCATCACGTTGTCAGACTTCTCGAAGAGCGAGGCTGTGGCAGGAGGAGCAGAAGAAGGCAGAGGCGTCGTTAGACCTGGCCATTTCAAATGTTATTATGTCATTATAGCGCTGGACTGATCACAGGATCTGAAACTTTTATTAACCCAACACACCTAAGGATTATAGCTTAAAAAAGCACATACAATTCCAAGATCAACTGCAGGTTTACGGATCTGTTTTACACACAGTATATTATTTAGGATTGTGGCATGTGTGCGTGTGTGGGTGTGTGCGTGCGTGTGTGTGTGTGTGTGCACCTCTGGAAGAGGGTACATGGGGTGATCAAACAGAGAACATGAGGTGATGCTCCGGTAATGCTTAGGGGATTAGTCTCCCGCTGGTGAGACTCTTTGTCCGTGTCTGTCTCTATTTCTGACTCACTTTACATATGCTCCATTTCCTTACTTGGGTAGTCCACCTAAATAGACTCTACAGATGGGCAGTTTAATATAAAACTGGACTTTTTGTCACATCCCAAACGGCAATAAAAAGCTATAGTATTTGTATGATGTGAATGATTACATGAAATTGAAGCATTTGCTATTTTTGGCTGCAGAGCGTGCATGAAAAAGATGTACAAAATATTTAAATATTTTATTTGCTCATGTTTTGTCACATCTATAATGGGGAATTGGAGAATGGCTTTTCTGAATTTCAGCTTTACACCATAGTTGACAGGGTGTCAAGAGGGCTTATTCATACTTTGAGTATCTGTGCGGGACCTGAGGAAAGTGTGACCATCATTAGTTTTTACCACACAGACAGAAGATAAGTTAACCTCTTGCACTTTTCAAACTCAGCTGTGTTGACTTTTCTGTTGCATCTCCAAATGAGTCCAAATTCCAAATGCATTCAAATGGGCTCTACTACATGCCCAAACAAAAGTCTATAGACACTTATGTTGCAAAGAGAAGGCCCCAAGTGAGATGAACTCCCCCAGACCTGTTGGCCTTAAGAGGGGAGCAGCGGTGTGTGTTATGGGGTCAGACAGGAGGAAATCAGTGTCATGTTGGGGGTGTCAGGAATGCGGTAACTCTCACTTGATCATGCTGACACATTGTGCTTTTCATTGACCTGCAGAGCGGAAACAACACAGAGGAGAGGAACATTCACCCACGGGAATGTTCACCGCCAGCCACAGAGTGCAAAAGAGGGAGGATATGTGTGTGTGTTGGGGTTGTATCTGTGTGTGTAAGTGTCCGTGTGTCTGTGTGTGTGTGTGTGTGTGTGTGCAAAAGAGGGGGATATGTGTGTGTGTTGGGGTTGTATCTTTGTGTGCAAGATTGCCTGTGTGTGCAGTCCTGCGGCTGTCCATTTGATGTTTGTGCTAAACCCCCCCCCCCCCCCCCCCCCCATCAATTCTGGTGTCTAGTCTCTGTAGATAGAAAACACACATAGTGGATTGGACAAAGCTATGACCAATTTCAGCCAATCAGCACATTGCTTCAGCTGATTTAACTAGGTATTGAGTGCAAATGGCCTCTTGACAGAATTTGTAATCTCAACCTTTAAGAGTTGAATCATATTTGACTGTGCATAAGCAATTTTTACTGCATATGCAAGTATATGCACAATGCAAGGTGTTCTGTGAATTTGTGCGTGTATGTGTATTTGTGTGCGTGTGTGTGTATTTGTGTGTGTGTATTTGTGAGTGTGTGTGTGTGTGTGTGTGTGTGCGTGCGTGTGTGTGTGTGTGCGTGTGTGTGTGTGTGTGTGTGTATGAGTTGGTGATGAATGATACAAAAGTCATTACCTGGAAGCTGGTGTGAGGGGTCAGTGGGCCTCTGCAAAGGGCAGGAGGTCTGTCTTTAAAATGTGTCAGTTTTGACAAGCCGGCAGCATGGTCTGTATCCACTTCATGTCAGTAGGAGGGTGGGAGGGGGGGAGGGGGTTTAATTGTGGTTCGACATGCTGATGAATATCGCACAATGTATTCCCAATGTAGATTTCTGTCTGACAGACGAAAGGCATCTGATCCATATCAAAGCTGCTAAAATACCTCCCTTGTGACCCTAGTCTGAAGGATTAGCTGTAAGAACGTTCGCTGGTCTGCTAAGGGACTGGGGGACCTTGCTGCAAAAACAGACATAATGGATGAGAGACTTCTCTAAACTGTTGGACTGACAGTTATTTTTTCCGGACCCCCTGAACAATACAGACCTCATTGCGCATGATGGCGTGCAGGTTTCGGTTTGCGCCTGCAGGGCAGACAGCAGGGGTCTGGCTATTTTGCCCCGGGGAGCACTAGAGCTGGTGGGATTGCGCTTGTGTGCTACACACCAGACGGTCGATTCGTCTCATCGCTCCTCAGTGCCATGCCATGAGAGCCATTCGCAGAGATGGGCTGAGCAATTGGGGATGAGCATGCCGGAGGAAGAAGCAGATTGTTGTTGATGCAACTGGCCTGTTTCGGACTCTGATCAGACGTCACGCTTTTTCCATTTTGCCTTATTTCTGCAGACACACTGGCCAAATTAAAACACCAAAGAAGTCATGAGTGTGTGTGTGTGTGTGTGTGTGTGTGTGTGTGTGTGTGTGTGTGTGTGTGTGTGTGTGTGTGTTTGGGGGGTGGGGTGTTGCTAGGGTAGCAGTCACTAGGGAGAGGAGATTATTTTGACAGGCAGAGAGAAATGCAACGTGTAATGATTTCCAGGTGTCCCCCCTGTCATCCAAGATCCGTACAGTGGGTGCCATTCTAGCTAGCTACACATTGCATTTTTTTCCCCTCCAAAAAAGAAAACGAGAGCGCACACAGGTTTGTGCAAATCCTGAAATGGAGCGTAGAGAAAGGGAGAAGGGAGGTCGGGGAAGGTGGGGGTGGGGATGGGGGGTGAGAATAAACTCACCTCTCTCCCCCCGTGTGCACGTCCTGCCGTCGTCCTCCAGGAAGAAGCCTTTCTCACACTCGCACCTGTAGCTGCCCGCTGTGTTCACGCAGATCTGCGAGCACAGCGTCTCGTTTTTGTTGGCGCACTCGTCCACATCTGGCTCAGAGTCAAGATGAGAAGCGCGAGAGAGAGAGATAGAGAGGCAGAGGGGGGAGATAGAGGAGGTAACAGAGGACGAGAGGCAGCGGGTGGAGGAGGAGAACGAAACGAGAGAAAAGGTGAAATGTCAATAGGGAGAAAATGAGAACGGGGAGAGAGGGTTTGAGTGTGAAATAGATAAGAAGAGAAGGAGAATGAGTGAGTGAGTGAGTGAGAGTGAAACAGAGATGAGGGGAAAGGGAGAAGGTGAAAAACACAAAAGATTTGTC
>CM050209.1:5885000-5920000 GCA_027475355.1 Coilia nasus
CCTCCTCGGGTGCCTTTTGCACCTCAGGTCCCTAGATGGCACTGTTTCAATTCCACTCACAGTCACTCACATTATGTGTGTGATGCATCACTGGGGTTACTCGCGAGCAGATCAGAGCAATCAAATATACCACAGAAAGTCCAACTCATGGCCTATGATGAATAAAAAACTGTTTGTTGAATAAATAGCAGCTGTTTTATATATTGGGCCATAGTTGTCTTGCTATGCATACTGACGTTTTTCAAATAACTTGTAGGCTTTTGGTAATGACCTCCATGAGAATACAATAAAACAGAGGTAAAACCTGGGAAATTAGTGGACTGTTTAATAATGGCAGACCAATGATACAAAACAGATTGCACAGAAACACATAAAATCAAAGTTGGCTGTTTACTTTCTTGCCAGTTTCACATCCTCAAAAGGCTTTTAATGATCGAAAACTGTTACTACGGTATTCACTGCTCACAGGAACAAGGCGAACAGGTCAAATAAAACCCATTTCATGGGTAGGTAACCTTTTGAAAATCATTCAACCTTTTGTGTCTTCTCAAAAGCCTAGTACATCTTCCCAGAACACCTCCAGGGGAGATTTGTGCTGTTTTGAATTTTTCACACATACTCAGTAATACAGCTGAATATTTACTGCTGCAGACGGGTGCCTAATGGACCTCCCCAGAACACGCTGTGGTTTTCCCACCCACAATTCAACTCTGTGCTCCTCTGATAATTTATCTGCCTCCCCTGGTGCCCAGCAATCCCCTCCCCATGCTCACAAACACACACAGACACACACAGACACACAGACACACACACATACACCCACACTCACACAAGCACACACACAAGCACACACAAACACCCACTCAAACACACAAACAAGCACACCTGCATGCGCATACATACGTACACACACACACATGTGCACACACAAACACGCACACCTCCGTGTACATACATACACACACACACCTCCGTGCACACACAAACACACACACCTGCGTGTGCATACACACACACGAATGTGCGTGCACACAAACACGCACACACACAAGCACACACACTCCCTTTTGTGGCTGTGGCTTTGGTGGAGGTGTGGAGGAGGCCTGTGGGCTGCGGTGGCTGGGAGGCCTTCCAGCAATGAGGAGAGGCGGTGGAGGTGGCGGGAGGATGGATCCCCCACAGACACAGCAGCACCCCACAAGCACCCTAATATATTACTGATGGGTGAAACTCTTACTGACAGAAACAAGCCCAGTGTGGCACATCAGCTTTCCAGAGAAGAAGATGCATGTGTGCGTGCATGTGTGTGTGTGTGTGTGTGTGTGTGTGTGTGTGTGTGTGTGTGTGTGTGTGTGTGTGTGTGTGTGTGTGTGTGTGTGTGTGTGTGTTAGAGAAAGAGAGAGTGAGAGAAAGAGAGATAGGGAGAGAGAGACAAGGAGACAGATGGAGACAGAGAAGGAGAGTGAGAGAAGGAGAGAGGGTGTGAGAAAGACAGAGAATGTGTGTGTGTGTGTGAGAGAGAGAGAGAAAGAGAGAGAGAGAGAGAGAGCGAGAGAGAGAGAGAGAGAGAGAGATAAATGTGCAGCAAGTTTCTTTTCTTTCCTCTAGTGGCTCACAAATCTACACCCTACCACCTGGTGCTGATGGGATTGCATGCCTCATTATTCGGATGTGTTCTCTCCCCCTCCCTCCCTCTCCCACCCCCTCCATCATGCTGTCCATTTCTGTCTCTTCGTCACAAACACATTCACACTTTCCGAGGCTCCCCTGAAATGTTCTAACACATCTGTACAAAGGCCATGAGAGATTGTCTGAACCCTGATTTACACTTTCCGAGTTTTCCACCCGAATCTTCTCCCAGATAGTTTCACATAAGTGCAACAGCACACACACACACACACAACCACACACTGGACCTTTCGTGCATCAGAAATGGACATTTACTCAGTACAGGTACTGGATATATATTACATGTGGTGGGGCATCCAGGCATACACATACTGAAGACACTGCATTGGAAGACACACACACACACACACACACACACACACACACACACACACACACACACACACACACACACACACACACACACACACATGCACGCACACACATACATAGGTAAGAGGAGAGAAACAGAACTTCCTAAAATGTAATGAATAGCCGCTTTGGCTTTGTCTAAGTGAGGCAGCCCTCGACATGACCTAATATTTAATCTCTCAATAACATCCCTGTGGGGGCTCAGCATGCTTATAGCTAAGAGTGATCTTGTGAAAATAACTAGCCAGTAAAATGTCCCCAAGAAAACAAATAAATCACAACAGGCTGTGGAACTCTGTGAAAGACTATCCTGCACTATCCATGGATCCTACCTCTCACCATTTCAATTTTCCCCAGAATATTTTTGGTCCATATTTGTTGATCTAGCAAAATTGTTTATGTTGCAGTATTGGGGGCCGCTTTGATTCTTTCAAGAATCCGGATCTTTTTGAAAATGGGGGGTGTGAATATTTTTAGAGAATATGAGAGAAGATTGTGTGGTGCAGAAAAAAGGACTCCCTGCAAACAAACAGACCTACTGGTGCTGCTGCCCTAATCGGGACTGGCTAATGGGACCTTGCTGCAAAAAAAAAGACCTTCAGTGTATGTGTCCATTCATTTCAGAACTAATCAGGCTGTTCCAGAATACCTCCAGTAGGACATAACTTCATCACTGAAATTTAGACGGTCCAACATCATCCACAAGAGGCATTGTGAAATGAATCTGGCCAAATGGAGAATAATTCTCTGGTTTTACAAAACCAAAACAAACACGTTTGTGTAGTTGGTGCTGGAAGACAAAATCAGAACTTATTACGCAAGGTTGCTCATTTTTTAGGAATAAGGAAAATGCTTGTTATGGCATATCTCTGGCTGGTTTTACATAGAAAGTGAAGCCCTTGAAAATGTTTCCATATTGGCGTGCCTGTTGTCCGTTAGCTCTTGGCTAGCCAAGATGACATTACACAGACGATAGTTCTCTGTGTCCTGAAACACCTTCGGTCTGTCCGAGGATATCACAACACACTGTGGTCTCATGTCCCCCATGTCTTTTACACAGTCATTTTAATGGGCAATTAATTGGTACAGAAACAGACTCAGCAAGAATGGTGGGTGATACACAGATTCAGCTGTAGTTATGTATTAAAAAAAGTGGACTATACTCCAAGTGAGGTGAACCCTATTCGAGACACACACTTGTATTTTGACAAGAAAGCATACTTAATGGTTGCCATGTGTTATTCCAAATGGTTAGAATATTGGAAAATTCCCTGAAACTATTCTAGAATCTAGTTTCATTAGAAAGTGATCGAGCATTACCCGGAATACTGGCCATTGACCAGGAGGGCCTGAAGAGGGGGAGATGAGGTGAGGTCACATGTGAAGGGGAGGGGAAGGGGGAGAGACACTGATGGAAGGCAGTGGGGAAGAAAATGGCAGAGCACAACAACCCTGATCTGCCCCGGCTGCCAAAGCAGAACAAACCAGATGTTTATTCAAGAACGTGTGTGTATGTCTGTGTGTGTGTGTGTGTGTGTATGTGTGTATGTCTGTGTGTGTGTGCGCGTGAGACAGTGAGTGTGTGTGTGTGCGGGTTGTTAGGTTAAGTCTCACGGGACACAACACTTGAAAGCTGACATGGATTATCCCTGGTCAAAGCTCTTAAAAAGGAAGAAATGACCATTGCAAGAGCCAAAACACTTTTTTCGCCAACAGTGGGCTGCGGTAAGGGTAAGCAGGAACAGCAGAGGCAATGAGCTACCGTCATAAGTTCAGTGATTTACATCATCACAAAGAGGGAGAGGAAAGAGTGAGTGACACTCTGGCTAGAAAAATGAGCAAAACAACAATCCATTGTACCCTACCCATTTGTACCAGTTAATAGGGGTAATTAATTACACTCACAAGTGTCTTAATGCTTGAATCTCTCTCTCTTTCTCTCTCTCTTTCATTCTCTCTCTTTAAAGCTTTCTTTAATTTGCAGTTTATTTAATTTCTCACGCTGATCCATATTGGGTAACGGGGGGCCCCATGAAAACGTAGACACCTATTAGAGTGACCTCAGTTACCCCCGCTAAACAAGCACTCCTCTAATTACCCTATAAACATTCACAGGGCCTACACAAAATAAACACGCTGAAAACAGCTCTCACACACACCCACACCCACACCCACACACACACACACACACACATGAACTTACAGCACATAGCCTGGAGACACATACCACAAACCAACAATAAACACCCTGTTCAGTATCACGGTGTCATTATGCACCTGACCAGAGATGGAGATTCCTGTTTTATAGACAAAAAAAAAAAAAACCTTCACATATTTCATCCAGCTGATATTATTAAGCACACAAATCTGGTAGATCAATCTGACAGGTAGATCAGCTAATTATGAAAATAGCCTGAGGTGATTTGCACCCGTGGTGAAGCGCACAGGCAGAAGGAATACGCGGCAGGGTTTTTTTACCTTCTGAAGTCGGAATCTCCACTCCTGCACCTGACATGTACATTCTCATAACAAGGAACAACATCTGTCACTGCACATGAAAATGTACACAGTCCATAACTTTAATAAAAAATAGACTATGTTGGGTATATACAATAGTCACATATTTTGTCATTTAGATATTGCATAAACATGTGATTGTGCGGTTAGAAAAGAAGAATGCTACAGTTCATCAGTGTGACATTACAACATACGATAGCCAAGCTATCTGCCGACATCACCCTAAAAGGCAATAGACGCCTCAGCCTTATAGTTACATCTCATCCCTTCCCAGAATGCATCTCTTTACTTTTTCAACAGAGTAGGTCACTGGAGACAAAAGCAGCTGTGTTCCAAACATGTCCCAGACTCTGGTCCCTCTGGGTAGGGTTTATTTACATGTGCTCAGTGACAGGGACGCTCAACAACAGTACTTTATCGGAGCTCCGAAAGCCAGGCACAGTAGACTGGTCAGAGAGAGAGATAAAGAGAGCGTGTGCAGCAGCCTTTACACTTGGAAGGGCTTTAAAACAACACTGACATGTCTCGGAGGAGTCATTCCAGGCCTGGAGTCCTACCATACCATAAGCAGGCTGTTCAGTTCATAACCCACTGTAACAGTTTTGGCCCACACACACACGCATGTGCATGCATGAACACATACACACACACGCACGCACATGCACACATGCTTAACACAGACACACACACACACATTGCAGATACATCTCTCACACACATGCATCAAAAGGGGTAAATAAACCACAGACACACATGCTTTGAGGCATTCAACCACATTTATACTGACAACATCCTGACTGGACATGAACACTGTTACACCCAGACATCTACACGTAATCACACATCTGGATTTTCTCTCATTGTGTCTCAGAAATCAAAGGCACCTGCTGTGTCCTTATGTGTATTGCTGATGGTGTCTAGGTATGTGTGGAGCTATTCTTCAATTTCAGTAAAGGGGTAGCCTGCAATGGTAACAATAAATATTCATATAGAGCATATGTAAGGTATAAAACTGCTGAAAAAAGGATTTGGTGTTTTGTATGGATGAAAAGGTATTGGCTTTCTCAGTCTTGCCAGCCTAGAGGAATGTGAATTAAGTTGTGTTCATATATATTTTTTACTGCACATATTCTTCTCGTTATTGACCAGCTAATTACCTGAAGTCATGCCTGAAGAAGTCATGCTGACTCACGCACTGTAACATTCATACAAACCACACAGGAAAAGGAAGCACTAGCCAGCAGGCTATTTTTATGAAAACATAAAAAAGGCTAAATAAGCCAAATGGATTGAAGCCAAAAGGAATAAAACTGCACAAACTCTCCATAGGTGGCAGGGCCGATGGAGGACGCTGTAGAAAGCCCATCTTCAGTTAGAAAGGAAAGCAAGCCTAATCTCTCCGACGAAGGTCTTTCAGGTGCCATTCCAGTTTTACTTAGGGTAGACTTCTTTCTCTCTCTCTCTCTCTCTCTCCCTCCCACTCACTCACTGTCAGACACACACAGACATAGGCACAGAAACAGAATACATTTTAAATACGCTTTAAAATTTTAACACATTTAAAAATATTCCCATTTTCGTTTTAGGCTGATGGCCTGAGGTTGTTTGGGTTCTACCCCTACGGGGTGGTATTTTGAGGGCTTTGATGCAATGGATACATTTTTTGCACCTAACACTTGGTGGAAAAAGCATTTTTTAAAAGCCCCCCCCATCATGTGCTCAACCTCTCTGCGTACATGGGGGTCGTAGTTCCGAGGTGTTGACAAAGCTTTTATAATAAAAACAGTGATAGTGCCTGTGGCAAGCCTATCGTTCCCCATCTCCGTCTCTGTAATGACCTCAGACTGTGTGGGAGCCCCGTGTGTTTGTTGTGGTCTTCAGACAAATCCCAGGTAACCTTTGCAGACCCTCCATGAGCTTTGATTACTTCGCTGATTATCTAGATGGCTTTCCTTATGAAGTGAGGTGGTCTTGTCTGGTTTTAAGTGGCTGACGCAAAAGCACCACACCGTGCTTTAATGCCTATGTGGATCTTGATAGTGTATGTGAGTCTGTGTGTGTGTGTAAATGGATGTTAAATGCCTACAAGGATCTTGATCGTGTATGTGAGTTTGTGTGGATATGTTTCTGTGTGTTTGTATGTGTGTGTGTTTGTGCTAAATACCTATGAGGATCTTGATAGCGTACCTGAGACCTGAGTGTGTGTATGTGTGTGTTAAATGCCTACAAGGATATTGGTAGTGTATGTGAGTCTGTGTGTGTGTGTGTGTGTGTGTGTGTGTGTTAAATGCCTACAAGGATCTTGGTAGTACATGTGTGTGTGTGCGTGTCGAATGCCAACTAAGATCTTGATAGTGTATGTGAGTTTGTGTGTGTCTGTTTGTGTGTATGTGTATGTTAGTCTGTGTGTGTATGTGTCTAATGCCTACTAAGATCTTGATAGTGTATGTGAGTGTATGCTGTATTGGGAGAGGGCTGCCCACACAGCACATTGCTGAGCACACACCTCCACACTGGCTCCAGATGTTTCACCCTCTCTCACCCCTCCAGCCCCCCCCACACATGTGCACGCACACACACACACACACACATACACACATACACACATACACGCACGCACACACTCTCAGGCTTATACCCCCCACATCTCTTTCTCACCCCTCCAGTCCTTAACACACACACACACACAGGCATGCACACATGCGCGCACACGCACACACACGCTCCGGCTTATACACCCCACATCTCTTTCTCACCCCTCCAGTCACTAACACACACACACACACACACACACATGCATTCGCTCTCATGCTCTCATTCATTAACACTCTCATGCGCGCGCACACAAAGACATGCATACAATCTCAGCCTCAAACCCCTACATTTCTTCCTCACCCCCTCCAGCCTAACACACACACACACCCAGACCCACCCACACACACACACACCAACTGAGACTCATACCCCCCACATTTCTTTAAGGGGTTTCCAGTTCATGTTCCTGTGGTGACAAAAGGGTCTGCTTTGTGTGTAACAGGCCGTGCGCAGGTCGCTCACCAGGCCAGAAGTCACTGATTTAATTAGAGCCTGTGTGCAGCGTGGCCTGGAGGTGCTTGTTTTTGGAACGCTGCCCATCGGCCAGAGTAGATGTGCCAAGGTAAAGACTGGCCTGTCAACATGTCGGAAGCACGGAAATTGATTAACACTGGCATGTTAAATCGATGGCTCGAGAGTGACGTGAAAATCGTACTTGATATGAACAGCATGTCCCGATAGTTTATCTGTGGTCATTAGGTACCAACACTGAATAAACAAACCTTCATGTTCCATGGGTCCTCTAATTAGAAACACTAACTCTTGTGAATACGAATGAATCAGCACATTCCCCTGGTGATGCACTGGCAAATGTGTCCTTTTAATGGTCGATTTTCATGCTTCCTTTCAGGGAAACCATCTCCAGTGCATTTTGGCCACACTGCATGCATGAAATATTTTAGTGGAAGTTTCCCCCTTTCCACCCCCCACAACATTTTCTTAGTCCCCAGTCAACTAAATCTCACAATGTTAATAGACAGGGAAAATATGCTTGCTTTTCACTAGTTCATCATCTGATGGTATGCAATGTTTGCTGTAAACAAAGTTTCAACAACAAACAAAAATGGACTAAAAAAGTGTTTTAAAATGAGAGTCTGGCACAGACTTTCATCAGATTTAATCTGTTAAGCCACTGTTTTTAGTAGGGATTTCTTAATTATTTCAAAAGCACAAAAATACCAGAGGCAATAGATCTGGTGTTTGTTTTGGCTCAGTGGGAGTATTTGCAAAATTTCCTTTTATGAACATACTCTTGCGTAAGAAATATGCTTTGTCCACGACGAAGGGTGTCCTATAAATAAACAAAACTACACGTGAACATTACACAAATTCCTGGAGGTACAAGCCACAATTTGGACTTCATGGCTGGGACAACCCCTATCACCAGTAGAGCAGTTAACATTTACATGGTTCAGGACCGTTATGTGTCATGATAGAGCATGTTATGTTTGGATGTCCTGTTAAAATAATTCAGCATATGTAATCTATTAGAGGTTCTCTGTAAGCTTATATGTCAAAATGCACCATGCTAGTATAAACATAAGTAGTCATCGTGACAGAAGTGAATAAAGACCTTGTCAAAAGGGTCTCACTTATACAACATACAGCAACCCTAGCTGTCCAAAGAGTTGACGACAGTATTTCAAAGACGAGAGAGAGAGTTACTCTCGGAAAATACTAGTGTTTTGTCTCCATAACACAAGGCCAGGGGGGAATACGTTTTACAGGAAGACATAAATTATGAGCTGGAGTACCTCAGAAAAATGCTCAGATACCTTTTTTTGTTCTTCCGCTGCTTTTGCTCCCCCTCATTCTATCACTCTCTCTCTCTCTCTCTCTCTCTCTCTCTCTCTCTGGTTTGGAGATAGTATGTGGAGAGAAACTTCTGACTTGCTAAAAGTATCATTGTCACAACGGCAAGAGCAAAGGAGAGCAGGCACCCTGTGGCACAGCTTGTTTCCTGGGAATTTCATACTTGTGAATGATTTTAGCACGGAAACTGTTGTATTTTTCCAGGACATTCTTGTAGTTCCCCATCTTTTATGTTTACAAATACCCTTTCAGTTTAGCTAGCTCAGGGTTTTGGGCACTCAGCGAATTAGGAAGGGATTATCTTAGGGCAATTATAAAACAATTAGACTTGATTATCTTAAGGCACGCAGAGTAGAATGAACAGATTATGTTGAAAGTGGATACACCTTAACAGACGCCCCGCTGTCATGGAGTTGCAATCCATTTTGGGCCATGATGGGGTACAACACTCTTCTCTGTTGTAAAATGATTCCTGGGGTTTTTACATGAATAATGGTAACCAGGAATCAAGTCTATTCAGCCCATTTCACAATGAGAAGACCAAAACAATCCAAGTGTGTCCGGTTAGAACAAATGAAACCAGTGCAGTCATGGAGATGGAACAACACACTGTTTTTACTGTCCACTCAGGAGAATACTGTATGTGTGTGTGAAATGACTTGAGGAATTATTCTGTGAGTGGTGTCATCGCTCTCCTTTAACAGTGCATTTAACATGTCTCCTGACACGGAGCCACATGTTTGTGGGCTCAATAAAGAGTTGCATTTTACAGACCTATCATTCTTTCTCAACCACGCACACTTTGTTAAAATATACTTCAATGAGCAAATGAAGAGAAAAGGTTAAGACACCTACCTTCTCACAAGTACACACATGAACCAGGCAAAATATGCAGAGAAAGAAAGCCAGAATGAATGAACAAAGGGCAGATGTTGTGTTTTGTGCCAGAGATCGTGTGTGTGTATCTGTGTTTATGTGTGTTGTATGTGTATATGTGTGTGTAGCATGTATGTGTGTGTGTGTGTGTGTGTGTGTGTGTGTGTGTACTATATGTGTATGTGTGCGTGTGTGTGCATACGTGCGTGCGTTTAGATGCTTTCCTTTCCCGGCTGGACATCTGTGAAAAAAGGCTTAGTCTGAGTTTGTGTGGGCTCCCTGCCTGTGCTGGCCCTCTGTCAGTCTGTGTGACCTGTGCAGGAGGGCAGTGTCAGACTCCACTCCACAAATACTCTAAGGCAGCTGCAGCGAAGTAGGCATGCACACATTAACACACACACACACACTCGCTTACACAGACACACAAACACAAGCACTGCACACACACTGCGCACACATTCACACACGAATGCACTGCACACACACACAAACACACTGCACACTCACACACACAGACACACACTGCACACTCATTCACACACGCATGCACTGCACACACACACACACACACACACACACTGCACACTCACACACACACACACTGCACACTCATTCACACACACACACACTGCACACTCACACACACACACACACACACACACTGCACACTCATTCACACACGCATGCACTGTACATACACACAAACACACTGCGCACTCACAGACACACACACACACAGTGGAGATTATGGGTATCTGGCACATGCCAACAGCAATGACAGCACATGGCACTATGCATAAACACGCAAAATATGATTTTACTATTTCAGGCTGCTTGCCACCGAAAAGACACGTGCTCAGTAAAAAACACAGCAGGACAGAAACCGGATGGCTTTACGGCCTGAAGATCACACAACAGAGAAGGAGCATTAACTTACACAAAGCAAGCTCATACTTTATTAAGGCATAAATTTGTAGACTTGGGGGAATTGCCACATATATGAGCCTTTACATCCAACCGACAGCAATTCTTAATCTAAAGCTCATTTAGCAAGTGGAATCCTAACATGACAAAGTAGACAGTTGAAGACACTTTAAATAGTATATAATGGCTACCTATGGCTTGAACACTGCCCAAACTCACCACTATATTATTCTGACAAGTTTAATATATCCTCAACAATTTGCCAAGAAGTGCTCCTTGGCTCCAACACAAACAGTGCCCGTGCATAGAATGAGGGTTCATGCTCTGCTTCATTTAATTCTGCGGGACACACTAACTTCGTTTCCCATGTTTTGACGCATACATTATTTAAGTGAAGCGTTGCCAGAGCTTTAAAAAATTACATCAATTGTCGAGTCGTAAAAATGGGCTGTGTACATCCCTTGGTAACACAGTGCAGACTTGTGAAAGGGCGGAGGTGGGGAGGGGGGTGTTTGGGGATTGTCTGGGGGCCTGCCACCCCCATAATCAGGGGGTTCACACCATTCTTCACACTCATTGGAAACAGACACCAAAGTTGCTGACATAATCAGCCTCGGACTCAATGTACATGCATGCATACGTGTGTGTGCATGTGAGGGTATGTTTCAGCAGGATGCTGACAATGGGGAGTCTGTAATTTAGTTCATTCTGGTTGTGAGGTCTTGTTTTTCGCATGGGTGTGATTCCCCAGGAGAGGGCATGAAAGGCTTGGCACTGTAAAAACAAGCAATTTATTAATCTCTCTGAAGCTGCTGTCATGCTTACACTGACTTTCTGTTTTGCATGTTATCTTGATGATGTTGTCGTTTGTTGATGTGATTCAACAGGAGACCTCCTAAGGAGCACAGGGTCGGGGTTAAATGTACTGCTGGGTTTCCGCCGGGCTGGAAACAAGCAGAGGTTCAATATGGGGCAATCTAGCTCCATCTGAAATCCCCCCATCTTTTTATCACTCAGATCTAAATATCATGAAGGTATCTCTTCAAGCCCACAAACATGACCAGCAATTAAAGTCAATTCAGTCAAGATGTGGACCGTCGTCTCCAGAAGGATCTGTTTTAAAACCCTCATCTCTCCTGAAATAGAAGGAAAACAGTCCGCTGCTAAAAAAAAAAAGGTTTCTCTAGCACCGGTCTCCATAGCAGCATTAAAGGTCTGGATGCCTGGCTCCCCCCAAAAAAGAAGGTCTGGCCCTAATACACTTCAAATGAGAGGAAGTGCAAGGTACTCCCAGATACACTGAAAAAGAACTCGTTTTAAAAATGTCGGCATCTGATGTCTCTCATCGTGACAAGCCAGGAAATTACAGCGAGCATGCCTGTCCATAAGTTGTTATGCAGATCCTCTGGTCCAAGGCATCCTCTGTGTGCCTCTTACACCTCTAACTCAAACCATACAGGCCTGGCCCAGTGCCAACCACACAAATCATTTAGAAGCAAAGCGGGTTACTACGAGTACCCAGGCACTTCATACCCAGAAACATGGCAGAGACCACTGAACGCTGTCCAGAATGTGTAAAATCGGTTTCTAAATGGGAAAAGAGCCAATAAAAAAAGTACTCAAGGAAGTACTGAATGGTTCATCGTGCATTATTTGTATTGCAGAAGGAAAAAAAAGTAAATTTGCTTCAATGCTGGACAGGGTAAAGCAGAAACCTATAATTGGTGAATCTTTGTTTGAAATGTGAAACTGTAAATCTGATTCAAGACAAAAAAGTACTTCCAGAAAAAAACAGTACTATACTACTACTACACAATATTGCAACTGTAATATCAGATTTATTTCTGCTTTATCCACTTATTTTATAGGCCTGTTTCATGGTCCAAACACACTTTTCAAAAATCTGAGCATGCTGTTCTGCTAAAGTGACATGTTGAAACAGAGATTAAAGGTGCTATTTGGAACCATCTCTATCACCAGGTATACACATTAGCTCTTCACAACATTTAGCTAGAGTACAGACATTCTTTTGTTTATAACCTGTACAAAAGCTGTTCGCAGTGAAACACAGAAAATAAGGCAGCACGCTTCACGCTTGTATGATTACACCCAACTCAACAACGCTACTCCCCACCCCTCGGACCCCCCGACCCACCACTGCCTGTCAGTGAGTCATAATCACCATGGATTGGACCTGACTGACAATAATATTAAAATTCAAAAGCATACCTCCAAAATTACAAAGGGGGCAGAATGTCAGCCATGCCAAAGAGCACTAACAGTGAAACTGGCTTCCAAATATTTTATTAATCTTGAATGGCCAGATGTTTGCAATAGAAAATGATTGGTATGGCTATGCTTAATGGTGCAGGGGAACATTTCCTTTGGCATGTTAAGGTCCTGGTGGACTGATAAATTATTGTCTTCTTGTTCCTAATGGGAGAATAAATTAAGAGTCAGAATGACCAAAAGTGTGTACAAAGACAGACAAAAACAAAAATGAGCTCCAGCAGGGAGGTGTACTGAGTGAAATATACCTTGTGATCCCAAGTGTAAGGATATGGTTGTAACTGCCGCAAACGCAGTATTTTCTTTAAAGATGTGTGTGTGTGCTGCACGTGAACTTCAACTGATGACCCCGAAAAACAGTCTCTTCAGGTACTTTTCCAAATTCTATGGTAAACTACACCATGACCACCAAGAGTGGCAACATTTGATTCACTATGCTTCCCTATGATTCACTATGCTTCTCTGTGCATAGTGCTCTGTTTCTCATGGTGCACTGTTCTAAGCCACCATTGCTAAATTGGAGACCCAAGCAATGCAATACTTTCCAAAGAATCAGTCAAGTGAAAAATGACTAAGACTAGGATTATGAGAGCACACAAGTCAGCAAAACAGCAACCTGTTAATGTTGCTTTGGGCAAAACAACTGCGTGACTTGGTGTCTTTACAAATTAAACTACTATGAAGGAGCCAAAGAGAGAGAGAGATTGTGAAAGAGAGAGACGGAAAGAGACAGAGAGAGATAGATAGAGAGACAGACAGACAGACAGACAGACAGACGGGGGGGGGGGCAGGAAAAAGAAAACCAAAGACTGACAGAGATAGAAGGAGGGAGAGCGAGAGAGAGAAAGAGAGAGGGAGATGGAGAGAGATAGACAAAGAGACAGAAAGAGAGAGAAAGGAAGAGAGAGAGAGGGGGAAGAAGAGGAACAGGGAGAGAGAGAGAGGGAGGGGGAAGCAGCACTGTGTGGGGGGCAAGGGAACTAGAATGGGGTGAGCAGAATATTGCTAAGAAAAGCGCCCGAACCACATGTGGCTCCATTGTTCTCACTGAATGTAAACCGTGTTGTTTTGTTTCGAATCCTCACCATCCATTTATTTCTCTTGGCAATGGTGCTTCTCAGGTAAACACACAGACGATTACACACAAGAGCACGGGCCACAGTCCAGGCCAACGGCTGCATATTGTATTCCTCTTAAACCCTCCCCCTCTCTCTCTCTTTTTCATTTTCTTTGTTTCTATTTATCTCTCCCTACAAAAATAGTTCAAAATGCCACCCAACTGGACACTGCATAAATATTTGCTAAAAAACAGGAAATTAGTTTAATCATGCTCTTGACTATAAAGCCAAACTATCTAACTGCCAAACATAGTGATCAAACTAACAACTCAGTTCGGCAGTGTTTTTGTTATTCTTTTTTTTCTGGAGGCTGTGGGGTAATGTGGTTAGATGGGGCTGGTTGGTATATGACGCAGACAGGTTATTTTTCCCAAGATGTTTTCAAAAACCTGCATATAAACATTTACGTTTGCGAGAAACAATAGAAGTTCTCTGACAAAATACGAATAATCCTAAAGGTGTTACTTATTACAGCAGTCTTATGTTTGTCTTTCAGAAACAAATAAGATGATATAAGCTTTTGGTCTATTTCTCATGAAACTGTATTACGAGAAAAAGAACAGTGTAAGACATTTTTAAGACCTAAAGTTTAACTGACATTGGACTTATATTGGGCATCACTGGCCACTGTTTCTTAGGAGTTACATTTAGAATATATTAGAAAAAGGGTAGATCTTACTGAATTATGAATTGTTTCACCTAAAGCCCCCCTAGGTAAAAAAAAAACTAAAAATCAGATTAATGTAAGATCTTATTTGTTTCTGCCAGTCAAAATTAAGACAATTCTAAGTAGCAATATTTGATCTGTGATCATATACATGTGCTATTTCTGAGGACAGTGTGGGATCAATAGAGTAGTCATTACCTGCAGGAGTGGCTGTGTGACTATGCCTCACAGCAAAACGTGGGGAATGTGAGTAGAAAGTGCGCCTCAGACATGATTAAGGCATTGAGTAACTGACTGACTGGCATGCCCAGTCACATCCTCTTTGGCTATGACACACCTATAAAAGCACCATGACACAATAGCGTGTAGCTAGTACTGGGCAATCTATATATCTCATTTATGAGAGACACACTATTAAGAAACTAAATATTTCTGGAAAAATAAATGAAATACCAACACATAGCATGGTACTTTGGGATGATCTGTAACCATTGTCAAAAGCCAACTAAGCCCTGTCAACACTTGTGGTGGTGGGAACAACATAAGACTATTGTAAAGATCATTAGTTGAACTTAGATCAGACTTACAGTATATCAGGCTTTATCTAAAAATGTAGCCTACATTTGCAGGTAGTTTAAGACTCCAAACTTCTTTAAAGCTCCATCTCCATGGAGTAAGATGTTGCTGTGAGGACAAATCTGTGTGACAAACAATGCTACTTGATGTTGTGTCTTCTCCCATCTGGTCTCACAGGAAGAATGGACCTGGTGGTGGACAACAGGACTAATAACACATGCTTGGCAAGAAAATATCATAGATGGCAAGGGTCTGCAAGGCTTTCAGGACAGAGAGAAGTTCATTGTGTATATGTAGGTCCATGTGACAAGTTTTATGTGTTTAGTGCAACTGATATATTTCCCACATTATCTTCTGTTGATGTACCTATTTCAGGTTTTTATCCCAAGTATTTTGACTGTGGGCAAACTGTCAACAAAGCTGTCAGGTTTCTTCCAAACCCAGCTGCTTGGCAGAACAAGCACTATCTATACCCTAGCAAGTAGCAACACATGCAGGAAAGGATGGCAGCTTCCCAAAAGAAATCAATTACATGCCAGTAGACAGGTTGATATCTACTATATCTACCCTATCTATTAGCACCACATCTTAACCCCAACATCAACATTTGTGTTTGTTTTAAACATACCTTTTAAACTGACTATATTGACTGTTCAAACTAAATAAAAAGTTGCTCCAGCAATAATCATTTGTGAACAAATGCTGCTATGGCTTCAGTGACCTCAGTCTGACTTGTCTTTTTCAAGCAGTCAACACTAGAATGATTCAAGGGAACTATGATCATCTGTGTGCTGTGTGTAAGCAGCCCTAGGATCTAAACGAACCATGTACACAAAACTGTACAGTTACACACAGTATGCACATACAATAACATAAGATAACCCACCAATTTCATGCAGTTCTTTACAGACCTATATGATAGTTTCCTGATCAAGTTTAAGTGTTAGTTTTGATATAATGGAGAGTGACACAGACTCCTGAATCAGTCACTAAGAGGTGCTATGCAGCACTTGATCAGAGGTTAGTTTGCGCATCTATTTGGGCATTATTTTTGTAACCCTGCGGTTTATACTTATATGCAGGTACCATTATGCTCTGCAAAACCTTTGCTCTTTATTTAGTCAATTGAAGCAATTTTCCTATTGGTGAAAATGATTACTCAACTACAGTACAAGTGTCTTTGGAGAAAATACCCCAATGCTTATCCGGCTGTTTTTTGTTTATCTTTCAGTAATAAAATCCTTTATTTTCATAGACCAAAACACACAATTTTTATAATGCAGTTCAAGATCAGAATTAACTTGCATTCACTAGTACCTTTCCCGGGATTAATAGATGGAAATTTGAGAACGAGACGTTGAAGGGTGTAAGGACAGGTTAATCACACTCAGAAGACACAAGGTTTCCTGCTCAAGTACACTCTGAGAGAATGTGCTAGAAAGCCCCAGCACCTGTTGAGAGAGCAGTTAATTATTTAGCTATCTCGCTCTGTGTGGCTGGGGCCTGGGGGTGGTGTGCGATGTGTGGACTAAGAAGGGAAATAGTCCAATGTGTGAACTTGAAGCTGAGGAACAGGAGGACGTCCATCTTAGCCCAACATAAACAAAACACTAGAGTGGGAATCCGCTTGCTGCCAACACAGTTGTAAGTTTTGCTGGGAATGTAAGTCTCCAACTGAGGAGAGGGAGTGCTTTAAAGAAATTAACTGTGGCAGATTCGTCCTCTTCCTCTGCTGTGGCTTAATTAGTAGCAGACAGCTGAAGAGACCTCTGGTTTAATGATTCAAGGATGGGATGTGAATCTGGATTACCATGGGCATCGCAAAGCACAAGTATAATAAGGGATCCAAAGGAAAACCTTACTTCTTGAAACAGTCTTAGTTTTGCCTCTCCTAAAATAAACTTATACACATATTTTAAGATGTTAAGTTGAACTTAGATCGGACTAATATTGGCCGTCACTGGACACTGTTTCTTCAAAGTTTAGGGCACTGGTTTCTCTTTCTGAGGAATTTACTGTAAGAAGTATGAGACAAAGGCCAGATCTTACTAAATTCTGAATTGTTTCTCATCAAACCCCCTTAGTAGAAAACCAAAGTCAATATAATTCTTTGAAGCAATATTTTCCTTTGAGGAGTGCCACAACCACAAAATCCAAAGTAATCGCCCAATCTCCTTTCTCATTAAGAATACAAGTTCAGACCTAAAACATACACAATTTTACACATATTGCTGGCAAGGATTGAGAACCAATGTCACTTTGCATTTTTTAGTCAACAAGATCATTTCTTAAAACTAAAGCACATTGATGGAATTCCTCTCTATGCCTCCTCTTTTTTATCTCCAAACACTGAGCTAGGAGGCCAGACAGTGACATGAAGCTACTCAGAGTGAGTGAGAGTGAATAAATTAGTGTGTTTGAAACACTCTCGTGTTTTGATATAATGACTGCATACTATATGTGCTTTGGCAACCCCATTTCTATTTAAATGATCATGCCAATAAAGCTTATTGAACTGAATTGGAATAATGACAAGTGAGTGTAGAAGAGAGAGACAGAGAGTGAGATGTCTAGGCCTCCCTTTTTATCTCCAGACACTGAGGTAGGAGGGCAGACACTGGCATGGTTCCCTCGAACTACACTGAGTGAGAGTGAGTGATTGAGGCGAGACATTCAGGGCTGATTCATCAGACGCAAGGCTTGGGGTTGACGTTCAGGAGGCTGTTGCCCCTGGCGATAGCGAGGATGAGTGGGATGGGCCGCTTATCTCCAATGAGTGATGTGAGAACACAGCAAAACATGTCTGCAAATCCTCCGTGTCAAGTGTCTCTTTGAGCGAATCAGGGTTGCTAAGAGGATCGGCAACAGCATTGGAGATAAATGACAATAAATCCTACGAAATGAAAATAAAAATTGAAAATATTGCTATGTGTACAAAAACTTTAAACTGTACAAATTCCAATATGTTGAAAACATGTCAAACTTCATGAACATCAGTTAAAACCTTATCACTAAAACAACAACTTAAGGACTATGTAACCAATTAACTATGATAGCCAGGTTTTGTGGATCAACCAGACAATCAAACAATTCAAATAAACTGAAATGTTTTCCCAATATCGTAACATACCCTAGCTGACTTTGACATAATATGAATAATTTACTCCAGACCACTAGACTGAAAAAAAACAAAAAACAAAATAAGCATTAACTGCATTTTTGCCATTTGAATGCAAATGATGGTAACACTTTATTTGAAGGTGTCTACATAAGGGTGACAGGAGCCCTTTATAAACATGGCATGACACATATCACAAACATTAATGACACATTTATGTTCATGACTGTTTTCATTAAGTGTCATTCGTTTTTTGGAATGTCTGCATCCAAACAAATATCAACTTAACATTGCAAAAACCTGATAACACTTAATGGAAACATTTATAAACATGAATGAAGTGTCATTAATGTTCATGATATGTGTCATGTCATGTTTATAAAGGGCTCGTTGCACTCTTATGTAGACACCTTCAAATAAAGTGTAACCCAAATGACTACTGAGGTGTAGTATAAATTCTGCCCCTAATTAAAGGTATACACCAGATCACTCCATTACAAACTATTTTGGTTGTAAATACAAAATGTGTCTTGCTCACTGCAACACTTTTCAGATTGACATAGTTTTTGCTACGAAAAAAAAGTTTGAACTTGTTATCACCCATAGACAGCCCCAGAATGTTCTTATCTCCAGAGTATCCCCTTTAAATAATATTATAAAAGGAGAATCCATAACTCGTTAGTGTCTTGTTACACTTGCACAATAGCCAAATACAACAGTTCAATGCTGCCAGATGGACTCTCACTAAGCTGCCATGCAAGGTGGAGGCATTTTTTTTTATCTCCATCACCTAGATCTCTTTAACATACTTCATATCATTAAAGCAAACATCTGCCTGTAGCTAATTCTGGCGAACACCCCCAAGCAAGCCAGTGGGGAAATGCATTTTTGAGATCACTCCATGATCTTAACTAAAAACACTGGCTTTGCTGGTTGTGCTTGCAGGCAGCCCCTGCCAGGGTTTTGGACCCTATGAGGTGCGTAAACACCTCAAGTTTCTTACGAGTTAAAAGCTCCGCACGGGGCTGACGTCCTTTGTCCTCCATTGACACCTATTAACTTTCCAAAGCTCGGCGAACCAGTGAAGAACAGACAGTGCTGAAGCCATTGTAATACATACCATTAGAATGAGTGTTCACTTGAAAAGGTTTCCAGCTAAATCCCACTTGTACTGAGAGTAGTGACTATTCTGTTGATTTCAGACAGATGGGATGCAGCCCAGTCAGAGAACTCAGCACAAGAGAATGACTCTCCAGTTTGTGAAATACTGCATTCAATACTCATTTAGTACATTCCACCAAGTACACGAACAACAAGCTAAACTTTCACTATTTCATCTTACATCTTCTTATTCCTAACAGCAGTGGCTATTCTAATCAAACATTCCACAGTGAGTATACACACCTGGTTGAAATAGAGCATACCTATTGTAAACAAGATGGCATGACAATTTCATTCAGAATAGTTTGACAAAAAAAAACTGTCCATATAAACGTGACTAAGGCTGTGAAAGGGAATCATCGTCCTGGCAAATCCCAGTGACTGTTCTGACCACTATGGATCACAGCGTTTTCAGTAACATGCATCAAGCAGTTGCCTAATGATAAAGTTTCCCTGTAATACAAAACATCTGGATGCCATGTCAGTGAAAGGATATTAATCACAGAGAATTGCCTAATATTTCCGGCCAACTCATAAGGAGTGACACATAAGTCCCCAAAGTGTTTTTTGTTACTGTAAAATGATCTGCTCCCAGTTGAATTATTCACATGTAATACTTCCAATTTGATTGTTTGGAATTTAGAGTGACTTTGGCTAAATTGTTGGTCAAGAAGAACACAGAACATGAGGTATGAATACACTCTAATCTCCATGCGTTGGACCCTGTCCACAGAGATTTCACCCTTCACTACACCGAGCCAAAAGCTTTCAACAATATAAAAGCTTTGATTAATTTGGTTTGGGCGTCCCAATGAAACTCACATTCCTGTCAAAGTTTTTTCAACGGGTTTATGACTATAGATCTGTTTATCACCTCATCTGTCATAGGTCCATTAAAGTTAGGATATTGTTAATTCTCTCTCTCTCTCTCTCTCTCTCTCTCTCTCTCTCTCTCTATCTATCTATCTATCTATCTATCTCTCTTTTAAAAGAACTCTGCTGTCTAAGATATCTTGGGGGAAAAACAAAACATATGACAGAAATACTGTAAGGCATTGCAAATGATGACCATAAACCACCTGATACACAGAACATGCAGAAATATTTTCATACTAACAGTGAAACTTGACATCTTGTTTTACTGCAATGCATTTATCGATTCATCATGCTGTGCTTTCTCCTCATACACCCAAGCAGCCTCAAATACCGCCTTACTCTCAGCCAAGGAAGCAAAAGATAAATCTGGTGCAAAATACGAAAAACCTCAACTGTGCTCTGCCTTTGGGCTAAGGCTGATCAAACTCAAACGTTCACAGACTCAAAAAAAAAAGGACTCAACCCACTTAAGGGATCCGATTGTGGCACAGTCTTCGGCTGACAGAAATCTGGAATGGAGTATCATATATGTTAATCACATGAGGCCAATAGTAAGGAGAATTTTGGGCGAAAGGCCTGATGTTTTGTCCAATACCACTCTTTTTTTAGAATACCACACTGGCAATACCACAGTCCTCATCCCAAACAATGCATACAATAGTGAGCAGGAATATGCTGAGGCACTGCTGGTTGGAAAAGGCTTAAAATCTAGCTTAGAGACCTTCCCATATTCCCAAAAGAGCATAGCCAAGCTTTGTGAAATGCAATGACAGCCTTTTGCTGGACGAAAACTACCAAAACCTTTTTCAAGGCACGTTAGTGGACAACAAGCTGTCAGGGCTGAGACTGCTAAGGACATGTCTTTGGCCTCCGAGCTTCAACATTTGTTTATGCTTAACCAGATAGTGCGCATGCGGTTTGGTGGAGATAAATAACAGTTTTTGCAGGCCAATGACCAGCATGCGTTGTCTCATGGCTGCTCTCCCACCCTAATGGCATTGTGTCGTTGGGGGGGGAGAGAGGAATGGCAGTGATATCTGCTGTGTTGTTGATGATCTGCCCTTTAGTCCCATTTCAGTAAACTGCTTTATCCTGGAATGTTCCAGCTTCAGAGGAGCCAGGAGAAGGGACGGGGGGATGGTGGGGGGTGAGACGTGTGTGAGTGTGTGTGCCTGTGTGCGTGTGTGTGTGTGGGGGGGTGTTGTTGTTGCAGGAAAGAACACAACCAACTTGCAAGCTTGAGACTATCAGAAATATTTGGAGCAGAAACAAAGCAACAATTACAAATGCCACATACCAATTGTGCATGACAACTGCACTGCATTTACTCTAGGCTGAGTGGAACTTTCCTTTCTTTGTTAAAGTTGCAGGAGACCCAGGCCTCACTTTAAACTACAATGTGTGTACCACTGTGCACCACTGTTGTGACCTGTTGTGACCTGTTGTGTAGCCGGTTCAGTTCGGCTTCAGAGAACTGGAAGGATGGACTCCAACCAAAGAGAACACAACCTGATTTAGCATCCTCTAATAGTTTTATCTGTCAGCGATATTAGGTTTGGCTGATGATCAGTCCTAACAAGGATGACTTGCTGCCACAGACCTGGTCAAGGCTCATACACAGCGTGAGGGCCTAGACACAGCAGACACAGGGGTTTAAGTCCTGCTGTCTATTCAGCAGATAGCATGACATCAGATGTATGGATGACTTATGCTGGAGAGAGAGAGAGAGAGAGACCTCCCGCTGGTTTAAGCTGTGATATCCATGTGGCCCATTCAGTGCAGTGTGCAGTGCGGAGGGATTTGTTCTCTTTTCAACTCAAATCAAAGTGGGGTCATTTCGCGTTAGTAATATATCACCGTGTAGCCTACGATGACAAGTCCGCCACCTGAGACCATATGTACAGATTTCTACATGCATGCATGGCTGGCTTTTACTGGGGAGGTCATTTAAGCCTGCGTAACATAGCCTCCCCCGGCGGCTTTATTGCCGTTTTGTTTGGCAAAGGCTTCAAAGACGCTTTTTTAAACACATGCTGGAGCAGACGACATACACAGCGACTCGTGTGTCAACTTGCAGGTGGACTATAAGGTGCACCCTGTGCAAAAAAGGCAAGTGCATCCCCTTTGTCTGCTGTTGCATAAACAATGTCAATTCCAGACACAGAGACCAAGCCATAATTGTATTCCACTCTAATCATTTAAACATCCTGTTGCATGGATGCAAAGCTTGACATTGTAGCCGGCTGTCACTGTGAGCTTAGGCAAAACCTCTGATGCGACTCTGGCTGGAACTGCTTTGTCCTATGGCAATGAAACCAGATTAAAGTTCCAACCTCTTAATCCCTAACCTTAGATAAAGACAGCCCACATTTTCCCCATTTCACAGATTTTTTTTTTTCTAGAGACAACGCTAGTCTTTTTTTTCAGCCTGTCACTCTTTGACTTGGAGGGAAACATCAAGAGACCAAGGGGTCTTGTGGTAATGTCTAAGCAGTGCCTGATCAAATAATGGAGGGCTTTCCCCTCTGTGGTAACACATGTTGGCTTCTCAGAACAGGGGCACTTAGGTGATAGGTGACCCAAAGGGGCGGCATGTTTATTTATTAAACCTCAAATGATATCCACATGGCTACATCCAACAATTCTGTTTGTTTAAATTTCGGATTTAAATGTTGACATTTAGGCACATCTGTTAAATCTGATATTCGTGTGGTCATGTATTAACAGAAATAATAGAAATTTGAGAGAATGTTCTTCATATGGGGTATCCCTGTGTTTGGAAAGTGTATGTGGACAACAACTGACTCAGTGAGTGATTACTCATTAGATATGACGGGTTTCCTGAAAGGGGATCAAACCAGTACTCATGACAAAGTGACCATAAAACCACATTGTCCTTAACAACTCATATTTGACATCGAGTAATTGCAGTGGTCACCGTTATTACAGTCTGGAAACCATAGAATAAGTGAGCACTATTCTCATTTCCGAGATATGTCGCACAATGCCACATAACCTAATTTGATTTGGTCATTATCAAAGAATGTCAAAACAACACTGATACGTAAACTACTCTTCATGAAGATGAGGCCATTTTATCAGAATTGGAGTGTATTTAATAGATCAAGTAGCCTATGCTTTCGACACCTTGAAACTGATCACGTACCTGTAACACGTTGTTATTTCCCCCGTGGATTTTTTACAAGTGTATTTTGTTGTAGCAATTTTGTTTTCTGAGCAGATCTCACTGAGGAAAAACAATATAAAAATGTTATTTTGACAAATATCACTGCCTTCATATCTTCGAAACACATGAGCTTCTTAATACAGCCTAGCTGCTCTCTGAGATGGATGTGTGTAATCCATTCTTGATATTCGGCGCGCGCTTCTAGATGGCTACAGATTTTGCCGCTTCTTTACCTGTTGGTGTCATCCTGATCCTCGCGAAATGTCCACAGTAAGCTGCGTGAGAAAAATGAAAATACCATAACCAGCCTAAAAAATAATCCTCTGCTGCCCATACACTTCATTTCCAACTGGGGTATCGCTCACGCGCTGGGGGTAACACCTGTAACGGCGTAGAGAACGGAAGAGAGAACTTAAGACGGTACCCAAAAGTTAGTGGGATAGTTGATTGGCTGCCTCCCGCGAGGCCACACGTCTAGACTCGACAACGCTAGAGTATCCATTCGGTCCCTCCCCCGTGGCACCGTTGGTTTCGGTGCCAAAATGAATTTACAGCATCATGATTTGTCATGAAATGCAAGAATAATATGAACAGCGAATGTGTGTTCATAGGCGTAGTTTTAACATACTTGTAGAATTAGGTTGTCATGGTTTAAGTCCTGTGATTAACCCTTTGTTTCAAACTTGACGCATAGATGATAGTAGGCTATTTAACTCGTTGCACTGCCCTTAAAAGTATGTGCTAGGTGTCTCATCTGCCTAATTTGCAAACCTTCACACACTTTCATACTTAAGGAGAAATAGATAATCGTAGAGTGCGAGAGAGGCTTGAGTTTGTCCAGAAACACCAAGGGTGACTCTTGAGCCTTGACCTGCATGCCACTGTGTGCAGCCCTTCAACGTTTAGACAAGAATTGTCTAAGAAAATGCTAAAGCATGTGATAAGACTGAATATGTTTATGGTCAGAGAATTTTCTTCAACAACTAATTACTAGCATCAACATATCAACTTTAAACTACCATTAGATTATACAACAGTGGAGTAAAATAGCTGTAGGTGCTGTAGGGCTATCTGTTATAACACTCTGAGCATCATATCAGTCTTGGTTATCATGAAACAATTGTCCAAAGCAGCACAGAGTATGGGGCACCATCAAGGGTCCCTGAAAATGGCCAAGATTAAACTTGCAGGTACAGACAAAGAACCAGCCATCCAACTTCTTATGGTTAATACTGGCCAATGAAGAGGAGTGGCCATAGTGATGTTGCAGTCAACATGGCAAACATGTAAAGAAGATAGAATATAGTATAGAAATATTTGAGACGGGCAGAGAAATCAGGAAGAACACAGAGCTTATAGGCAAAGGTAATGCCTTCCAAGAAAGAGGCACTCCAACTCTTGCACTCGAGCGCACCACTTAATTCAAGCTGGTGAATTATGTCTCTGACTCTACACTGCCCCCCTGTGGCAAAATGTGTATCAGGCAAAATTAAACCTATTAGTCAACATACTTCGTTTTGGCAGATATGGTTGGAATTGAAACAGTTTGCATATTTCCCTGTCAGCATTATGAAACAGCACAAAATCAACACAGTCCTCACTGGCTCCAGTCAGTGCTAAGTTACTATTATTCAATATTTCAGACAAATTAGCTGGGTCATAAAGGCTCAGGCTGTAACTAGAGAAATCAGAGCTGAATTCCAATTGTGATTGTATAGACCACAGTTTTCCAGAAAGTAAAAAAAAAAAGTGTCCTTAAAATACTGCTTGTCTCTTTCAGACAACACTGGGATAGAAATAACTACACACTCCATCGTCATAACTGTCCAACAGAATATTTGTACACTTCGGTTATGACTCTTTAAGAGTCCTGGGCATGTGATGCCATTAGTAATGGTTTTCTAGTTCACTGACTTCTTCATTGTTATTGAACAAATCAAGTCCACTGCAAGAGATCACATGTGAAAATAAAGTGGAATCACTTTTTTGCCTTAAACATGACTTTTACTGTGATATAACAATGATGTCTTGTCTTGCTTTCCGTTGTTTTGTTTATACATCTATAAATATGTATATTAGCAGGGCCGTAGCACTTAACTCTTGGCCCCACACACAAGCAGTCTTTGTGGGCATCATTTGTTATGTAATGCAGGGGCCCTAGCTCCATTGGCCCCCTGGGTAGTGACTCCCACTTATTTTTTCCCATTTGTGCAAATAGCAGTAACTCAGAGTAGTTGTTTGACTGTCTGCTTGAATTAAATGACCATGCACTTGTGTGCAACTCTTTTATTAGTTAGGACTTCATCTTTGAAGACAGCTTTCAAATTTTCAGACATTTGTTTTGTCTCATTTTATTGTCCAACCATGTGGTTTATGGCCACTGCCATCAACAAATTGTCATGTTTTAAATACAAGTTGACAGTGTATTGTCTTCATATGCAAAAGGTTAACAAGCATAATCCATAAATTACATTTTCAGCTTGCAACAATCATTCATCACAAGTAGTGACATTTTATCAGATGATCATTAGGTCTAAGACTAGGAAGTTGTGAAGCTGACACTAAACAATTTGTCCAAAACAAGTGCATCTGTTTACAATGAAAGCATTTATAAAATAATAAAGGAATGTAGAGCAGTGTGTAATAGTCATACACTTTAACAATGGTTATGGACAATCCAGTACATGCATGTATACTCTGTTATTATTTAAATACATAAAAGCATTTATGAAGTGCTTATCTGGTAAGACATACTACATGGGGATGAGGAAATATTGCAAAGCAACAATTTTGAGAGAACTGTTGTCTTTGCTCTTATAGGGTTGCTCAATGTCTGGGGAGTGCTGCGATTTCTCAAAACCCATACAATGTTTTCTGTCAGTTATGATTTCCTGTAGATGTATTTGCTTTTGTAGTTTTCACACCAAACCCTTCTCAAATTTGTGAGGGTTCATAACTTTAGCATATGTTCCTGTTCATTTTGGGGCACCCTGTGAAGCAAAGATTTATTCTATTCTTTTTGCGGTTTGTAACTCTAATGTTTTTCTAATAAAAAACAGTTGTTGAACATAATTCAATAGAAAATATATTGCCATGATCCTTCTGAATAACAGTTTTATGGAAGTTCTATCAGCTGAATAACAGTCCTACATATTAGTTCAAGCAGTGAACTGGTGGCATGGTAGATTTCTTTTTGGAAACAGTTTCGGAAGTGGTTTATATCAATGCAAAAGGTTTCTGTACCAAAAGGTGACCAACAGCTTTGAACATTGTTTCCTTTTATTGCTTTTGTCCAAGTTGTTTCATTACTTACAACAATCTTCCATTTTAATCCACGGTTTACTTTAAATTTTAATTCTCGAAGGTCACTACTGTGCAACAAAAGTAGAAGAGCAGAGAGGAAATCGGTAAGTAAATTTTATTTATATCGCACATTTTTATGCACAAGCGCTTTAAAAGGAAAAATAAACACGGGGACAAGCACACAACCACAAATGATTAGATAAACCCACTGGATGGCAGACAAGATCTAAGAGTCCATGGGCACTGATGACTGAAATAGCCAACGTGACGTTGCAGACTCACAGGGCACACCAATCCAGCATCCAATCCAGGCTGGAGAGCACCACAAAAATGTCACATGGGTGGGACCAGGCCAGCCGATAGGAGGGGACAAATGGGCCTCTTGTCCCTGGCCCAGGGAAGGGGGGGGATTGTTTGTGTTATACTGAGGTATGTATATAATAAATGGCTAAGTAAAAAAAAAGAAGACAACGTGAGGCCTATGCCCTTGAGGAATACAACTTATATAAATGTTAAACAGTCAAATGTTTACATTACTATCTACCTCAGGCACTGCTGATTTCTAAGCATGCAGAACAAGGATGCTAATATTACAGCCTTTCCATACAGATATTGCTATTCAGGTGCACCGACAACAGTTGATATCAAGATGAAATTACTAACACCATGCAAAGCTTCCTGCTCATTTTCCACTTAGTTGCATCTTTTGAGTGGCCCATTAGCTGCCTACTTTGGTATTATGAAGCCAATGAGATAAAACAGCACCATTATCTGCCCTGCAAGTCATTTGTGAAATAGGTGACCTCTCTCTGAGGTAAAGTTCAGGCATGAGGCAGCATTTACTGTGAATTGTATGGTAAATGGAGTGAGGCTAGAGTTCATAATTAAAACAAATTAGTGAGAAACAAATGTAATCAGATACGGGATTAACTGTTGAGAGCATCCACTTCCACTCTGGTAGAGGATTAGTGAAAGGCACTGTTATTGAGGACTGTTTCATTATGTTGTGCTGTGTTTTATGTACAGTATGATATGTGTAAGTTTCATTCTGACCAAACTGTTTCTGACAGTTTCATAGCATATACTTAAACATTTACAAGAGTTTCTGGTTGTATAGATGTTTGTGTAGTTGTTAATGCAGACGTCCTTTGACCTGTCCAATGCCTGGACCATGTCACATGACCCAAATGAGGCTCCCATGGCCTCT
This sequence comes from Coilia nasus, assembly GCA_027475355.1. Classification (NCBI taxonomy): domain Eukaryota; kingdom Metazoa; phylum Chordata; class Actinopteri; order Clupeiformes; family Engraulidae; genus Coilia; species Coilia nasus. The sequence continues at coordinate 5,913,267 of CM050209.1, forward strand.
GGGTGACCCAGTTAACCCTAGAGCAAATAATTATTCCACTTTAACTCTCTTTCATTCTCTCCTCCACACACACACACACACACACACACACACACACACACACACACACACACACACACACACACACACACACACACACACACACACACACACACACACACACACACACACACACACAAAATCAGCTCTCTGGTTTTATTTCTTTTCTCTCTTTTTTCCCCTTACTTTTTTTCCTTGTTTCACTTCTTTTTTTGTAGAACAACAGCAATACTGTGGACCCTGAGGAAAGTGGTGTGTGTTACAGCAGGCAGCAGGGCTGCGGATCCACTGAAGGACTGCAAAAGGATATCCAAGCGGAAAAGGAGGGCGCAGATTTCATTACACTGTGGCCTCGCAATCTGCAGGTCAGGGAAGATTTACTTTATTTTTAGCACATCATGTGTCACAACAGACCATGGTCGCAAGAAAACACTAAGTATGTAGTCCTGCATTTATGCATTTATGCATTTGTGTGTGTGTGTGTGTGTGTGTGTGTGTGTGTGTGTGTGTGTGTGTGTGTGTGTGTGTGTGTGTGTGTGTGTGTATGTGTGGCGATGTATGTGTTACAGAGATGTGGTAGAGAGATTATATACACATTTATGTTTGTCTTTGTCTTGTGTTGGTGATGTGGTTGGATTATTCCTACAATGAGAAGAAGAGGGTTTTAATCTGATGGCTTTTCTATGTGCCCTTACATGACCCCGGCATGCTGTCAAATACAAAATGAAAATTCCCTACACAAAAATCTCTGTACAGACAACATTCATATTTTAAAAATCTCCACCCCAACAACCATTCCTTGCTTCGCCGAAGTTGATAAAAACAGCTGCAGCGCCTATTGTCATTTAGGCTCTAACGGTTCCTGTTGTTGCTGTGATGATCATTCTCTTCCTCTCTGCCTCCCGAGGAGGTTTCTGTAGTTCCTCTTCTCACCACTAGATGGCTCTTATGTCTTAGGCAATGCTCTCTGCTGCCATTGTCGTCCGCAACAAAATGGATGACCGGCGTTATAAATACCAGGGTGCGTCACGACTCGGGAGAGAGCCTGCTGTGCCATTTAAGTTTCACCTGTTCCCATGCCTCAGCACGGAGAGGCGAGGCTGTGAAAAAGGTCGTTATTTCTGTTAGGGTGGACACACTCCGCAGAAAACATTGCAGGACAGCAGCACATCAAAACAATTTACCTCATTATCACAGCAACAACAAGGTTAGGGAGACCAACTATTGAGAAGCTGGGTGGTCAGAGACACTGTAGGTTAGGTCATGTTAAAAAGCATGTTGTGCCGGTGTAGCTCTCCTATTACGCTGTCCCTTTGGAGGACCCACAGGCACATATAGCCCCAACACACAGACAGAAAACCCAGAAATGGAAAAAATGAGAGAGGGCAAGAGGGAGGGAATCACATGTAGTCAGACTCACACAAACACTAACACACACACGCACGCACATATGCACACACGCACACGCACACACACACACACACACACACACACACACACACACACACACGTGTATGTGCATCTGCACTCTGTTATGGACCTCATTAATTTTACAGTGACAGATCTAATAGTAAATGTCCCCCTGCCTCTCCACGGGACCGGCGCCAAATGTGTTCCCTGTGGAGGACTCTCATGCTTCGCCATGTTATTCTGCCCTTCACCTCGGGGCAGTGAGAAACTCAGCAGGCGCACCACCCAGAGTTTGTGCACTGGCTCTGCTGCCCTCAATCAGACCCTGTGTCTGTCTCCTTGCAATGCTGGTGTTGGCTAGTCATTTGTCCCAGTCCAGCCTAAACACTCACTGGGAGTCATTCTATACTTTGTCCCCTTTTCTCAGCTATAAAGGCACAGCTCAGCATCTCTCTCACCTACTTTACCTCCCAGAGATGTCTCACCAGTGTTGCGTCTCATAACCTCCCACTTCCTCTCACGTAGTGAGTGTATGTGTGTGTGCGTGTGTGTGTGTATGTATGTGTGTGTGGCCTCAGGTGCCCCCTCTCACACCCAGCCCTCGGGGCTGAGTCTCTGGCCACCGAGGGGCTGGGAGGTAGGTATGTGAGCTGGACCCAGTGTTCTTTCACCTCACGCTCCAGGGGCATGGGGGATTGGGTGGTTAGAGACAGCCAGGCTCCAACCTCACATCTCTCTCCACCCCACTCTCCGTCCCTATCCCAACCCCAGAGGCAAGTGACTCTTCTCTTCTCAGAGGCGATGCTTCCGTTTTGCGAGCTGCCAAAAAGAAAAACACATTCTTTATAAGTTATATGGAAATACAGTGGCTGGCAAAAAGGCAATCAGAATGAATAAAAGCAGATGTAGAGTCTATTGTAAATCAAGTGTCTTAGATGTAAGTACCATGAAATTTCAAAACAGCCCAATTGGCCCAGTTTTACCTAAATGCTGTATTATAAGACTGTCAAAGATGTCACAACGTATTTCCTTGACAAAAGACCCCAGAATAGCAACATCCGATTCCTTCAGTGAGAGCTCTCTTAAGGTTTAATATATATTGCCATGGCTTTTCCACAGGATGTATTTTCATTAATATTTCATTAATTAATATTTCCACAATATGCTTATTAGATCATTAAGGGTGCAGTCATCATGACCGGCTTTTTAACCCTGTCTGGATGTATTAACAGTAAATGCTTACTTTAATGTATGCAGATTAGCAAAAATGTAAATATGCTAATGCAATATGCCCTATTTGTGTCAGATCTAGTTAGTATATTTCCATTAGGAGGACATGTATAAATATACATTTCTTTATGTACCCATATCACAGCTTGGACTGCGTCACATCTTTGAATTAGTTAGTTACATTACAGTATTCGCGAGAAGACGGACACAAGGAAGACAAACAGCTTAACACAGTTTTAGAAAAGAAACTAATGTTTTAGGATTGTGGTCTCCGTGTTACGTTTTAATTATCTGCTAGCAATTTATCTAAGTGGACAAAAAGAGGCATCAAGGTCCATGAAGCTTTTCAAGCCTGAGTTAGCTGCACCGTCAAGGGTAGCCCAAGGCCATCAGGGGGGTAAACAACTCCAGCTCCCTGGACTGGCCCAGTGTTTTTAATGCTGAAAAAAGAAGAACAAAAAATGAAAAGACATATCCATTATAGATCTGACAGCTTGTTACAAGGACAAACAACAGGGTAGAGGAGGAAAAATGACCGATGTCACATTTTATTATGCTTTTTTTCTTTTGTTTTGTTTTTCATCTTGCAGATTCCACATTCGTGTTTCGGTGTCTGTAGAGTAAGCAATGAAGCACTGTTTCCTACAGTGAGGCTTTGCGTGTGTTGTTGTTTTTTTTCCAAATGTCATATCTGAACATGGCTTTTTTCTGAAATGGCCTTGAGCTCTGATCTCACTTCTTCGCGCATTGAGTTATGACACATTCCCTGACATGGAGGGAGTAAACACATGATAAGCCTAGGGGGAGTTGAGGGGCACGGAGTTGAAAAGGACATATTAGTCTATAAGAGAAGTACACACTGACCTATGAGTGTATTTGTATTTTATTGATACAACTGCGGTCAACTTTTAACCTTTGTAGATTTATGAGATCCTTTTATAAAAATGGAAACAGTGCATTATAATGATTAAAATAGACACCCTGGTAATGTTTTGGATATGTTACATAAATGACAGAAAAGTGTGTTGCTGCAGGATAAACTCTACTGTGCTGCCTCATCAAAAGACCGTAAACCAAAGGTACCAGTGCAGTGCAGTGAGATGACTGATTTTGTGATGACTGAGGAAATGGGTTAAAAATGTCCTGTTCTAGTACCCGCCAGAGGAGCATTACTGATAACATCGTAAACATATCATAAACATGTCAAAGAAAATGGCATAATGTCAGGCTGTTTTGACAGCTTTTGTCTAATCTTGTATCATACTACACGGTTACTGATGTGAGAGCTCCCATGATGTTTGATGTTATGGCAACTTACCAGCATGTGGTTATGACACATTTTTGGCCATTGTCAGAATTTCTTCCTCATGCCAATTTTGCTGTTGGTTGGACCAACAGATGGAAATACTTATGGTTGTGTGTGTGTGTGTGTGTGTGTGTGTGTGTGTAATGGACATTTTCATTCCATACAAAGCAAACATATTCCGTATAAAGCAAACATATTTCAGACCATAGTTTTTATTGTTACAGCAAATGTTTTAGTCCACATATGACATGCGAGTCCATGGATGGGAAAGTTCACTTTGAATCAAATCTACAATGCATAAGGTGTAAACTGAGTGCCTGGAGCTAGTGATGTATTTCTCTGGCTGTAGTTGCTGATAGAGATGGAATATCCTGGAGTCAGCCAGCATCTGTGGCCTTTTCTCTGCCATCGAGGGAACTCTGGGTGGCATTAGCCAGGAGGGGCAGCCTGGCCCAGCAGACGCCCCAGAGCAGAGCCTAGGCACAAGCTGCTCCAAGTCTTGCACGTGCACACAGCATGAGACAGCACAATGCAGTTTAAGGTCAGTACAGTGTCTATAAGAGTAGAACAGACTTTATTGTCATTGCACAAGAACTGCAAAGGCATTTTCTGTTACATGCCTGAATAAAATAAATAAATAATGCACAAACACAACCATGAGCACAATCAGAATGTTGGGTCTAGGGAGGCAGAGGGGGTCCTGCAGGTGTCCTCCACAGAGGGCAGGGTGAGTCCAGTAATCCTTTCCAGGGTTCTTATGACCCGCTGGAGACTTTTAAGGTACACCTCTGTTCAGTTAACTGCCGTGATGTTAGGCAGTATGTTAGTTGTTGATGGGGCAACAGTAAAAGGCTGCACTATCAAGACTGAATAAAAAAGAAAGTACAGTATAAAGGAAGTATAGAGAAGTCTGTTTTAGAGAACTATGTTTTGTTAATAGCTGGATAGATGTAAATTATTGACTGTAATACAGTACAGAAAAAGGTGCAGTGACTGGCTAAGGTGCAGTGATGGATGTATGCACTATATATAATATATGCACTCATTAGAGTGATTAAGACCCATGGATGTAACATACTCTAATATTGTTTTAAAATAACTGTAGAGACCCCAGTTATGTGACACATTTCATATGACTAAAGAGTGATCTGCTTGAATTTACAGTCTGTTCTCTTGGGCTTTAGTTGTTATGCCAAAGAAGCATCTTGAAATGAGGACTCTGGTTTAAGGTATTCATTTACAAGTGTAATGTGGATCCATATTTAAAATATTCTGTCTTTTGTTTGCATTTGCTATTGCCAAATGATATTCCCACCATGGGGCTTGCACAAGCTGCTGCTGGGAGACACTAGCACAAAGCTGTCTAATTATCTCGTAATTATCTTATATCTACATTCAAAACAGCAGTTTTATTTATCATTTTCGATTCATGACACGAACCCAAAACAAGGTATCAAAAAGAACTTGCATGTATGGAAGAGTGATGGGGCTTCTCATGTCTTAGACCCACTTTGCTCCATGCGTGGTGCTCACATGTGCGTCATACAGGGGTTCTTTTCTGCTGGTTTGTACCATCATTTATACCATCGCAGCACCAGTCAGCCCAAAGGAAGTATATTGCCTCTTACTTATTACTGTACATCTTATCTTCGTCTCTCAGAAATAAATAAGATCTTATCGACGTTTTGAGCTCTTTCTCCCAAATCCCCTATATGAAAAAAAGAATAGTAAAAGAGTATTTTAAGATCTTAAGTTAAACTCAGATCCAACTTATATTGGGGTTCACCAGAGACTGTATCTTAGGAATTTAATTCAAGAAGTATAAAACAAAGATCGGATCTGACTGAATACTGTAGCTCTTTTCCTAAAATAGATATAAAACAGATATAAAATAGATAAAAAAGATAAAAAATCAGCTTCATATAAAATCTTATTTGTTTCTAAAGAAAATCAAGACAGTTCTAAGAAGCAATATTTTACTTTAGACTATAAGGTTCTTTCTGTTGGCATTTCTCATAATTTATTCCACCACAGGACCAGAGCCCTCCAAACATTTGTTGTATGTGCAAGACTTACAATGTACTTATTTGAACTCAACTTTAAAAAAAAACATCTCTCCTGAAACAAACAGAAATCACTTCTAAGTACAGTGGTATTATAGCAACCATCTTACACAACTTGTAAGCCTGAGTGTCTGTATGGGATGAGGGCAGCACATTCCTGATGGCCAGGAGATGCTGTGCGTGGCCAACTTTGTTTGTCCCTTGGGCTCATTCCACTGGAATAATTGAGTGCTCCTTCCAGTTTCTCCATCGTGAATATTTCATTGTCCTAAGGAGTGTGTGTTTGTGTGTGTGTGTGTGTGTGTGTGTGTGTGTGTGTGTGTGTGTGTGTGTGTGTGTGTGCGTCTCACATGCGTCTGCTGAGTGTGACCTTCTGTGGTCAGCTGACCCTGTTACAAATCAGAAAGTTTCAGTTAGTCTAAGATGTCAATTCAACACATGATTGAAAATACACATTCACGTTTGTGAGTCAATGCTTTATGTGTTCAGGGAACATTTTATGTGTTTGTATTATGTGTGATATTGTGTGTGTGTGTGTGTGTGTACATGTTTTTAAAGAAAAACAAAGACTGAGTGTAACTAAGTAGACTAACCACGTCATTAAGACCAAAAAAAGTAATGCAATGGCACAAGAAATTATATGTGAGGGGCTGAGTCGGGACAGCTCCTTTGTTACGTGTGTGTGT